>JAUYWG010000039.1:4443865-4483092 GCA_034779775.1 Enteromius afrohamiltoni | reverse complement strand
GAGGTACTTTAAATCAAAGCAATACAGAAATCCTGGCCAGGACGCGTCCTGGGAAAATGGCACGTATGGTCACCCTAAAGACTTTAAATACAAGTGTTTTAATTGGACGTGGTGCGAGTCACCCCTCTCAGTTTCCGCCATGTTGAAAATAAGCTATCTTCACGCTCATTGGCTGTAGGTACGCTGCTAGCGTAGCATTGTTTGGGGACGCAAAAGCGATATTTACCCAATGGAACACGGGAGCTTCAGTACGTTACCTGTAACGTAAATTACGACCCAGGAGACAGAAAATAACAAAAACCAGCGCAAGCGTAGGTAGAGCGTACAAGATTTTATAACGGATGTGAGGTTTTTTTGACAGGTAAGTGAATTAATTATTGTAGGGAACACTTAAATTTGCAAACAACCGATAGATGATAGTACTGAGCTACGTCGATAGATGGCAGTGTAGCCTCTAAATTAAAAGCATTGCGCTATCTACTTAAAATATTGAAACAGCTGCGATGCTTTCTATGTGTCGTCTAGATTAATATGAGACCTAAACTACCTTTTATGTAATATATTTGCACAAAAAAACGGCATATTTGCACGTAAAACGGCATAAAACCTGCACATGTTCATTATCGATAGCACTAAAGTAAATTTGACTCATCCAGTTTTACAAAGTAAAAGACGAGTCGTCATAATTAACGTTAATCGACATCAGGCCACAGTTTCTATTGATAGAGCTTAGGTTGCATTTAACCGAGAAATCCGAAATTTAATTAGAATTATTTTACCATTTCTGAACAGAACATATTTTGTCTATCTCAGTTCTTTTCTGTTGTGCCTTGCCGTTTTCTTTGCTCAGGGTCTGCACCAAACTCACGCAGCTCGACTCAAATGAATTCGTATTCGGACAGTGGATATCAGGAGGTGAGTGGTTACTATAGTAACACCGTGACGCCCAGACGATCGGAAGGGAGGTCCCAGTCGACAAGCTCCGCCCCTAGTGGAAGCCCCACCCTCGCCATGAGTTCTAGGGCTGAAGGACAGGCCTCAGCACAGGTAAGAACACAAATACTTAAAGAGATAAATTGCTTAATTTTTTACTTTGAATTAGTTATACGGCTTTAACAGATGTCATTATATTTAAACGATATATGTGCAGTTTTATCAGGGATTTTAAAGTTTCTTTTTTTCGAGCTGAGAAGTCGGAATGAACTTAAACAATCACTAAACAAACTAATGTTCGGCGTTTTCAAATATATTGCATGCATGTATAGCTTCAGGCAGCGATGCAAGAGCAGTGGCGCCATCTGTCGACTGTGTACGGGAAACCCTTTCGGGGACAAACAGCCCAGAGGCGGATATTGGCAAATGAGTTTGCTAGAAGATTAAACGTCTAGTGCGATAATTATTCGTAAAGACTGGCGCTAAATATTTCAGAATGAAGTGCGTCGCTGCGTTTGTCTACACGCGACTCTCCGGTGTTTTCAGAGCGGATCGATTCGCACTAAACGTCGTTCCAACTGACCTCCACATCTGCAAGAGCTGCGATTTTGTGTCGCTTATAATTCGCACATTTAAAAACCCAAATCTTCCCAAATTAATCAATAGACTATTTTGTCAACAAAAATAGAAGCTGTAAGGACTTCCTGTTTTCCGCCAAAATAAAAGCTCTCGAGGTTTCACGTTTGAAATAAAAAACTGAGACACATAAACGTTAGTATATTGTTTAGTATTGTTCTGTAAAATGTATTATTATTTCTTATTTAGTAAATTATAATAGCGCGTTATGCATATTGTTAACGTTTTATTATGTTAAAACATGTTATGAATGAGTTCCTAAAAATTCAAATAACTGTTTTGAAAAGGTGGATCATATCATAATTGCTTTGCCCTCCTGTCTGACCCTTCCTCAAGATTTAATTCTGTGCTTAATTTTGAGGCTAGATGTGGATGTGCATGGAAGGGTATTTTAAGTTTTCCTTCTTTTTATGTCCTTAGCGGATCTCAATCCTGCTATTCATCTTACAGTATTTTTAAAAAGAAAATACCAGTTAAATATTTGTCATAACTGTATTAGCTTGAATGAATGATGGTTCTGTTGTGTGATTGTATGTAATCTGTTTCTCAGGTGGGCAGCAGTGGCCGTGTCATGAGGCGTGTCAGTTCTGTTCCCTCTCGTGCTCCGTCCCCACTCTACACCCCGTCCCCACCTGCGCCTCGCCAGCCTCTGCGCACTTCCCTCGGAAGCCCCTATGGCTCACCTATAGTCTCGGAGCCCCGTCCTCTGCCTAGTATATTTCCTGGCACCACCTTGCCTCCGGCCTCCAGCCACGCTCCTGACCCATTGCACTCCAGCTACTTGGGACGGCATGGAAATGGGACAGGGTCAGAATCTGAGTCACCAACGCTCCTGCGGGCCGGTATGACTGCTCAACCTCAACAGTACGGGACCTTGGGGAAGCACGATACACATGCGTATGACAGCACTCACTCCTCCTTTGGAACTCGCGCCTATGACATCTTTGAGAGGATGGTCCTTTCAAGACCGGATAGCCTTACAGGTCGGTTACACACACAAAATGTCCTATTTTTATGAGGATAGGATCTTTTTTCTGCTACTTTTGATATGTTTGGGATTAAGTAAGATTTTACATGTTACAAAAGTTTTTTTATTCATCAGACATTGTATTATGGATTTAAATTGAATATTAATTTGAATGCGTAAGATTTATTCTAAAAACATACAAAAATGTACTAATCCCAAACCTGACTTGAAGCATAAAATTTCATAAAATTATATTTCATAAAGTTTAAATCCATAAAATGATTTTCTCTTTTATCCTGACCAAGCCAGAACTCTATCAAACACAATTTTTGCACCACTCTTGAAACCTTACGGATTTATGGACTCTTATGGCATTTATGGAATATGTGTGAAAC
Organism: Enteromius afrohamiltoni; assembly: GCA_034779775.1. Taxonomy (NCBI): domain Eukaryota; kingdom Metazoa; phylum Chordata; class Actinopteri; order Cypriniformes; family Cyprinidae; genus Enteromius; species Enteromius afrohamiltoni. Next base: position 4,480,161 of record JAUYWG010000039.1, on the reverse strand, counting down.
TTTCTTAGCGTTGTATATGCACTATATTATACAAGCATTACTAATGCTGTCACTTATCGATGTGTGTTTGGCTAGGATTATATAATCTTCCCTGGCTTATGAAGGTATTTCTTTACTAAAAATCCTCTGTTGAGGTAAAGTTTTTAAAAACGTGGGAAAAATTGTGAAGAATTCATTAAGCATTTCACAGTTTAGTCTCTGATATAATGTATACTGTCTGTTAAAATCTCAATTAGAAGAAAACTTTACTTATCTCTGGACATAAACCGACACAAGTTCGTTCTCATAAAAGTGCAAAAAAGGATGCTAGTAATTGCTCCTACCCGAATAATCATAATCCTCTGATTATGAGATGCTGTGTGCGCATATGAGTTTGTGAATTGAAAGTGCTGAGATGCATTAATATAGGGCCTGTATAGTATATTGTTTCGAAATCGTATTACAGTCTCAATTCCATCTGCAATAAACATCCACATGAAACTGGAGCTGCATGGATATTGACTGTAAATGTGTGTGTGTGTGTGTGCTCACGTATCTTTATGCTTGTGTGCTCTAGTGTTTTGTAGGATTACTCCGATGATAATCTCACATTCTGGCTCTGTGGGAGACTTTCTCAGATGTGCCCCACTGCCCCATTTATGCCGTATTTCTCTGCAGGTCATGCATGATGTAAAACCTTTGAAAACTACGCTTTTTAATGCTAGGCCCTTCAGAAAGAACTCTTGCCGAATTTGGAAATGTATGAGGCGATTAGAAATTTATGAAAGACAAACTCACTGAATTCTGCATGGCTGTTCCAAACCAGTGAGCTTTGCTGCTTTGTTCGCTTTACACTTGCTTTATTGTATTGCTGGTGTCTGATTGACATGTAAAGAAAGTTCTTTGAGGGCCCAGTTGAGGCATTTCAATGCTAATGTTACACTGACTCAACATTCAGTCATAGTAGAAAGGCAGAGTAGGGCTTATTTGCTTATTCTTTGGAACATGAAGTACCATGGTATAACCAACCCCCTTGGACCAGGGAAATGCTGAAGTATTTGACTATGGTGATCATTTATTATCATATTATTACACTGTAAAGTGGCTTTGAGATTCTGATTCTCAAGCTCTATGTTTTGATTGAATTGATTCTGATTCTTTTTGGATTATTTTCTGTGTCCAGCTTACAAATTAAATCTCTGTAAGTGCTGTAAAGATTGAAACAATTGAGACCTCCCATGGGAAGGCTGGACTTCGTACGTCTCTGTTCAATAGAACAGGGACGTTCCCAGTGTTCCAGTCTTACTGAATTGGTAGTGCTTTGATAACTCTTTTGTAGCTGGCCTCTTGTGGTGAGCCCCGGCCCACGCCAGACAAAGGGTGCTTGGGAGGCTCCCACAGGACACTAGAAGCGGCAGTGTCCATGGCGCTTTGGTAGGGATGCCAATTTCGTACGTCATATCCGACGTGACTCAGTGACTGACTGAAAGGGAACGTCTTGGTTATATGTGTAACCCTCGTTCCCTGAAGAAGGCAATAGAGATATCACGTCCCGTGACCAATGGAGCTGTACCACTGCTGAGCAGCCAGGTCACCGGCTTGGCTCCTCAGCGAAAAAGCAATTTTTTTTGTGATTTTAAGAAGTGCTATCAAGATCATTCAGGATGAGTATTTCGCAATTAATAAAAAAAAAATCTATATTTTTCCCCCCAATTATATATTTTTTGCCAGCAAAGCTAGCTTTACAGATCAAGTAAGTATGGTTATCAGCTGATGCAATTATCTCACAATGGCCAAATGTTGCGTAATTAATCAAACTGGTTAATATATCTGCCTATCAATACTGACTGGAATGCCTGATGATAGTCAGATGATGGTTTGAAGGCTCAGGTTTCTGATTAGGTTGTGGTCACATGAGTTCCATTGAAAGCTCTGGTTGTGAATGTCAGTCTCACAAGGTTGCGTGGATATACATGCCCTACAGCTCTTAAACTTATTAAAAGCTAATGAGCATACAGTACAATGTCAGTACAAGCATTCACAAGGTTTGTCAGTAGATCAGTAATTATGCTTCAAGAGTTGGGTAATTGGGTATGCAATTTGGGTAGGCGTTCACGAGAAAATCTACTGTATCCTGTTTGCCATGAAATCGTGTGGGAGAAAGGCCAAAACCTCTGGCTAATTCATCTAAATTGCACAATTAATTGTATGCGTATCTCTGATTGTGTCATGCGAACTGACATTCACGTCACTAACAGCAACACGACGTAGCGCCTCCTTTAAGTATTAAAACCGTTTTTTATCTCACGCTCTTAGCTGCTGCAGAATCCGCCTCGTTCTTGTTCAAGGTCATTATCTCTCACAGATACAGCTGAAGGTGTGAAAGTCCAGTGGAGTGGTTAATTACAGCAGATTGTTTTTATAAAATACAACTAACATCTCCACTTGAAGATTTGAGAGCTTCATTTGCCAAGTGAAGCACATTGAAAGTCTTCGTTATGTAGTCATACAGCTGCTGGACTGGTTTTGCTGATGAGCAAAAATTTCACTAGATAGACCAAAACCTAATCAGATAGAAATGGTAGTCTGTGCCAATCCTTTGAGTAGAGTATATTCATTTTGAGAAATATTGTATAGATTGGACCAGGCAAAAGAGTGGATTTGGCAGTGGGTCATTGATAAGCCTAGTATGTCTATTATGCTATTATTTTAAAAAGTCTAAAGTAGGACGTGTTTCGCACGAGGACGCTGGAGGGCAGGAAGTCATTTCTCTCCATAGGAATCAGTAGCAGAAACTCAGGATTCCTGTGTTTTGCGTTGCTTATGGATGTTCAAATCGAGAAAACCGAGAAAACACAAGGAGCTTTTATTGTGTAGGAATTTTTTTTTCTCATAAGGAGTGAAAAATCAAGAAATTGACTGAAAAACGCAGAAAAATGTGGATGGGAGGAGGCGAGTCATATAATACTGGTGTGTGCAAATGGTTAATATAAGACATAATAATACGCTAAAATATATATAATAGAAAATATTAAGATACAGGGTAACACAGTCATAATTCTTCACTGATTATAATGGAACGTGGTGAGATTGCGATTGAGTGACAGCTTTTTAGTAATTACATGGAAGCTCTGTTTGCTCGCTTTCTATGCTATAATCAATTCAGAATTTAAATAAAAGTTGTTTTACGTGCTGCTAACAGGACCCATGGCCACAAACCCTGTATGCAGCAAAGTTTCAGGAGTAACTTATATCCCGCCGCATACCTCATATAAATACGCCATTCTCTTCTGAAATGCCTTGTTCACAGGGTAATTTTAGCCTGTATCCAGCACCTCAATATTTCAATTTAAGTATTTCAATTCAGTTTAAAATAGCTCCACTTCATAATATAATGATCATAATAATTCATGGTTTCGTATTTACATCATGTCTATGTGCGGCGTTTAGCATTTAGTGTATTCTGGCTGTCTTATGCTGAATAATTAACAGTGGGCAGCACTATTATCTATGTATTAATATGGTAATGTATTATTACATCTTATATGAAACATTTTCACAGATAACTATTATCAGACTCAGACCAGTCACTTTGTCCTGTGTTTTTCAGTAAATGTCTTTTTTTTTTTCCACTCCTTATGAACAACACATTTTCTTGCACAATAACAGCTCCTTGTGTTTTCTTGGTTTGACCGATTTGAACATTTATAAACAACGCAAAACACAGGAATTGCACTTCTGCTACTGATTCCTATGGAGAAAAATCACTTCCTGCCCTCCAGCTACATTTCACGCCACAACAATGACATCATGTGCAAACACCTATTATTTTCACAGTGGTTACATTTATATTATGCAACATTTTAAATAAATAATGAGTATTGTGAAACATTGCAATTTACTATTGCATTGCAGTTTTCTATGTAATATATTTAGAAACATTCATTATACATTTTCAGCATTACTCCATTCTTCAGTGTCACATGATCCTTCAGAAATCATTCTATTTTTGGCTGGTTTGATGCTCAAGCAACATTTCTTATCATTACCAGTGGTAAATTATTTTTGCGGCTTAATGTTTGTTGCTGAATATGTGATACACCACCATTCGAAAGCTTGGGGTTATTCTGATTTAGATTTATTAGCTTAAGAAAAAAACACAATACTTTTATTCAGCAGAGGCATTACATTAATCAAAGGTGACATGACAGGCATGAACAGGTATATAAAGTTCTTTTCAACTTTATATTCAACAACTAATCCTGAAAAAATGTATTCCAGTTTCCACAAAAGTATTAAGCAGCGAAATATTAATTGAGCACCAATTACATTTGATGAAGACTGGAGTAATGGCTGCTAAAAATCCTCTTTGCTTTCACAGGAATAATGCTATTTAAAATATATTAAAATAGAAAACAGTTATTTTGAATTTAAATAATAATTCACAATATTACAGTTTTTATTGTATTTTAATTACCTTAGAGGGCATAAGAGACTTCTTTCAAAAACAGAAAAAATGTTCAAACCAAACGTTTGCCCACTAGTTATATAAATCTACAATATCACTAAATGAATTAAAACTAAAACCATAAGAAATATTTTTCTTACTTGAAATGATTAATCACATCCAAAATAAAACATGCATTTGTTTGCATAATATATTTGTGTGTGTGTGTGTGTACATTTATAATGGATATATAAATACACACACATGCATGTATATGTTTCAGAAAGATGGTTATACAATAAATGTATTTATTTACAATATAAATTATATAAATACAAATATAAACATGTAAATATTTGTGTATTTATTTATTTATATATACATAATAAATACACACAAACACACATATTATGCAAACAAAAACTTTTATTTTGAATGTGTATGAGTTCTGTGTATATTTATTATGTATATATAAATACACATACATGCATACATGTGTATATATTTCAGAGTAATATTAAATGTATTTAAAATATAAATGATATAAATGTAGTCATATTAGACATGTAATATGTTCATTTAAATATCTTCATTCATGTGTGTGTATTATATCCATAATATACACAGAAGACACAACGCACACATTTATTATGCAAACAAAAACTTTTGGATTTTGGATGCAATTTATCACGATGAATCGTTTGACAGCATTACTTAGAATATAATAAACATGAACTGAAATAAGACAGGTTTTAATACTAAAACTAAATAAAAACTATATATAGACATATTTAAGAAAAACGAACAAATGTCAAAAACTGAAATGACACTGTTGTCATCTCTTTTCTTCCTCTAGGCTTGCAAACCTCTTATAGTCAGAACAGCCAGTTAGGCCAAGATGCCCGCTCCCCTGACTGCCACGTCACACCAATCTATGAAGACAGAACCTTCCAGAACCCTCTGTACCAGAGCCCCACTCACGGCTCCCAGAGTGCTATCTCCAGAAACAATACAGGTATGTGACGAATGTCCTTCATGCACCACTGCTGTCTGTGCAAACTCAGTAAATGAGTTCTGACATTCCCACAGTGTTAATCTTGAACAATGTCTGCACTGCTCACTCTCTCACTCAGGGTTTGGTACTTTACAAAGGACCACTAGTCAGTGTAGCACTCTGAGGTACCAGCGAGGGCTGTTCTCAATGGGCTCCATGGCAACGCACTCTGACACCTATCGTCCCGCCCATTACCGCCAGTCCGACCCAAACTACACCAGGCATGCAGCTGCCGTCGACAACGCCGTCACGCGCTCGCCATCCATAGACAGTGTTCACAAAGACCCCAGGTGAAGAGCTGAACATAATGATTCCAGAAACACTGCAGAAAGCTTCATTAGTAAATGAAACACACATTTTGTATCTTCCCTTTTTTTGCTGCCTCATTCCAGCTTATTTAATTTTTTGAGTCTCCACTGCTTTTGTGCGTATGTTGCTTTTTAATCATATTTCTGGGCATGTTTACTTTGCAGACAGAAAAAGAGCTTGTCAGAAAATGTAAACCAGATCGCCTGAGTGCTCATTCACATTTGCAGTGCACATTTTAATAACAAATGTGATTGGAAAAATAGAAGCTGGGCTGATTTTGTTTTTAAGCAGCTAGTTATTTGTCCTGATGCAATATGTTAACACAAATAATTATGTATATTTGATTCAAATCTGCAAACATTTATTTGTGAAATGTGGACATTTTTCATATTTGTATATTTGTTCGACATCTGCTTTCTCTGTGCCTGGTTGGGGGTTAGGGAGTTTGCCTGGAGAGACCCCGAGCTGCCAGAGGTAATCCGAATGCTGCAGCATCATTTCCCTTCTGTCCAGGCCAATGCTGCAGCGTACATACAGCATCTCTGCTACGGAGACAACTGCATAAAGGCAGAGGTACGGTTACACACACATACACGCATGCCATACAAATAGACTCCAAATTTTTATATTTTCTTCTCAAATACAGTTGACTTATTGTAGCTAAAGCCTAACCTTAAATTAAGAGAAAATAAGCATTAAGAGAAAGCATTAAGAGAATAAGCATTGTTTAAATGCCTTATGGAGATTTGATCTACAATCTGTGAAGTGTGGGATAAGGAATATTACTAATAACTGTACATTTAAACTACTTTTCAAATGCTTGAGGTCTGAAAAATGAATACTTTTCATTTAAAGGCAAGGACACTTTTAAAGTAAATAAAGTAAAGGCAATGATACACCATCGCTTAAAAGTTTGGGATCAGGAAGACTTGTTCTGAAAGATGCCCATCAAGACTGAATTTATTTGATTAAAAAAAAAAAAAACCTAAACAATAATTCTGCAAAATTGTTACAATATAAAATATTTATTTGAATGTACTTTAAATATAATTTAATATATATAGTATAATATAATTAGAATTATCAATATTCGATTCTTTGATAAACAGAATTTTTTTTTTTTTCAAAATCTAAATCTATTTTTGAACAATGTAAATTTATTTGATCATTTTTTATTAATTTATTAATCAAAGATTAATATTAATTTATTTAAAAAAAAAGAAAGAATCCTTTTTTTACTTTTCTTTTTAACCTTCTATTGATCAAAGAATCCTGTAAAAATATATGCAGCACAACTGTTTTCAATTGATGATAAATCAGCATATTAAAAGGAATTCTGAAGGATAATGTAAAACTGCAGACTGGAGTAGTAATGCCAAAAATGTAGGTTTGCATCACAGGAATAAATTCGATTTTTAAATATATTCTCTTATTAAAACTCTTATTTAGGGAAAAATAATATATATATATATATATAATATTTTTGTTTCAATAAATGCAGCCATGTAGAGCATAAGAAACTTCTTTAAAAACATTACAGATTCCAAACTTTTGAACGATAAAAATAAACATAAACCTGTGGTTGATTTTTATAATCTGCGTAATATTTCTCTGACACAGTAACTTATTTAGAACAGATAAATGAAGGTTTCAAAAAGGTGATATAACATGCCAATTCTACAATTTGAAATAATAAATAAACAACAGTGTTTATTAAATTTAATTAAAGAAGAAGGGGACTTCTATGTACAAGTTCAAACCAGTGCATTAGTGGTTAAAAGGAATGAGTTCGCTTAGAGAGTCATGTAATGGTTCAAGTGAACAAATGCCCAACTTGGCTACAGAACTCTTTTTGCAAACAGCGGGATACATGTGTAGTGTTGGAAATAGCATACTAGAAAGTAGAAATAGAAAATACTAGCATGCTACTAAAAATGTTTCTGCTTTTAGTTAGTTTGCATTTGCAGACTGCATAAACCAGGGGTTCTTAACCGTAGTCCTGGACAGCCACTGTCCAGTAGACATCCGCTCCAAACCTTGATCAAACTCACCTGCCTCTAGCTTACAAACTGGGGGCTGCATCCTCCGGAAGATGCATTTGTAGGCTGCATAGGTCATCAAGCCTGTTTTTTTTCAGTCAACTGAGCATTATATTTGCAAGTCATAAGCATAATACAATAATTTACACTTAGTTAAGAATAAAGGTCAAATGTATAACTGGTAATGTTCTAACATAAGATCTTCTTTATCACTCATGCAGCCTACAAATGCGACTTCCGGAGCATGCAGTTATCCGTTTGAGTAATCCTGAACAGCTTAATTAGCAGGTTGAGGTGTGTTTAATTAGGATCGGAGCTAGAATTTGCAGTACAGTGGCCCTTGAGGACCAGGGTTGAGAAAGTCCGGCATGAACAGACAGAAAAGAATGAACACTTGCACTCTCTTACTGTGTGTTTTCAGGTGTGTCGACTCGGGGGGATCCGACACCTGGTGGATCTGCTTGACCACAAAACCCTGGAAGTTCAGCGGAACGCTTGCGGAGCTCTGCGGAACCTAGTGTATGGAAAAGCCACCGACGACAATAAAGTGTGTGTGAGGAATTCCGGTGGAATCCCAGCTTTGGTTCGTCTGTTGAGAAAAACCCCAGACACTGAAGTGCGAGAGCTCGTAACCGGTGAGTGGGTGTGTGGGGTCACATGACTGACTGCCATAAGAGAATTTTTTGGGGGCTTTTTCACTCCTTGTCTGTTCCTCCGTCTCGCTCTTTCCAACTCTCTTTCTTCCACTCCTGTGGTGAGATCAGTTTGCGCTGTGAAGCTCAGATCAGAGATTACAGTCAGTGGAACTCGTGGCTGTGATTAATGCGGAGGGACAAAGTATTTGATTAAAAGCTGAGCTGACACAAACTTACACGCGCACACACACACGCTCTCAGAGCTGGATATCCAAAGTATTGCTAGATAGATATGGAGAAATTCTACTTTCCCAAGCAATTTTCTTGATGCATACAGCGTATTTTACTGTCGTTTGTGGCAGCAGGTTTGTTCAGCAGAGATAGAGCTCACACACAGTCACAACCACAGGGACTATTTTTGCACGATTTTTTTGTTACACTCCCACTGCCTCTTTACAGTTTTATTACACACCTCTGAACGTGTTTCTAATTTTTTCTAATGAGCTATGTTAAATGATCAAGTGTTGCGTTATTTATTATGCTAATACCTAAATAGTTAACCTAACTATTCTTATTCTGCTTTTTATCAGTGCAGCTATTTTTTTTTTTTTATGTAAACTTCTCAATGGCATATTTTAATTTGATAAACGAATTCAAAAAAGCATTTAGCTAAAGAATTTAAACAATGCCATTGGCAAAAATATTCTAAAATGCTGTTTAAATCATTGTCACATTTAATTGTGGTAATTTTATAAAAATTCAACAGCAGGTAAATTACTCACAATTTGTCATTATGATTTCTAAAGAATTATAAGACACCAAAGACTGGAGTAATGAATATATCACATGACTATATATTAATATTTATATGAAATAATAATGTTTCACAATATTTACTGTATTGTAGATCAAATAAATACAGCATAAGAGATTCTTTATTATTCCAAGCGTTTGACTGCCTGAGTTTTTCTGCATTGTTTTTTGGAAGTGGCAACTAAAAATGTCAATAGGTGCACATTGTGGGATAAAGTGGCAATGCTAGGTCTCTATATTTAATACTGTACTTTTGCATTTGCATGTTATATACTATTCTATGTTTTTGCGTCATGCCTTGACAGGAGTGCTGTGGAACCTGTCGTCATGTGATTCTGTGAAGATGACAATTACTCGGGACGCTCTTGGGCCACTTACCAACACGGTCATTATCCCTCATTCCGGGTGGGGTGCGGCCCCTCAGCGAGAGGACCAGAAACTGAAACTTCACTCATCTTTGGTTCTGAGAAACACCACTGGATGCCTCAGGTATGGCTCGTGTAAAGATGCACCGGCCTAATTATACTGGGCTTCCTGTTAAGATCAATTAATCAATAGTCGTTTAAGTAACCTGCTGACTAGTTGAGATTTGTTATATTTAGTTTTGCACATCACTGGTAGTAGCAGCATTACTCTTCATCCTCTGAGATGATCGCTATTTATACTATTTTTATGTTTCAAAGTGAGAATGACTAAATCAGACCATTGTATTGTTGACCACATTGTTGTGTGTGTGTGTGTGTGTGTGTCTCAGGAACCTGAGCTCAGCTGGAGAAGAGGCCAGAAGGCAGATGCGTTGCTGTGAAGGGCTGATAGATTCCCTTCTCTATATTATCAAAACCTGTGTAAACACCTCTGATTATGACAGCAAGGTTAGAGATATTCTATGGATTGCATAAAAAATATAAATGAAACCATCCAGTTCTGATGCACAACAGTCTATAGATTGATGGTAATATTTGGAACATGTTTGATACATTCTTGCCAGATATTTGACTAATTTTCAGTCTGTATATCCGATGACAGCTGGGAACTGGCAGAGGCTCATGATGCTTCTAAAAAGGTGTTACATGTTTTCTGTGCCACTCCTTGAAGGGCCAACAAATTTAGAGTGCCTCTAGTGGTGGAGCTCAGAACTGTTCGCTTTGGTTATTTTTTCTTATGAAATTCTGTCTTAGAATGCCATCTGCTGGAACAAGAAGCATTCAAAAGCTTGCTGGAAACATTTTTATATTTGTATTACTTTTATTTTAAATAATTAGCAATATTAGTTATTTTAATTTAAATTAGATTTTTCTAAAATGTAATAAAGTTATTGTGATTTTTGAAAAATATCCAGGACAAAATAATAAGGATTGGGACTGTCAACCTCCAAAATATTATGCATTTCTTTTCTTACCGTTTTTCTCTTTTCCTTTAATGTTAGATTGTGGAAAACTGTGTGTGCACTTTGAGGAACCTGTCATACCGTCTTGAGCTGGAGATGCCTCCATCTCGGCTGATGGGAACCCAGGATCTGGACACGCTCCTTGGCCCTGACACCTCCAGTAAACAGGCAGACTACAGCTGCTGGGGGCTCAGGAAGAAGAAGAAGAAGAGGTCCTGGCAGGATCAGCAGGTAATCTATCAAAGGATCTATGAAATGAGCTTGGACTCCATGTTCTGAAAGCTTATAACTGCTTTTGATTTATCAAATGATTTGGGACCGTTGGAAAGAGAAATTAATTTCACAAATAGCTTTGCAAAAGCCAACAGATATTTCATAAGAGCAAGGCATTTAAGAGTTTTACCGCGTTTCAGCCAATAGTCATTTAAACCTGGGAAGAACAGTACATTTTAACATTGAGATTTCCAGCTCTGGAAACCATGGACATTAATAATATCTTTAAATGTTATGGAAGAGTCATGATTATTCCTACAACTAATTGTCATTTTCAGCTATGTTTTTCACATTTTATTTTCACAGAAACCAACTTATTTGTTACTAAAGAAAGTATTTTTTTTTTTACAAAATGTTCACAACTAAAACTAACCTATCACTATTTGTGTGATCCTGTGATGTAGTGGGATGGTGTGGGGCCTATTCCAGGGTTTTCTGGAAGTCCAAAGGGAGCGGAGATGCTGTGGCATCCATCTGTGGTCAAACCTTACCTCACTCTGCTGGCAGAGAGCTCAAACCCAGCCACGCTGGAAGGGGCGGCTGGGTCTCTCCAGAATCTCTCCGCCGGAACCTGGAGGGTAGGCTGCTTGTGGTCACTATAACATAAACTGAATTATACAGCCACAGTCTTCAAAATAGAACTGAATTATATGAATGCCATAATTGGCTGGTAGATGAAGGATATGTCCTACACAGACTATTTGACTATATATAGCTTCAAGGTTCTAATACAGCCATTTTCTTTGCATCCTTTACTTTGGAAATGCTTTTAAAGTGAGGGATAGACTATATACCTAGATATAGTGTCTTGATTCCATTTCTTTCTCTGTTTTAGTAATTGTTAGTGCAAATTCTTGAATTCAACCTACTTTTTCGCCATTCAGTTTGCAGCCTACATCCGTGCTGCTGTACGTAAAGAGAAGGGTTTGCCCATTCTGGTGGAGCTACTAAGAATGGATAATGACAGGGTGGTCTGCTCTGTGGCCACAGCTCTACGGAACATGGCTCTGGACGCCAGGAACAAGGAGCTCATTGGTCAGTCACTCCAACTTACTGCTATGAACTCTTTACATTCCATTTTTATTATATGTCGGGCCATTAAACACGGCAGTGCATCTTCTACAATAAATGTTTCCTGAATTTGGTTGCTTTGATAGGAAAATACGCCATGCGGGACCTAGTGACCCGTCTACCTGGCAACGGGCCCTCCCTGCTGTCGGATGAGACGGTGGCGGCGGTCTGCTGTGCACTGCACGAGGTCACCAGCAGGAATATGGAGAACGCCCGTGCCCTCGCCCAGACGGGCGGCATCGACAAACTGGTTACAATCAGCAGAGGACGTGGGGAGAGGTGGATACATTTGGGCGGTTTGGCTTTGCCACACTGTTTCATAACAAAATCCTTTTTTTCTTTGCATATCTAGAATAATATCATCTTCTCTGTGGCAGGTACTCCATGAAGGTGGTCAAGGCTGCAGCTCAGGTGCTCAACACTCTGTGGCAGTACAGAGATCTGCGTACCTTCTACAAAAAGGTACATGTTCTCAGCCATTGCTATGTGCGAGGGACCCCAGTGTTCTCGTGGCATCCATTCTGTACGATCCCATCAAAAGTGCACAGCAAGAAATACGAGTGTGCACTGCAAAAGTGTTCACAGTCAATATTTTTGTCTCAAGTGCGAAATATATAGCCTTAGGCTTTAGCCTGTAGACTTTTAATTACAAAAACAATCATTTATCAATAGTAGCAACGAGCAATAGCGAAGAAGTTTTGAAAGCATGATACATATAGTATCATACCATAAACGATAACCAATAAGCTAAAGAGGAAAATGGCAATATATATACAAGCAACCAAACATTATCAGTAACCATGTTGACTAACAGGTAATAAGATGCACTCAAGTCCCTCTGAGAAGTTAGTGAGTCGTAAAAATGTATGTGTTTGTAGTGTATACCCTAATGTTTTTTGGGGAAAACAATATATTGAACTCAAACAACTTGGCTTAAAATTGAAATGCGTTCTCTCAGTTGATCTTTTGTGATTTGCATCACCTATGATGGATAATAACAGCAGATGTAAACGGGAACTGTGTGTTCTGTGCTTCATCAGGATGGATGGAACCAGAACCACTTCATCACCCCTGTGTCAACACTGGAACGAGACCGCTACCGCTCCCAACCTACTCTGCCTACTAGCAACGTGCAGATGTCACCTGTCATCCAATCAGGTGGGCCTTTATACAAGCAAGGAGTTGTAGGAAATATAATTCTGTAGAAGCTACAGAGAAATGACTCACTTCTTATAAATGCTGATGTTAATACGTATTAATGGGTTGTTTTACTCTGCACTGGTTTATTGTTATTTTATTAATTTTTTTCTTCTCCACATTTAGGAGGTAGTGCCACCTCTTCCCCTGCCATGTTGGGTATAAGAGGTCATCGCTTAAATCAGCGGAGGACCCAGTCGTCTATGCAACTTCATAATTATTATGGAGACGCCAACAGAAACACAAGTCAATATACAGGTGAGCTTTCCATAAGTTCTCTGTCCACTCCGTAACAGACAAAAAGCAAAAATATACCCAGATCATAATTATGTGTTAGGATTCACTCACACTAGGCAGTTTGAACCATGCTCGAGTGCGTTTGGTTTGACTAGTGTGAGTGCTCCGAACCATGCCCATGTGTGGTTCGTCTAGCCTGCTTGGAAGAGTTGTGCCAGAGCACGGTTCAGTTTGACGTCACGTTTTTGTGATGCTCCAAAACCAACATGGCGGGGAAAGGGTCGCTTCGGTCTACAGCAGAGGTGCAATGTTTAGGCTGTGAGAGGGCTGTGGACCACCTCAGACCAAACGCCTCAAAATTACAATCCACAAAGTAAACCGAGCGATGGACTCCATCTTGAAACCGTCGCACTATAATGACGTAAGCGTACTCCGACACGAATGCTGAAACCCTATGTGAGTGCAGGCCGGAGAGGGAGGGGGGAGGGGGGACAATCGTACTTGGGCCCGGTTCACGGCAACCACGCCTAGTTTGAGTACACACTTAGTCTTCTTTCCATCAAAATGTAATATTACAAATTTTATGTCTCATCTGTTTATGTCTATCTTTGTGTCTCATTATTACTTCCTGAATATTCAGCTTTGCGGCATAGTCCTGTGGTACATAACTCTTGGAAAACAACAGAAGAATCTGTCAGTGAATTAAGAAGCTTGACTGATGGGCTAATAGATATTTCACCCATGCTCTCTTCAACTAATAGAGCAATCAGTTTTATTCCCCTGTCTGGTTGGAAGCTGTAATGGTCATTCATTTAAGAGCACTTGACCTCTGTAGTTACTCTTTATTGATTGGTGGTACTTTGGCCTGGAGGGTCTGATTATCTGGCTGTGATTCAGAATGCGTCAGGTCTTCATTAGGCCTGATGGGTTGTTGAACAATTTCCGCCCATCTAACCCTCAGCCCTGCTCTCCGCAGGTAACTATGGTCTTCACAGAATTAGAGCTTCACCACAGTTCATTGATATAAAACGCAACTATAACACGTTTTTTAAATGTCACATTATTAGATAACGTGGATGATTATATGTGGTACAAAGATAAGTATTCATTCTGTTCTTCTGATTGTGTTTTACTATTTAGGGTCTGGAAAGCAGTCTGCCTATTTTATCAGTTCCTATCCTTCTCCTTCAGCCGAGGAGTCCCGTAGATCACAGGTGAGGTGAAGAAAGCAGGAAGAAATTGCTAAATCTGAAGCTCCCTGAACAAAGATGCCATATGCCCACTGTAAATGATTACCATTGACGTGGATTTAAAGCGTCTAATCCCAACAGATGAAGTTTACGTAATCCATTTGGTTAATTCCTTGGTCATTGGCCGCAAATATTCAGTGGTGAAAAGCACACACCTTATAGAATTCGTTTTTATATATTTATGGCAAAAAGTGTGCTTTTTATACGATTTTTACTTAATCTAAGTGTGAATAAATTTAGTAATATCACTTATATCAAAAGTCACCATCTCAATGGTGGGATAAAACAACAAATGTGAAGTAAATGCAAAAATGTAAAGGCCTGTTTACACCAACTGGAAATGTCTTTTGTAAACATTTTGATGATTTAAATTAAGATTTTATTTTACACATTGGGAATGCAAATTGCATGTGATAGCTGGGCTAAATGTTCGTTAGAAACTTTTAAACCTTTAATGCTGATATTTCTACTTATTAGCTGACGATTTGAGATTTGACAAAATATAGGATAATAAGGATTTTTGACTCTTTCAGCACGGCCGGCTCTACTACCCAGAGGAGGGAAATCAAAGCACCTATGACACTTTTGGAATGTACCTGTCATCTCCGATGGGCTACGACGATGCGTACCTGGACGAGCCAGTTCGTTATCCCGTGGTGAGCGAGAGACAGGTGCTCAAACCCAATACCAACTACGTGGACTTCTACTCCACCACACGCAGGCCTTCATACAGAACTCAGCCCTACCCGGCCTCACCTGACTCATGGGTGTAGGCATGTATGTGTGTGCGTATTTGTTCAAGTAAACGTGTAGCCATAGGTAGAATATTGCAAGGAGGTGTTACTCCTTAAGACATATCTGGGTCAGTGAATTCCAAGACCGTTGTATGGACAAGCTGTTGCATATGAAGTGACTTGTTCATTATCATTCGACAAATTGAATTTGTTTTGTTTGTGCAAACAAGCCCGTGCAATGACATTCATTTACATTTGGATGTTTGTGTGTGTGTGTGTGCTCAATTAAATTAACTTGAATTAGTTTGACCTGGGATTGAGTGTGAGCCAAAGACTCTGTTTTGAAGTGTGTTTAAGGTCTGATTCACTGAGAACTTGAACCATCTTTTTATGATTCATGTTTTTTTTAATGGCATGTTATTATAGCCACCTCAGTTTTTGAGCCAAATGAAAAGGTGTAACTAAATTAAATATTGCCTGAAATGGCTAATAAAGAAATAATAGCAGTGTAAAAGAAAAAAAAGAAACGCTAATAATAATGTTCTGTGCATTGGAAAACAAAAACGTCATTTTGTCTGGTCTCATTGCTGTAACCTACTTTAATGTAAAGATTAATGTATGTTCCATGGAGTCTTGTACAACTACGTCAGTTTATTGTACAACCGTGATCTGTGCTACTAAGCACAAAAAACTGTGCCATGATAAATCACTATGTAGAACTGTGTGTATATGTAAGAGACCTTATGGAGGCAAAAGTTATTACTATGAGAATATTTAGATGTAATAAAGATAACATTTGTTTTTGTTTTTTTTATATTTGATGTTGGATTATGTTGTTTATTCATCTAACGCGAATTCAATTTTATTTTCAAGTGGTAAGAACCCAGAGGAGAAATTTGTAGCTTCGCAACAGTTTTTATTTAAAAGCAGCTGTGTATCTCTACAACATTAACATGCTTATCGAATTTCCATTCAGGATCAGAAATGACTCCCAGATTTGTAACATTGGTGTGCATATTAGGAGACGGTGGCCCTTAACTATTCACAAGTGAAGTTCGTGCAATATTAATGAGTAAGCTACTCCATTGATAGCCACACGAGGACGCTGAAGACTCGATTATATTACTCATAAATGGAGTGCCATTTCAGCGGATATAACAGGACAGATATTATGGCTGTTTGTTTGAGGGGGTGAAAACCCCCTGATATATATCAATATGTTTATTTTCTTCTTCCTGGTGAGTTATTACTTCTGCATCATGTTCTGTCAGCACAGATTTAAAAACGGATCAGATTGACAAAGGGTCACTCTCAACTACAAAAAGAAAAGGAAAAGAAACCAAGAAAAATAAGAAATTGACATGCTTGTGGGGTAATGCAGGAACTATTGCTCTTTTCATGTTCATGCACTTGCTTAACAGTAAGTCCTGTTGATCTAACAGTTCAACATTACTCCGTGAGGAGATTCATTTACATGAACATTGAATTATAAGTTCATTTTTCTACATTTTTATTTAACAGGACTCAATGTTTTAAAGTGAGACAAACCAACTTTTACCACAAAATGTCAAATTCAACAAAACCAGTGCTGATTATTTCATTTTTTACTTATATTATTTTAAGATGTGCATAATATATTGTTCATATTTATCGCCCAGCCCTACTTTTTAGGTTCATTAAATCATTGCTGCTTTCCCCACCAAAAACAATGTAATTTACTCAAAAATAATGAAAGTTAATTAAAAAGGAATATTTAAAAAACTGCCAGGAAAAGGAAATATTTTTGAATGTGTGCGAAGACATACACATGTAGCTTCATTACCACTGATGTCACGTGGACCTCAACTCTCAGATTTAATCAAAAATATCCTAATTTGTGTAACGAAGATGAATAAAGGTCTCACGGGTTTGGATCGACATGAGGGTGATTAATTAATGACAGATTTTTCGTTTTGAGTGACTATCCCTTTAAGGTATTTGACGGAGACATGTATCACGCACCTTAAGACTTATGTTTCAGTTTACGTTTTTAGATGTTGTGTTTTTTATTTCAAATTCAAATATGTTTTAAGGAAAGAAAGTATTTAACTGTCCATGTGAACAGGCTTCCCTCAGTCAGAGTGCTGGGTGTGTCTCAGTTTACCGCGCTGTCGGTTCTGATTGAAGTAACCGCGAGAGGGAGGAGCTGATGGAGCGCGCGCCCTCCCTCAATCACTCGCGCCCTCACTCCAGTTATAAACTTACAGCATAGCGAACAAGAAACTGTGTCAAGCAGAGACTAAGCGGTATCTCTCTCAAAACAGGTAGGTTTTCTACAAACGTTAATTCTGTCACAGTATCTGCTTGAAAAGTAAGAACGGGACAACCTTTGCGAGTTTTGGTTTTGTGAAGTTGCTACACAGTCGCGTTCGTCTAACGTTAACTGATGTAGCAAATATGCGTTTTTCCGAGTTGCATTATTTATTTCACATTTGTTTTATAAGCATTGTTTGTCGGATATATCTTACTTACCTTTCAGACTCAACATCAGCGATTGAGTGCTCTGTCATGATGTGAGATTTCAGTAATCACGTGCAACACTGATTTGTACACAAACCAGTTCAGTAGTTTGCAATCCTGATTCATATTTGTGTGCCTTTCTATTCTTAGTCAACCAAGCCAGTACTAGTCTCTGTTTTGCACACAAAGTATGTAACAGCTGCTTGAATTTTATTTAGCCACAATCTTGCGCTAGACTTTGGTAGGGATATTTTGTGCTGCAAATACTTAGAGTCAGGAACTTTGGACCTTTAAATCAACACCTACAGCCTGAGAGTTTCTTTTCTTCTTTACACACATGCTCATTTTAGGAAAAATTTGAGGTACCCAAGACTTTCCAGCCAGGGTCATGAGCCAACTGACACTGAACAGGTGTACACACACACACACACACACACACACCATGCACACATGCTACACTAGATTTGACAAAGTAATGGAATGTGTTTGTTCTTGCATTTGTAAAGGTCAGCTGAACCAAGACTGTGGCCGTTCCTCCATGTCTGCTTGCTTGCTATTAAACATTTCTTGCATGTCTACTTTCCACACTGTACCCTCAAGCCTCTTGATTCAGTTAGTTGATGTTTTCAGTCCAGTAGACGTCTGTTATTGCTGCCTTTGGGCCAGAAAGTAATCAGATCACTTGCAGTAAGCAGAGTAGGATTTCATTTTTAAAGCTGGCTGCCATTGTTCTGATCACTGAATCTGTTGTTGAATGCTCTATTGAACCCTATCGAATTATATTGAATTTTGCAAAAGCAAGAGCATGGACCACATGCCTTGTGGGTTTTGGTGAAAGAAGACATTGTCCTTATCCTGCTGCTTAATCCTTACGGTTCCTTCAGAGTCCTGTACTTCCACGGCGAGCATTCCAAGCATTGTTTCCATAACAGTGGAGGGGTCTTGATACTTGTGATAATTTGTGCCATCTTCAGTTAGGACAGCATAACTGTTGCCTGATGAAGCATATAACTGAACTTCAGGTTTTTGGGAAGCCAGAGGTTTTTAGTCAGATGGTATGTTTTTGTTGAAGCTATTTGTTTGTATTATTTCAAATTATAATAAAAAAAAAGAAAAAGTTTAAAAGTTTTCCTCCAATATGTCTTCGTGTTGAGACTTTATGCTTTGGAGAAACTCTTGAGTTCTTGAATTCTTGAGTAATTAACTGGTGAAGAGGATTTAATTATTGCAGATTTCAACTCTTTCAAGAGTTTCAAGTAAATGGAGAATATTTTAAAACAATCTTTTCAATAATAAATTCCTACACGCTGTGGAAACACAAATTGAAGTTAGAAGACAATGAGCACAGCACTAAAAAGGTACATAAGGTCTAAATGTGTTTCAAATGAATGCTTTTATGTTTTACCATTGATTTAAATTGGTTATGCCATTTGCAATGCTTCTTGGTACTGTACTTTTTCCCTCACTAAAGCCGTTAATTACACCTTTTTTTTTTTTTTTTTTTTTTTTTTTTTAGTACAGTCTTTTTCTTTTTTTTTCTCCAATTTTCTGCTTCAAATATTTTTGTTATATATATTTTTTTATTTTAAACGTAAACAAATAAAATCCAGAAATGTTTAGCTCTCCTTAAGACTTCTTATTTTGAAAACTTTTTATATTTTTGTAGGTATGTTGAACTTTTAAAATTAAGTTTACACTAATGGATGCTAAAAGCTTATGTAAGTAACATATTAAGTATTTCTCATGATTACTTACGATTTGGGAAAAATGTCACATTGCGATTTGCGATACGATAAACAAGTGGTATGACTCAACTTGCGTGTTATCAAGGAAAATGCGCACAGATTACTAATAATGCTGAAATCTGTATTTCTCAACTGAGGTACAGTATACAGTGCAATCAAGCAACAACTACTAATGTTTTCAAATTAAAACAAAATTGTACAAAATTAAATAACAGTAACATCTTTACATTACTGAATTAAATTACATTAAATTAACTTTAAAAATAAAACGGAAAAAGTCAAAAGTACAGATAAATGTTGACATGTTGTCCCAAAACATTTCAGCAGGATGTAACATATACTTCGTATATTTCGGTATCTCTTGTCCAGTGTGCCAATCATTTTCTCAAATCCCTCTGTGCTGAAAGTGCGTTCACACCTGAGGCAACTTGCGTGAATATATCTCGCTATTCGCGTGAAGTTGGACGCTTGAACATTTGGAGTTTACGCCGGTTTCACACTGCACGCGTCAGCAGGGTGTTAGCAGCGCATATTTGTTTTCGCCGCCCATGTTAACGGATGAGAGCTTTCACACAGCACACAGGGGTGGTGAGGCAGAGACAAACCCTGCTATTTTTTCATATACACACATTGAAAACTTTGCTCAAATTTATTGTGTGAACTATAATATAGACAGTTTTATAAGAAAGTACGCTGGAAATGACGTAAATCAAAGCACACAGTGTTTGGAGAAGAACGCGGGAAAATATGACAGAGAATGCTTGTCCATAGCCTACTGCAGTACAAGCTGCGCGCGGCAAACGCTGCCAGTACGAGAGGACAATCGCTTCCACGCTTCTTATGCGTGCTGTAAAACCGGCATGTTTAACGCGCTGCTCAAATTGCGCTAATTGTCTAAATGTGTCTTTGCATTGACTTAACATGTAAATCACTCACGCTTAAACGCTTCATTCGCGTCTGGTGTAAACGCAACAATGAATGTCTTGTTACGTCCACGAATGCATTTGTGTATTTAATATAATCGCGACATTTGCTGTAATGTAATCGCATAGGCTGACATCGCGATTGCGATTGTCTCTCTGATATCATCAGAAATATCTCAATATTAAGCCAGAGCCGGCTTGTACTGTTCTGGTTTCGGTTTCCACTGCAGGGCTGATAACGGATCTCTTTGCAAATGCAATTCAAATGTGTCAGTTGTTGCCGTGGTAACACAAATGTTTACATATGATATGAGTTGTAAATAACCACTGCGTTATGAGGGACGAACCGAAATTTCTTTAGGTTTTATTACTAATTTGTGTTTACATTGCTCAAAATAGCACGCTTGGCAAGCTAGGGAAAAGCTAGTAGCCAGGGAACAGACAAGTGACAGATCCTGATTGGCGACGTCACACAGGCACACTTTATTTACACCGGAGGCGACAGAGCCGTAGATCACTGACAGGCTACGTGTTGAGTTTCTATGGCGTAGCTCGTCAGTGATCTAGGGCTTTGTGTAGAAGTTAGCGTTCCTTTTGAAAACAGCTGATGGAGATTTACAGCTAATCAAAGAACCGGCGCTACTGATGAGATGTGCATAATATATACGTCCAGCCCTATCGTCACCCCACTGAACTCATTAGAATTTAAAGCAACATGAAAACAAAGATATTTCGACAGGGTAAAGGTGTTCTTTCCACTACCATTTAGAAATTTTAACTAAAGTATGTTTTAGAAGCTTCAAGACTCTAAAGATGCATATCAACTTGTGAAAAATGGGCATTCGATGACCCCTTTAAATAAAAGCTTGTAAAGCTGTGATTTATGTTGTGGCTGGTTTGTTTGGTTCATGGTTGTGAACACCTCAACAAAGGCTTTTTTTGAAATCTCTGTGGGAAAAATGAATGAAAATAACTATTCCGGGTCCAGTGCCACTGAAAAAGTGGGCAGACACTAATGCACTCTATAATGTTGAAAGATACAAAAAAGGTCCTGTAATAAAAAATGGCTAACATGCATCACTGGATGTCTTCTACAGTTCCTCAGAAGCCTGTGACCTGCAAAGTCTTAATAAAACAAAAAGGAATGTTTGTTTTTGGACAGAGAATTCTGGCAGCTGAAGAGAGGTGCCACAGAAGTGGTTTTGACAGGATTTTATGATTTTTCCAAATTTAATCATCTTAATAATTCCCTCTGCGAGTTCCAGAAGCCATCCATTGAGTGCATGTTCTCTGTGCTATAGTATTTGTTTGGACGTCATGAACACTAGCTTTCCATCTCCATTTCAACACCTTAAGAGCATTTCCCATGTTTACTCATTAATGGAAGTACAGGCTTGCACGGTCCTGCTGTTTCTTTAGTCACTCTAGTGTTTTTATGGCAGACTAATGGTTTAATTGGCTGTGTTTAACTCAGCAGGAGAGAATGAGCTAATGTTTGACCTGAAAAGAGCTGGAGTGAAAGGGTGGGCTGGTTAATGTCCACAGGGTGTCTATAGGTTAGTGAAATGAAGTGTGGATTGTTACACTCGATGCCATCCAGAAAGATTCAAAAAGACAATCTTGAAAATTATTCTTTCTTTCTTTTTTATCAGCACACAAGATTTAACTTTGGTTTGTGACTGTACTGAACTGGGATCTGAAATAGGAAAAAATGCCTCACAGTATTTAATGTACTTCAGATGTCAAAATTACCAGAGATTCGTTATAGATCTTCAGATCTACTCTATAGATTTATGGTAGTCATTGGTTTACGCATTTCATCAGGATGGTGCACCATGATGTTATGTTAGGTAGAATGAAAATAAAACCTGTTGCAGTGGTTCAGGGAATACATTTTCTCCTCCATTTGCATTACATGCACACCTCTACAGTCACTTGTGCCTTGAATTCATGGTCTCTATTCTTGTACATTCTATAGAAAGTTTCCAGATGAATCTTTTAAGAAAGGTTAAGGTAACATTTTACCCCACACCCAAAAAAAAAAAAAGATATATATATTGTTCATGAAGAGCATGTATAAAATTATTAATTCTCTTTGAATTGTTTACTAAAGTAGTTTTCATTTACATAATACATACAGGTATTAGTGTGTACAGTTCAGTATGTGTGTACTGTGCATTTATGTATAGATGTATAGAATGCACACATACAGTAAATTTCAAAAATATTTCCATGTATGTACATGTATATATTTGTATTCACATAATATAATATAATATAATATAATATAATATAATATAATATAATATCATATCATATCATATCATATCATATCATATCATATCAATATCATGGGCGTCATTTTTCTTTACCGACAACCGAAGGTCGTTAATCCATTGTTAAACGACAAGAATGTTAAATTACAGATACATTTTGAAAATAAAATAAAAGGTGAAATTAATTTTCAGCATAAACATAATTTTACGCGCAGCATAACGTGCAGAGCTTGTGAAAAAAAAACTGTGAAAACTAGCAGCTTCCAATTTGTTCCCTTTAATTACAAAACCAGAACTGTTTTTATTGTGATTTGTACACAAATAAATAAAATATTTAGAATAGTTTAGAACAATGTCTTATTCTTGAATTAGTATTGTAATTGTAACTGTTTCCACTTTTATGAGGGGCAAAAAAATCAAGTGATCCTGCCAGTGCCGCGCAGTTACGCATTACTAATTTGACAAATTTAATTATAAATTTCAATGTATCAAAGCAACATCAAATCAAGAAATGTATGTTTGAGAGGTAACTCGTGGTAATTTTGAAGCGCTAAATATGAGGTGGAGCTGCTTCAGAATGGAGCGTGAGACTGGGACAAGCAGTAGTCCCTTATTTTGTTCGTTCAGTAATGGTGCTTGTTTAAGCATTTTCAGGTACAGTAGTAAAATTAGTTTAACAGCGTAAATGAAGTACCCCATTTTTTACATTTCTATTAACACATATTTTTTATCTTTGTGATCGTAGTAGCTACTTCACCACAGTCCATAAACATAAACAAAAATATTTTAATTCAGGAAATGGAATTAAAATCAAACATTTTCCTCAAATTTTCTTTTTTTTTCTTCCCCAATTACGCACTCTAAAACTTTAATAATTTGACAGCACTGATCATGATTTAAAACCTAATATAAAGTTTTAAAGTATAATCACTTATTCGTATGATTTAAACTTGTTTCGTTTACTTTTTGGAGGAAATTATGACCTGCACTCCTCTCGGTGAGATTCACCCTCTCACAGCTTAACGTGGTTCTGACAAGTGTGTTCTAGAACTTTACTTCTGGAGGATCACGGAAACTAGTTTTCGCATAACTGCTCACAAAACCAGTAACATTCGGTCTAAAATCTGCTCTTGTTAGGCCTGAAAAGTTTGACAGCTTTTGATGTGAGGGCTGCACATTTGTATAAGACCCCCCCCATGTGTCATATGTCTCATTCAAATGGTAAAGTGGGGAGGAGATTTAGGCCAGATTGTCCATAAAAGGAAACAAGGCCATTTTCCCTTAGGTTTCAGCCATAAAACCTATTTAGAAAAAGATGTCCTCATTTCCCGCTCACTGAACAAGCGCTGTCAATTCTGAAACCCCTAAGTCGAGTCGTTCATTTGTGCTGGGAATGTATTTCTGAATGTGTCATTTGAATGAAAAATTCCCATTCAGCTGTTTTATATTTAATATACTACAGCACCTAACCTCTGTAGCATTATGAGAGTAAATGTAGTTTTCCTGAATGCATGGTGTTCTCAGTTTCCTATACTACTTTTAGTTATGTTTTGCTTTCATCCCTCAGCATCCACCCCAGTCGCCACCTTATTTCTTGTCATTCACCCTCTGATAAATCTCAGCTTTCATCCAATTAAACTCACATTTAGGCTGCAGTCACGGCCCACAGAAACCTGCTATTACTAGAAAGTACAACTTAAAACGTTATTCACGGTGGAGGGCCAGCGGTGTTCAAACCAGAGCTTTCCAGTTGCTTGGTTCCAGCTCTGGCAAACACACCACGGTGAATCTCTAATGCACTTTTTCTGGAGTCTGTAATTAGATTTTCAGTCACGGGCAGGGTTGATTTGCTCTGGTCTTTTTAAGCTTCTCATACAGAAATCGGTGACTTTAAAGGTAAAACCACCATTATTGATATCGCTTGTGACAGTGAATTGCAAGTAGCCAATATGCAATATCTATTAAAACACTATTGTTAGTACAGAATCTGATTTTCTCTGTAAGGCAAAGGCCTGTTTTCCTTATATCCGGCACCGTCCAGATGGAGTTAGTTATGTGACATCACCTCTGTGACATCAGCGTCTCTGCAAATCTGTACAGTATGTGACTTGACAAGCCAGGCGTTATGAACTGATACATGGATACATGATACATTTTGCATGCGTGTGACCCTGCTTCATGTTCCTGGGGTGCACATGTGCCACTGTATATGAAAGTGAATGATGGCTGTTGAGAAAATGAGATAGTCTTTGGATGGTCACAATATCTGTGATGTGTTTTTCATGATGTCATCGAGGCTTGTATTTCCAAACC
Source organism: Enteromius afrohamiltoni (assembly GCA_034779775.1). NCBI lineage: Eukaryota > Metazoa > Chordata > Actinopteri > Cypriniformes > Cyprinidae > Enteromius > Enteromius afrohamiltoni. The sequence goes on along the minus strand of JAUYWG010000039.1, from coordinate 4,454,980 downwards.
ATGAGTCTGAATGACAGGATGTGGCTCCTTTTCAAAACCAGGCAATTAGTATCGAATCCATTGAACCAGTGCTGCCTTTTAGGCTTGGCGACAATTAGTTTGAACATTTAGCAGAACACAAGCTAATCAATCCCAGAGTTTGTCTGCAAAACACTAACACATTCTAGTAAGTGCACAACTGTGATGCATCTTTTATAAATCATAATGCACTTCTTTAATTATATTATATATATATATTTTTTTTTAAGTTTCCTTTCATTTGTTGTTCTTTTTTATTTGATTGCTTCTGGTTGGTTGTGGCCAGCAGTCCTGTGGTTGAGGAAAAGAATCAGCAAAATTGGTTGGGCTGTATAAAAGAGCTGATGGTGACCGTTTTTAAGCCCAAACCAACAGTCAGACCCGTGTCTTAATAACTCCCAAGTCATTTTTCCATATATTGCATGCTGCCGACAGCTACTGTTTCCTTTTTTCATGCTTTTCTGTGGTGTTCCAAGAAAAGGATTTTTTAGGAAGAAAACAAAGTATTAGTGAGTCCTTCACTTTATGGGCTTTTGAACAACATTGTTCAAAAATCAGTCTGACCTGGGTTAATGTCTTATTCTGTTCATGCTTCACCCTGGGTTATTATTTAAATCATTAGTTTATTAATTTCAGGTTATGAATATCACACGGTATATGTTTGAAAATAAAAATATTATTTGCCTATTTATAAGGTTGCAATTCTCTACTCACACTTTGGCAGAAGAATCGCCATTAGGTTGTGTGTGTGTGTGAGAAACTTGGAAGAAAGAGTGTGAAGCTATTAAGCATTAGTCAGAGTGCAAAATAATATAATAAATTAATAAATAATTCCATGTCAACTCAACCAGAGGTCCCTGGGTCAAATTTTTAATTTTGCTAATATTTTGTTTCTGAAGAAAGACAGACACGTAGAGTGATGAAAGACAAAATATTAAATGTCATGGATGAAATTACTGAGTAATTCAATATTTTGCAGAAAAGGGTCAAAATGGCACCCTTTTTATTTTTTTTTTCTTCCCTCAATTGTTATGCCTGTATCTTGATGCCCTTTTAGATACTTTTTTTTGTTTGTTTGCTTTTTTATACACCTGCATGATTGGCATTAATCGACATGCACGTTAAACTTTTAAATCTGATGTGTACAACATTTGTCTGAGAGTTTTTGGGAAGGTCTTTTTTTTTTTTTTTTTTTACTCCTATATTTAGGAATGTTTCGTGACTGAGGCCCATTAAGGCCAATTAATGCATTTTTTTTTCGATGTTTGACACTTGAGTGATTTATTAACATTTTCCTTTCTTTGGAAAATTGGAAGTTAGTGCTTATGACTGTACTAAACAGTGCTGTACAATTAATCGATTTTGTAATCACAATTACGGATGCCAAAAAACATTATGTAATCATTACAGTGGCAGTTAATCTTAAGTTTACTCATGTTATTTTGTGTGCTTAAAGTTTTAGTATAACATTGTAATACCATTCATAGTTTTTCTATGTTTTTCAAATGATTTATAATTGATATTTGAAGCTTGATGCAATAGAATAGCAAAAAAGGTAATGTTCATGTAAAAATATGGGATGCAGTTGCTTTAAACTATGGTATAAACATCATTCAGTTGAAATTGTGATAATCATAATTAATAATCGCAATAACAATTAAATCTTTGTCATTAGTAATTTAGTTGTAATGGGACAGCAGTAAAATACAGATTGATTTCAAAAGATCCCTGGACGCTTCTAATGAACAAATATCCACCTCTGAGCTGCCAGTCACTGTGAGACCAGCCTTCGGGCCTGGATACTCAGATAAACAGACTGAGCCATTCTGCTATTTTAGAACAAAGTGGAGGTTTGGTAGACGGACTGGTATTTCCTGCTATTGTCTGAAAGACGTGTCAGTGTGGACCGCTGCCGTGTGGACACATGCAGTGGACTCGTGAAGGACAGTGGCACACTAGTTTCCCTCTTATTTTGAGTGGTTTATAACAGCTGGTCTTTCCTTGCCTACTAAGGTCTTTCAGTTTTTCTTCAGTTTACGCTGTTAAATGTATTTTTATTTCACATTTAATGGATTATGTGAGTGGCGTGCAACAGTTTACAGTGTGTGGGTACCACTGGCACTCGCTGTTTCTTTATTTATTTGTTTATATGCCTTAGACCAGGCAGCAGAGCGTTAATTAGATGTGGAATGTGGGAATTTCATCAACCAATTCCTCCCGTCACGAGGTGGCAACACACACATGCATAAAGTGAATGGGGAGTTTTGTTTTCCATTGTGTCGTCGAGTTGTTAGTGACTCGTTTAAATTACACGTCCAAAGCATTGTGGTAAAATAAGATTTTTTTTCCCTTGATCAGTTGCTAACAGTGTGCTGTTCTTCAATAAATTTGTGTCTCTGCAGGAACAAAGGGCCGCAGTAAAAGTGGGAACTTTACCATGTTTAAGGGAGTGCTGAAAAAAGGGCGAGAGGGAGGAGGAAGAACTGGCAAAAGAGACCCAGGTAAGCTGCTTTATTCCCAGAAGGAGGGAAAATGACATTAATAAACTGCTGCTGAAACCTTTTGAACTGTACTTTGCTGCTGGCTGTTGTGTGTATGCTTAATTTAATTGCATAATTGGCTTATGGCCTCCAAAGAGATTTATAGAACTGTGGCTGGGATTGGCCAAATGGGATTTAGGTGTTCTTGTATGTGTTTATTCCAGCTTAGACTGTGACTTGTCATTGAAAATGATCAGAAATTAGTTTCACAATCGTATTTAAAAATCATTTTATAGATTAAGTCAGCCAACTTTATATATCTATCTATCCATCTAACATTTTTATGTGTGTGTAATATGTTTTTATGGGAAACAAAAGAAGGAATTCTTTTTGGAACTCTCAAAAAGCATACAGATTTATTATGAAAATATACAAGTAGTCCATTTGACTTATGCTATTCACTATCTTCAAAAAAATATATCTAACACTTTTGTGATTAATGGGCTAAAATTGTGTCTCTTCAATGAAAATTCTACTTTCTGGAGGGCTGTTTTGAGGAGTCAGAATCATGAATGAATCATGAAGCAATCACTCTTGAACAATTGAAAGTCTTTAAAAAGTTTTACTTTCTGGATGTCAGGAATGACAAACTAACTTTTCTTATCAATGCATCCGAGCGAGTTTTTTTATTATTATTATTAAAAATATCTTTTGCTCTGCTCCTCAAAAATCACTTCTATTTTGAGTATTCTGAAGTTATGTCGACTACTTTCATGGTACTTTTTTTGTGTAATTTTGTAGCTGCGTTGATCCAGTATCCCATTTACTTTCATTATATTGAAACAAGGGGCCAGGATATTCTTCAAAAATAAAATGTTTGTGTTCCACGAAAGTCTTGGGAGCTAAGGAAAGACATGAGACTTTTCAATTTTGTGTGAATATGCTTTTGAGAGTCTCTGCGCTTTCTCACTTACGTCATTCTCTTCTTCACTGCGACAAATAAGAGTCACTTCATTAATGATGTCACGTTACCATGACACCCGGTTCCACAAGATCACCCTTGTATCCGCTCGGCTTCTTGCTGAATTCAGCACCATCGCTGGCCCGATACCTCTCTCCCAACGGAGCCTCTCAATGGAGCCGTGTTCCAATTAACCTCATTCATCTCTGCTCCACTCACTCACTTAAGTATGTCAAGACAAGTTTGAGAGCTGCCAAACAAACACTACCTGACCCACATACAAGAAACTTTTCATCTGCTAATCTAACTCAATGTCTCCTTTTATAAGGCAGGAGACTGCAAATAAATAATTCCCCTTGTATATCCTCCTTTTTCAATGTAGTTGATTGTCACTTTGTTCGTTCTCTGATGTGCAAATCTGCTCTACTAACATCGGTCGAGACGAAGTCTCTGTCGGTTAGAGACAACACTTGTGTGTCCTCTAAAGAGACATATTGCTCATGAAGTATTTACGACACCTTATGTTAGCTGCAGGGGGGTGGAGAGAGTTATCCAGCACACATGACAGATCACACTTACACTCTACAGTGCTACTTTTTGTGGCTGATCATCTGCCTGGAAGCACTGTTCTCAGTTTCAAAAGTAATAAAGAGCACCAGATACACATGAGGTCATGAGAAACCTTTCTGGTGTCAAATATGACCATTTTTGTTTAGCCAAATCTGTTGTCATTAGTGTTTGAGGAAGCTGGGTTTCAGAAAGCTCCATATTTGTGATTGTACAGAGTTTTTCTCAAAAGAGACATTTCCTAGCTGTACCATGCAAAGTTTGGGATGTACTTTTTATTTTATTTTTTTAATTTGTTTTTGAAAGAAGTCTCTTAAGCTCCCTTGTTAAGCCTGCATTTATTTAATTGGACGTACTTATTTAATTAATCAATTTTGTGGCTCGCTCATGCTGATGTCTTTTTATATCCCTTTCATGGTCAACTACAATAAGACACCTCTCATCAGAAACAAACACTTTAATTGGCCTACATCCCCCTCCTCTCCCTCCTCCTCCACATTTTTGTCCTTGCACTCTTCCTCTAATTTAAACGCTGTTTTTGCATTGTTTTTATCACAACACAATAAATTTGTCCAATGATTTTGACTGGTGTAAGAACAATTTTGCACATTGAAAGCTTGGTGTAAAATGCTGAAATTACTTGTAGTGTTTTATAAGTAAAATGAAATGTGCTTAGTATACAACATTTTGTGTGTGTGTGTGAATATATTAATTTATGGATTTATAGATTTTAGGGCAATTGAGAAAAAAATAAATGTAGTGAGACACGTTTGACTTGCAATTGGCTATATATTTTTATATTCAAAAACGTAAGCTGTCTTGCTGTTTGCTCATTTCATAAACCTTCTAATGCAGCAGCCTAAAGGATTCAAAACCTCATACTTGACTGATTTGGAATGCTGTACATATGCAGCAACAGAAATGGCACAAAGAAGACTCTACTCACAATTGATTGCAGTAGAGTTTTCCATTTGCATGTTGCTAAGCAATTGACACAAAGCATAAAAAATATGTAGTAGCACATGAATATTGAATAAGAGTGTTCATTTTCAATTAAATTGACATCTTTTTTGATATGCTGCACTATTGAATGACATTTTGAATTGACATTGTAGAATCTAAATTTTTGCTGAAAATTTAGGCATTCTAGGATTTGTGCCTTTTAGTGAAGTACATATACAGCACATGCAGTGCTGCATTAGATTGCATTATTGGTACCTAAAAGATATATTAGAACATTGAATCATAGATCAAGTAATCATTTTAATGAACGTGTTTTCAAAAAACATTTTATATTGATGGGCCACTTATTGAACTCAGTGGCACAATGTGAGAAACTTCTTAGCTTAGTTCTTGATTGAAAGTTTTGAAAAAAATGTATTTCTTATTTAGGATTGCCGTGGTTAGTTACTAAAAGCTGCCTGGTGTTTTAAAATCTGTTCAGATTCATGTAATGCATTCCAGCCTTTATTCTATTATTCTAAATTAGGATGTTTCTGCAGTACAGCCTTAGCATCCCTTTTTCCTATCCAACAGAATTGCCAACAATGACGGACCAAAACATTCTAAAATCAGTTTATCAGTGCTGTTTTATATTAGTTTGTTTGTTTTTTTAATCTTTCTGCCACATTTCTATTTTCTTTTTTGTTTTTGTGAATTTGAACTCTTTAATCCTTAAGAAACATACTTTGGTGGGGATTTCATGGATTGACCCTTTTTCATTCGGAACGTCAGATTGAAGTATTCTCTTGCCTTTGAACTGAGGCCTTGTAAAGGTCAGATCACAAAGGATTTAGCTTTAAAAACAGGGTCTGTTTGATGCTGGGTTACAGTGCAGAGTGATACAGTATGACTCTGGCCTGAGATGTTGAGTTTACAACGCGTGTGTGAGTTTTTACTGTCCTCAGGTATAAATCTCTTGGAGTAGAGTGACATTCGGAAAGTTGATCCATCTGCATTGTGTGTGTGTGTCAGGGTAAGGTTTATGTTTTGAGGCCAGTTGTGTGTGCGTGTGCACATGTTTCTGAAGGGTTTTCTTGTGTTATCTCAGCTGCTCTGGTGTCCAATTTCTCCTTAGTCAGCAGAGGCTCCTCTTGTTATTTAGCAGAGTCAGATTGTTTATAAAGACACGCAAGAATATTGTCTGTCCACCTATTAAAAACATGCAAATAGATTTTAATTGGGAATTTAAAAGAAGTAGTTTTAGCAAGCAAAGTTGCTCAGTTACTGCTTTTTTAGTTCTTGAAAATTGTGTCATTTATTCCAAACATGAATGACTTCTTCCTTCCTTCCTTCCTTTTGGAATTTAAAAGGAGTTAATTTGCAGATTGTCTAGGCTGCTCTTTTCCATAAAGGAAAGTGAACCGGAATGTGAGATGTTAAGCTCTGAAATGGACACTAAATCTCTATTGAAAAAAAACGGGCCATGTGACTTATATAAGTATTGTGCATTCATGCATTTCCCATATCTTTAGCTATAAAAATAGGCCAGTCAAAATATAATTCGCCTTTTTTTCCAAGTTAATTTTGAGAAATGTTAGCTAATTAAAAACTGCTGCTGAAGCATATTACTTGGTAATGATCTTATTCCGAGATTGTATTTTTGAATTCCTGTAACACAAGGCCTAATCTCATTACCAGAAACACAGCTGGCCACACTCTCAGATGAGTGAGCTAATCATGGATAACAGTCTTAGAAATGCCTAAGAAGTTCCAGCGGTGATCAAGACAGCTTGTGCACTGCTCTGACAGATATGCCATGGCCTACAGGTCAGGTAACACAACAGGCATGTGCTACAGTGTCTGAGATCTGGAGTCAGGAACATCTGGAATTCTGCCACCAGGAAGAGAATCAGGATATAGGAAATGTTGAAAATTTAGGAGCAAAATATAAAAGTGAAAATAACTGTTACATGACTCGACATCCTTTTGTAATTTTAAAGTTGCTTTTTGTTAGGGATGATTGATTTTATCTGGCTAATAACTCCAAAAAACCAACAAAACATTAACAGATTTCCCTAACATTAGTTATTTGTATTTATTTATGAGTTTTAACTAACCTTTGATGATGCATTTTAAAAATAAACTTGTTTATTGCTTCTTTCGTCACAACAGAACAGAAGAACATTAAAATATATTAAAGTTCGATAAATAAAATGTATAAAAATACAAACTTAAGATATGAAACGTAAAGTCCTTTGAACAAAAACAACTACAACCAAATCAAAGTTACCAGTTTTAAAAGACTTGGTAAGCTTCATAAATATAACTTTGAATAGGACTGGAGATAAAAATTCTGTTAAGTTCTGATAAATAACAACAGCAGCAAAATATAGATTGCTAACAGTATACTGAATCAGTCAATCCTCAATAGCTCCAGTCCAGCAGAGGCAGGGTTTAGTACAAGAATAGTTATTTATTCATATATTTGAGTATTCACTAAAATATTACTGTCACAATGGAACAGAGGAACTTCAAAATATATTAAAGTTCTGATAAATAAAATTAGAAACTTTAGATATGAAACTTTAAAGTCTTTTGATTTAGTTTTTTGTTGTTTTTGTGGTTTTTTTTTTTTTTTTTTTTTCAAAGTTACCAGTAAGGGTGTTTCGACCATTTTTATTTTATTTTTGAAATATTCATTTATCGGCCATTGGAAAATGCCTAATATTGGCCGATAATATTGTTTGCCGATAAATTGGTCGGGCTCTATTTTTAAAACACTTGCCAACCATTTCTTTCTCTTTAAAAGTCTGCACCATATTAGTCATCACCCAATCGGTTCATGCTTTGTATACCGTATGCAGTAAAGTTGTGCTTTTTGTGCTAAATTAGGGGTGACAATTAGATTTTTGTGTTTTTCATTTTAATTGGTAACCTTGAAATAGTCCCATTGTTTAGATTTAGTTTTCAATTGGATTTAATTCCGTAATTTTCAGAATGGAAACTCAAGATTTATGAACATTAAACATTGGTTGCTAAGATTTTGAAAAGTGTTTAATGTTCACCAAGACATTGATTTGACCAAAATGCAGTAAAAACATGTCAAACATCACGTAAATCATTGCAGTGTATTGTTTCCTATATCTATATTTAAAAATTTCAGTAGTCATAATTACATTCTTCAGTGTCACGTCAGAGAAATCATCCTAATATGTTAATTTGGTGCTCAAGAAACAATTATTTTTGTGTTTGTGGAAACATATTAAGCAGCTTTCATAATTTCATAGTTCAAAGAATTACATTTATTTAATTTTTTTCATTTCCTAACATCCTTCCTCTTTGTCATCCTATGAATTTTATTATTTCAACTTCCTGTTTGTATGAAAAAGAGTTGGTGCCATCTGGGGTTAAGGTTTTTTTTTTTTTTATTGCTGTCCATATTTTTCCTTTTTCTTAGTTTCCTTCAGACGTTGAGCAATGTTCATTTTGCTCATTCTTATAAGAATGTGGCGTAAATCAGATAAGATGGAGTTCAGCAACACCATGATGATACCAAAATGCCAGCGTACCTGATTTACTCCATGTACAATAAGAGCCTGTTTTTTTTTTTTTTTTTCTGTCTGGTTCGGTCTGTCCACATTTGACCAAATATAGGATTCAGCAAAGCCTCCGTCCAGCTCCAAACCCTCATTTCGACTAAATTTATATTCTGATAAATATTTGATGTCTGATGAATGGAGTCTCTGGTTGGTATTTTGGTCAGGCCTCAGTGTTATGAATGCAGGGCTGTAATTATATCAGAGCTCTCTGGAGTAGACTGTCATTAGTCAGACTTGATTTGCTGGGCTGTGTTAAGAGTCGGCCGACCACAATCTGCAATAAAAAGAAAGAAGAAAGCCATGCCGACACATTTTCCAGCCTATGGCCAATGTTTCATATAGCCTCCATACTGAAACAAAACCTTACCCTGCCTGTGGTCAAGTATCATTTGAATCCAGAAAATCTTTTCCTTTTTAAAACAAAAATGCAAACAAAGTTGGTATAATTGAGTAAACCTTTTCTGTGGCATAATTTATTAGAAAAGCTATGCTTGGAAAAACACTTTAAAAATATTTTAGCAAAACAAAAGTTATGTTTTGTTACTTTTCAATACAATAATGACTTTTATTGCTTATAAAATAATGCTTCAGAACCAGTTATTTAGTTTTTGTGTGCGTTTTATCTATTTGTTTATTTTTTTTTTACTATTTTTGTAATAATCCAACTAAAACTTTTAATAAAATCAATGAAACTTGTTGTCATGTTTGTTTTAATCTTGTAATTGGATGAATTAAAACAAAATTATTTTTTAGAATTTTTAGAACATTTTAAAGTCTGAAATTGATTTTAGCATATTCAAAATTTGTGATGAATCTTGTCTACAAAAATAAATATTTTTTTATTAGAAACAATGTAACAGTAAAACAAAAGGGTATGCACAGTTCATTATTATTATTGATGTAAGTCCAGAAATGCATAACAAAATATTAAATAGTTCATTGTGCATGCTCAATTCTCCTTTTTTGTTTTTTAATTACTTTTACTTTTGTTATAATTAAAAATAATCTTAAAATCTTAAAATCAATATCCATCTTATGCTGTATATTATAATGTAGTGATTTTGTGCAATTGCTACTTTTTTTTTTTTTTTTTTTTGGCCACAGCATAAAAAATATAGTCAATATTGGATATGATTTTAAACCTTTTATTCTTTTTTTAATTTTTATTTATTTATTTATTTTTGCATCTTGCAAAACAAACATTTTAGACATTCAACCCACAACCCACCATTTCCACAAGAATGGTGAAGTCACAGACAGGAAAGTAATATGATGATTGTGGAAACAGGAGTAGCATATTGATTTTATATGTATTCTGTTCATTAATTTTAAAAAACAATGCAAATGTTCAGTAAAGCTGTGGGTCAGGGTTATTTTATATATATTATATAATATATATAATATAATTTATTTATTTATTTTTTTCATTCCATGTAGACAGAGAGTAGTTTTACATTTTGGTCTGTTTAATCAGTCTTTCTCTAAAATGACCGCAGGGATGTCCTCTACATAATATGGTGGGAGGTCCTGTTAAAATCCGCATTCTGTTGGCTTTTCGTTTAAAACCAGCTTCTTTTTGGCAGTAAACCCTGTTGCGGTGAGAGGAACTTTAGGCCTTGTATGTTTGGTTTGGAATGTTAAAAGAGCTTAAATTATTCTCAGCCTTCTTCGAAAGGGTTTATTATAGGAGGAGAAAGATGTATAATGTTACTGTTGGTCATGAGACAGCCTTAGTAGTTTGTATGTTTTTATAGTGGTTTTGAAGGCTTGGATACAGAAAGCCATTGGTAATGATACCTAGCTAATTGGATTTCTGACATACAACTGGAAAGCATGCTGAATTTTTTTTTTATTTTATTTTTTCCCTCCACTTTTCAATAAATCGGATTTAAGAGTTTGAAAGTTTAAGAGACTCAAACTATTCTAAATGTTTGAATAAATATAAACACAGGATTTGAACATGTTCGGTTTTGTTTAAAACATGCTAAATTATTTGCACACAGATTAAAAAAAATAAATGAATAAAAAAATCCAATCAAGTGTTCAAAAGAGAGGCCAAAACGAATTCATAATTCATTTTTTTTGTTTAGGAAGTCAATCTCTCAGCCCCAGTTTCCATCACAGAGTTCAGGAAGCGGGGATTGTGGGTGTTCAGAATCATGGGAGTGGGCCGCTGATGGTACAGCCGTACCCTGCAGAGGAGATGCTGAGGCCGAGTTTGACCAGAGGAGTGTCTGTCTCCCTCCCTTCCTCCCCTCTGCTCCCTCCCCGCCAACCCTATCTTTCTCCAGTCCGGTCCAACAAGTCACCAGGTAAGAGACGGGCAGTTTTTAAATGTACTTACTAGGAGTGGGAAATATTGACAGTTTGAATAATTGGCACAGCTGAACTCATTAATACATTTAATTAGTGCTTTCTTTACATAATATATGTGTACATACATACAAATGCATGTATATATTTAAGAGAAATGTCCTATTTATATATTAATTAATTATATATAATATAAGAATATAAATGTAAACAATTTCAAGATGTATGTGTGTGT
>JAUYWG010000039.1:4404384-4436142 GCA_034779775.1 Enteromius afrohamiltoni | reverse complement strand
TTCAACAAATTCCATTCATGTAAATAAAACACAATTTGGTTGTGTGGAACCAGGATGCATGATTACATAACTGAATTAAGTTAGTTCAAAGAGTCACTTTTTGAGTGGGTTATGATACATTTGCGTTTTTATCTTTTTTTTTTTTTTTTTTCTTTATTAGGACAATATGTAGACAGGACATAAGGTGGGAGACAGAGGGGTCAGGGGATGCCCAAAACATCTTTATAAACATGTTTTGTGCATTAAGGGACATTCACACTAGCTGTTTTTGCATGTAAACCACAGAAATTAGAGATGCACAATATTGATACAGTATATTATGCTTTTTATATTTTATTTTTTTGCATTGGTTCCATATATCAGCCAACTAGGGGTGACTAGTCAAAGATTACATGCTTTGATAGGAGGAGCCTGATTCGACTACCAATCTCACACTCCAATATTGTTGGCAGGTGTTGTGATTATTTAAAAAAAAACTGTAAATAAGATTCTGAAAAGTAGATGTTTTAAATACATATTTTTATGTACATAAAAAATCAAACTATAGATTTAGGTTTCTATGAACTGTGACCGCACAGAGCATCTTGGTGGCAGGGATTGAAAACTTGCAAAACTGACACAGGTTGACCAGTTAAATTATTTAAGTTTTTTTTTTTTTTTTTTTAAGTTGGGGGTACAGGTAATTTTGAAACATTTCAACCAGTTTATATATACAGTATATTGTGTGTGTGTGTATTATCTCATATAAGATGCATTGTGTTTAGTCATGCTGTGGTAAAGCATTACATAGTTGCCACTACACTGATTATTTCTTCAGCATGCAACGTGTACAGGCTAAACAACACTGCAGATTATTAATGACTGAGAACACTACAGTAATATAATAAAACACTGAATTATTAGAGTTTAGTTTAGAATGTGTCCACAAAAGAAGTTCATTCAGAGCCTGAATTTCTGCATTTTGGAGCAGAGAGCCTGTAAGTTGTAGTAATATCATTATGTTTTAAAGATATTGTGAGTTCTTGGTGTTTTGCTGACGTTTAAAGTTAACCATCTTTTAATCAAAAATACAGGTCGGGCACCTCTACAGCCAATGTAGGGTTTTTAATCATGCTAAATTATTTTCATTTAGTTTTTCACAAGTTGATTAGCCGTCATTTCACAATTCACACTATGTTAAGTCACAAAGTCAATCTTTAAGATAATGTTATAACACTGGTAAATGTAATATTTAGCAAATATATTCTAAAAAGATATCTTTTTGTATGCTGTGCATTATTATTTCATGATGCCTAATATTATTTGTAACATTTTACAACAGTCCTAATTTAATGAACACAAACACATTTAAATAATAAATAATGGGTATCAATGATGCTAAGAATGGTGAAGAATCAGCCCAGAACTACAAGGGAGGAGATGGTCAATGCCGCGAAGAGAGCTGGGACCATTGTTTCCAAGGCTACTATCAGTAATACACTGCATGGAAGGTTCCCCTGCTTAAGTCAGCCCATGTCCAGGCCCGTCTGAAGTTTGCCAGGGACCATATATATAAAATGCAATTAGTTTTATTAAAAAATGTTTGTATTAAATATGTTGGTGTAGGTATAAAGAAATGTTTGAATATTTACCATATTCCATTTTAAATTTTAATTCAGGTATCTTTGATGCGTCTTGTTATATTGAAAGACATTAGATTATTCGTGTCCTATTCCTAGTTGCCTAGGAAATTGCTATTTTAAAAGATTGAAAGGGAATACAGGTAAGGTTGACGGGCAGAGACCAGTGACAAGTGGAGTGCCATGTATAGTTAGCTATAATACAGTACAGTCAGCATCCACATTTTGAACAATAGACCAAGCAATAATATTCAAATTTACTCCATCTTAACCTTAGACATGTCCTAAAGCACACAGTGTGGACCAATTCAGAGCTCTCAAATATTAGAGTTGCAGCGTTTTCATTTGATTGAGCTGACAAGTCTCTATGGCAACATTGTGTCTGTTCTCTTTGAGCCATGACCAGCGTTTTCCACTGATCTCTTCAGAGCATAATCTCCATGATTCAATTCTAATGAGCACTAATGATTTACCCAGCACAGATCTCTCATCACAGGCCGGTAATACCGCATCCCGCCGTTTACGCCATCCCGCTGCCCGTTGCCTTCCCGATCCGTGCTTTCACCCTTGTTACATGTGTTTCAGCCATTAGCTGCAAAAATAAACCTTGGATTGACAGGGCTGTAATTTAGAAGTCATTTTACAGGAATGACTTGTTTGACCGAAAAAAATCAGCAGGCTCGGCCAGATTGACTTATGCTAGTTGCTATTGCCGTCTGAAATAGATGCTTGGCCAAAGCAAATGTATTAAGGTTAATTAGGTCCTTCTCTTAATGACAAGTATGCATTTGCTCAAACAATTACTAGCATTGAGGAGTGCATGCTTTATATAAATGTAAAAAGATACAAATAAGATTAATGTCACCAATAATTTATTGGATGAATCACTTGTTTTTTAGCTACTTTGTATCACGGCATCACACATTCTGGCGTGCACATGCTGTAATTAATAAATTAAATGTAACATTTACAACAAAGTTGCTGTAAGGATTCGTGGGTTGCCGTCAGTGTTTGTAGGAAAATGTTTAATTGAAACTTTTCAAGGGTGGCACTGGGATAACATCAAAGTTAGAGCAACAAGATGCAGCCTGTTATTACCCATGTGTGGGATTGCTTTAAAAAAACCCGTAATCAAAGTTTGATGACAGTTTTATTAATAAGTGCTATCGCCAGAGATAAAAAGGCTACTCATTGTCTAAACTGATCTGAAAGGATCTTAAATTTGTGTGGCATATACACATTTATTTTTGACAAATAACGATTATGACTAAGCACTGGCTGCTAGAGACTGCGAGGACTGAGTGAATGTTCATCACATGTTCAGTTAATTTTAGCATTGTAGTTGGTGGTTACCCTTCCTGATGAACATCAGCAGCTATATTTCGTTTTAATGTGTAAATGTTTTCCGGTTTCTCTTTTAGCATTTGTTAGTTAAGTGGTTTGTCTTATTCATTATCATATTAACAAGACGTGCATTTGTGTCTGAGTTAATTTAGGCAGCTTCAGCACTAAAGATCAGGTCTTATGATAAAATTCAGCACATCTCACTTCTTAAGCCCTTAATCTTTTGATTATTGCTTTGGTTTGTCCCGATGCAACAAGGGTCATTAAAAAGCTACAGCTAATTATATTTGGTGGCCAATAATACATGTCATGCAAATTAGAAGCATTGTAGAGGCACGGGATTGTGTTGTAAAGCATCTCAGCTGAATGCACCATAGTTTATATAAGTTTATATTTTTCTATTTTAACTCATTTACCTTATCATTTTATTTTGTCTTTGTTTATAATTTAGTTTATTTCAAATTTTTTTCTTGCGTATTAAAGTTTTGATTGTATTCACAAACTGACTTAAAATATAATTTTTATTTCAATTTTGAAACCATAGCAGTTTTATACGGTCATATCTAACAGAAATCTACTACAGTGCTGTCAAAAATGAATTGTGATCAATTGCATCCAAAATAAGTACATAATAAATGCATGCATACTGTGTGGTTGTATGCACACTATTATGTAGATCTTATGTGTGTGTGTGTGTAATTCTTTAATTTATTTTTTATATTTAAATGTATATTCATTTATATATTTGTATTCTTTTTATACATATGCATAAATATATTGTATAACAATTTTTGTATACATGCATGTTTCATATTATATATATATATATATAAATAGAGTACAAACGCATATATCTTCTAAATAAAAACTTTTATTTTGAATGTGATTAATCACGATTTGTCATTTGACAGCACTATACAGAATATAACAACAAACTTTCAAAAAACATTCCTTTCTTAAGCAAATTCATAATGTCATCCTTCCCTTTCAAGATAGACCCTGATATGTAAACTAAGAATAATAGTCAACTTAGTTCTTTCTGCATTGTGTATTTACTAATGCCAGACCCCTGAGAGCTATCTGTGGAGTTCCAGCCCTCCACTCTGCCATGTGCTCTCTCTCTCTGTGTGTGACACGCTTTCCTCTCAGTGGCTACTGTATTTTCTTTCACTCTCTCTCTCTCTCTCTCTCTCGCTCTCTTGCTCTGTGTCCATCGTCCTCTTCTCCACCTCCCCCTCTTTTTTTCACACTCCTCCATACATAGATACATACCTCTCCCTCTCTCTTATCTCTCACTGTCTGTCGTTTTAAGGATCTTTCTCTCTTTCTGTCTCTCACATACATGCACATTCTTCCAAAGAAAACCATGGTAAAAACCATGAACCAAAAAGAGTTTGTGTTCTCTAAAGCTATTTGCTAATAACTGTATGTAGAAGAACAAGACCATCTGATGAAAAGGGACGGAGTGGAGATGGAAGTGCGGACAGGGGGAGGGGAATGGTGTTCCCAAGCTTTTTAGCATGCAAATAGATCTCGGCGTGTAGAAAATGAAAACGACAGGGGCCGATGAGATTACGGTTGATTCATAGTCTAAGAGACGGGACAGAAATTGAGACTTTGGGGGAATTGTTTGATTTACCCCAGTATTCATTACCTGGTTCTTAAACCATATATATCCAGGGAGTCCAGTGTCAGTGCTAAAAAAATAAAGATATTTAATGCCAACCTTTTTATTTTAAATATGCTTAAAATGTTAAAATGCATAGTATGAAAGATGGATAATTATACCTTAAAATCTGGTACTGAAAGAAACGCACAAGTCTTTATGCACTCTATTTCTTTATTTTTTAGGTTCTTCCTTGAATCATAGATGTCAAATTTTATTTTTAAGAGACATTTCTGTGCCATAGGAGGGACCTGTAGGTTGCTGGTATAATGTCCTTGAAAATCTAAAGAAAAGAGCTCAGAGTTATACTCCTATATTTAATAAGGCAGTTGTGTGTTCTTTCAAGAAATGTCCTTGACTTCTTTTAATGGACAAATGCACAGCAACTTGCAAGCACTCTTCAAATTAATAACATTTTTGAATTAAAAATTTCCCAAATTGGCTGATTGTGCTCCGTTTCATGAAGGTAAGCTTTAAGCCTGCACTGTATTTGGCACTGGATCTGACAAGATTTCAATTGGCGCCATGAGCAGTTTTATGGGGGTATGCAAAACGGAATGGGTATTTTAAAGAAATAAAGCATTTACAGGACTTAAATTCATGCTTTGAATAATTTGCAACTAGTTTTTTATTTTCATATATCCAACACATTCACTCTTAATTAATATGACAAAAACAGCTCATTGTTTTCTCATTGTTATTGCAAATGACCTGAATCACGCAAACAATGTTTATATTCAAAATGGCAAGCGGGGACAAAGTTGAATAGTTGAAGATTTTTCTATTGTAAATCATCTGTCAGATGTTTAGTTCTCACTCATACTGTATCTTGCTCTTGCACTCTTTCACCCTTATAATCAAAGTATCACACTGGAATTCATGTTTGGGTTCTGTCAGTGGTAAAGACTGCCGCCTTTGATTTAATTGGCCATCTCTCTCTCTCTCTCTCTCTTTTTCTTTTTTTTTCTTTCTTAAATTTAAATATAATTCGGAAGAGGTGATTTGGGGGACCCGTTGCAACCTAGTGGGTCCTTACTGAACATAAACTCTGCATCCCTGAGGATTTCCATGTGCTTTTGAAAGATGGGAGGGGAAAGAAAAAAAGAAAATTCCAATCATACTTAAAATATTTTTAATATCAATGTTTGCTTGATCTCCAAAACCAACACATTCAATTACACACTAATCCTTTTTGTGTTCTTAGAGTTCGGTCCATCCATAGATCTGAAAAATGCAATTCAGCATATTGCGAATGGCATTGCATGATTTATCTACCGGATTACTGATATTAATCAACACGTATGGTGTATGCTGCTCACTTCTTAACTGCAGTCTAATATTATGATCTCAGTTTCACTGCTGAAATCATAAAGGGAGGATATTTGGTGGACTTGGATGTTCTGATTTTAACAAACATTGTACTTGGCTTGAAATGTTTGATAAACAATGAATTAACTTCTAAAAGGTGCAGCAGTTTTTTTTGTTGTTGTTGTTTTTTTGTTTTTTTTTAATGAGTAATATCTGATGCTATGAATGGTGTTGCTGCTGTCTTTCTATGGCATCAAATTCATTACACAGGTTTATTTCAGTTTGCCATACATCACACATAGATTTACGCAGCTCACTCAAACAATCAAACAGTTCTGAAGTGATTTTCACACACACACACACACACAGACAGACAGACACACAAGTGTTACTAGACTTCTAGACTTCTGGCCTGCCAAAATTAGAAGGCACCAATACACTACTGCTTGAGTGCTCTGCAAAAACAAGCCATGTCTAACCCGGTGTGTGTCTGTGTGTGTGTGTACATGTGTGGAGGAAATGGTTTGGTGTATGTAGTCTTCATAAGCAAAGGGGTAGTGAAATGTGTGAACTCATTGGGAGGTCCATGTCCTTTGGCAAACATACTGTAGATCAACTGGAGACCAGCTGAGAGGAGCTGGCTGCAGACTTGTGGACCACCGTAAACGTGCTTAAAAACAATGCACCCTCATTTCACTGTCCTAATGTCTGTACTGTATGTGAAGAAAAGCACAATACATAGTTTAATTGGTGAACATTTATCTAGATTAACATGCTCTTCGAACGTAGACCCAGAAGACAACCGTGCAAATGGTGCATTTCATTGCATGTTAATAAATGTTTTATGAAAGATGTATTAAATATGGATTCTGCCTAAGGTTTGTCTGTGAACTCTGCCATCAGTGAAAAGCAAAAACAACACTACCTGATCAGCAGCGTCAATCGATGGTGAAGTGATTTGTGTAAAGCTGGATTGATGGCAGGGGATGTTAACAAGGGAGGGAGGGAGGGAGGGAGCAGGACAGGGTGTTGCTTGCAGAGTGCAGTATGCTAATGAACTGTGGCCTGTTGCCCTGTCACCCCCTCAGGGATGCTACACAGTACTGCCCTGCTCATTTACATATTTTAACTGTGTAAATATGACTGACCATGTATTTGTTTAATTGTGCTTTTGTGTTTTGGTACTTACTTTGTAAATTAGGCATCATCATTAGAGTTTTGTGGCATTTTGTTTATTTGCTGGTTAGTATTATGGGTCTTATTTTTTTCTAAATTCTTATTTTTGCCTTACATTTTAATCAACAAATTAAATTTGAATAAAGTAGTTACCAATCAAATGAAATTATGTATTCACAAAATCCATTTTTGCACTGCAAAGGGGGCTCAGAAATTGCATTTAAAGCAGTATTTAGATGTATATGCACAGCAAAGTATCTTGAAAACTGAAATACTTTTTTAACTAAATCCATCTAGTGAGTCAATTTAGTTATTTATTAAACTCATTATGTATTCAACGGCTGATTCATTCAGCAATGTCTTTTGGCCCTTTGAAATTTCTAACCATAACGTCTCGTTTTAGTAGGAAATATGTCGTCAAAAAACTGATCTAGGTAGAGGTTCTTGCTAAGGCAACCATCACTACTGTAGCTTATTGACTTGCAAAACCCTTGCCACGAAGTATTGAACATTGATAACTCACTGCACACACGTTACGCTACAGACAAGAATGATGCCTCAGGTGTTGGATGTGATGGAGAGTGGTGCTGTTACATTATTACTCCAAACGATCAGATTTTCACCTAGTAGACAAAAAAATAATTAAAGAAAATGTCAAAGCGAACAGCATATGAATGAGTATTAAAAGTGGGTAATTTGCAAGTTTCAAGGTGGTTACTAAGTAAGGAAACTTTAATGGCCATATTACAGCTATTATTAATATTTGTGTACAACAAGCCTTTTATTATCAAATTAACTTATTAGAATTATTTCCAAGGCACAATATGACACTGAAGACAGAAGTAATGGCTGCAGAAAATTCAGCTTTGAAATGAGCAGGTTTGTGTTCCCCAGTGAAGAATAAATATACCAAAATGTATTTGAAATGCATATATAATGCAAAGTGTCCACCTTTTTCTTGACGTAAAAATGTGCTCATTTGCGTCCATCTATTTTTAGCTGTACAAAACTATTTGTTTTGCTGCTTGATATTAAAAATTGGTGCGTCTTCTGTTATTTTTATGTTTTATCTTAATTATGAACGCAGTGGTTTGTAGTGCGAACAGTTTTAGCATTCACTTTGTTATTTTCCTCATTGCCCACACATCTCACCCATAGGTTTACTTCCCCATTGAAGAAAAAGGTGGATACAACAAATACTTTTGCATATTTTTGTACATATAAAATACCCTACATTTGTAATTTTAGGGCCAGTTTTACTAACGGGTTGCACCGGCGCAAACTATATTGCGTTAAAATTGTACTGTCAGGTTTTACTGAAGACATGAGTGGACAGTTATTTTTGCATCTGACCTCATTAAATATACATTCGTAGGAGTTTTCTTTTCCCGTTTGCACTCGTCAAATTACTGACAACTACACCACTATTTAAAGCCCCAAAAAAGCATGTTTTAAACTATTTTGTGCTTAAAATGTAATTTTAATGTAATTGTTGTTGCTATGAGGAGGCACTGCAAAGAACAACACATGGTAGAAGGGAGGATTTGTTTCAAACACATTTGAATTTGAATTTTGAATGCCAGAAGAAACATTATTTAATTATCGTTTGCCAAGCCATGTTATTTTCAATTTGCTTTAGAAAAATAAAAGAGTTTTGAACCCTCAACTAAGAGTCACGCAATACCACGTCTATCAAACCTTTAACTTTCAACCATTCATGTTTTTGTGTCTGATTCTTTTCTACGTACTTTGGCATTTTTATTTCTTCATTCTTCAAATTTGGCTGTGCTTGGTGTATTGCATTGGTTGATATGCACATTAGACGTTATTACGTCTGTGTTCTTTAATTTGAATTGCTCAGAAATTTGCCCCTCCTATTGGCGCTGTTTTGGAATTGCACTCTCATGCTAATTTGCCCCGTTTGGTAAAACTAGCCCTCAGTATATTAAACTGGAATACTTAAAGTCTGTTAAATTGGAAGAACTAAGTTTGTACATAATGCAATTTAATTGTAATGTCCAAACAAAAGATACTGAAGTGTATTTGATTGTGCTAAAGATTGATACTTTAAATATTTTGCATTTAAAGATATTGATATTCTCATCAATAGTGACATTAAAACACATTTTAGGCTAAATATTAAGAAATTATGCATTACCCCAAATATAGTTTAATATAGTCATTTTATATCAGTTAGTCTCAAGCTATATGTGACCCTGGACCACAAAATCAGTCTTAAGTTGCTGGGGTATGTTTGTAGCAATAGCCAACCTTTTTTGCTAAAAATCCTTAGGATAGTAAGTAAAGATCATGTTCCATGAAGGTATTTAGTCAATTTCTTACAGAAAATATATTAAAACTTCATTTTTGATTTAGTAATATGCATAGATGCATTTGGACTATTTTAAAGGTTTTCATATAGTTGTATCTCGGTCAAATATTACCCTATCCATCCAAATCATACATCAATAGGAAGCGTGTTTATTCAGCTTTCAGATCATGTATAAATCGATTTGAACTAATGTACAGTTGATTCACTAAACCTTACAGATTTGGATTTTATTGATATTCACATTGTATTTAATCTTTTTAATCTCGAGTATTCCAGTGGGAAGCAATATTTTGCTGGAAAAATGTCAAACTATTATTGGTTAATATCCCCCCTTCCCCCCACCTACATGGCCTTGTTTACATTAGCAAAGCTCGTCCGTTTATTAGAATAGTATGCGATGATGGATCCTGTGCAGCAAAACCAGAGATTTATTAAACGGTCATTTTAATTTTAATGTTTAGCCAATATCCAAATCAAATCAATTTTCAACACGACTTGATGAACATCACTGAATTAAATCCCTTAAATGTTAGTATAAAGTAGAACGAATATTTCTTTTTATGTCTGGCAATGCAGGATTGTGGGATGGTGTCGGTGCATGTAAGGAGAGAGAATGAATGAACGTGTGTGTGTGTGTGTGTGTGTGTGTGTCTAGTCAGTTGTACTAGCCCAGTGATTGCAGCGAGCACGATCTCTGCTCATTCACATTCACACCCTGTCCTCTCTGTCTCATACACACACACACAGTCTCTGAATGGATGGAAACTTGGTTGTCATAATAACCGCATCTCAAACCAAGGCATTTTGAAGCTGTGCAGAGCACTGTAAAGACTGTGTGTTGTACTATAGAGCAAGAGATACAGTGCAACAGAGAGGAGGGGGAGAGAGGGAGGGATTGAGACTAAAAGCGAGAGAGAGATGTGAGAGGGAGGGACGCAGATTGCGAGAGAGCAGAGGAGACTGTGAAAGGCAGCGAAAGGAGAGCACAGGAAGTGCCACACCGGTCTTTTGGATCTTGGTGAGTTGGGACAGATTTGCCATAGGTCCTGGAGGAATAGCGTTGAATATGTAAATGGAGAGAATGTAGGGTTTGAATATAAATGTGGTAGATGTATGGTCACCGTGAATGTATCCTTTGTGTGTTTGGGTACCTGTAGGCATGTTGCTTTGTTGGTGTGGGCTTTTTGCGTGCATCCTTCTCTAACCTGTGTGTTTGTGTGTGTGCAGAGCTGCTCTCGCCAGCTGAGTCTGGCTCCTCCCCGGCTGTCCTGGAGCTCATGACACGGTTGGGCTTCCTGCTGGGAGACGCCATCCCCACCTCGTCACAAACAAACATGGAGGAGAAACAGGTAAGCATGAACCCTACAGGTCTAAACACCCAAACTCCGATAAGATATGCAATCCGATACCCAAACAATCTGCCTGCTGCATCATGTCACTGACGATTGCAAGATTAGGATGATAAAATCCTTAGAAACAGGAAACGGCTTCTGAATCTTCTTTTCAGTCAGGTTACACCCAATCAGCCTTGGATACCAAAGGTCATTTATCAGAGAGATGGATTACACTGTTAGAGCTGTTCTGCTCTCAGAATAACACTTCCGCTCCAGACATACTACTGGAAGTGCTTGGTTATGACTGCTGGAAAGATTGGCTTTTAATAAAACTTTGCAGTAGAAGCCCAGTTGTTGTTTCTTTGTTGTTGTTGTTTTTACATTTGGTGCTACATGAAAGGGTTGTCAAAAAGGTAGGTGCATTTCTACACCCATAATGCACTATTACAACAATGTGGAAGTACAATCTGTAATTTTCGCAAAAGCTTAAAAAGTCCACTGGATGACATGTTTTGCTTTAGCTGACAAGCATTTGAGTGCAGGTGACGTGGAAAGAGTTTGTGTTGACATTGTAAGTGATGCAAAAGGCGCTGTATCTAAAATGTATTTATTTACATTTGATTAGTTTATGTATTTATTTACCTGTGTAAAATAAGTGACAGTTTAGATTTGTGCTTTGTTGTGTCAGTGTATAGGTGTAATATACTAGTTCCGGATTACTAAACTCTGGCTTTGATTATCATTCAGTGTGTTTTGCTTTTCGTTTCTAATGTTCCACCTCATCATAAAGCAGATGCATCATATAGAGGTTTTGAGGCATTCATCTTTGATTTAAGTCGCTCTTAAGAGGCTTACGTAGCTTTTTTATGGATTGCTGCACACAAAGCTACTAGTTGCTGAATTCATCCACAAACATGCCTGATCAGTCGTGTATTATCACAAATGAGATGTTGCTTTCTGATTGGCCGGTTTCTGAGTATCCTTTCTGGCTTTTCAAACGCAACGCATTAAGTATGAATGCTTGTTTCTGCGTGTTTGCTGCCTTGTACGTGCACAGCCGCTTTATAAGGGTAGAAACCATCTTGATGTGGTGAAGCACCCTGGAGATGTTGCTGCCGGTGAGTAATGCAGTTTCTCCGCGGGAAATGGAGCAACAGTGTCCCTCTTACGCACGCTCATCTAGCGCTATTGCTGCACCGAGGAAATTATTGAACAGGTGCATGAAGCTCTACCTGAAAGCTCGAGCTATGCTTTTACTCTGATGTGTGTTTGTGTGTGTGTGTGTGTGGAGAGATGAGAATCTTTCACTGGTGAGCGGCTGGCAGGCAACAGTTCTCTGGGGACCAGGGCTCCGGTACACTGATTCCCCCCCCCCCCACACACACACACACACACACCATCACTCTCCCTGACCTATATAGAGTGCGGAGAGAGGTAAGAGGAGAGGACAGAGTAGTATCTAGGATTTGATGTACCCTTTACTGTATTAAAATAAAAGTCGAGCAGAAATTGAGCATGTTGGTTTATGCTTTGTAAGCATTTCTTTTGGATATGCGGCAGGTAGTTTACCCATAATTTCCCACGCACCAACATTATGCTAGTTCTTTAGGCTAATCTGCATTAGTTCTCAAATGAGGCCAGCCCTAGGGAAACTTCCTTTCTCGAAGTATTTAATTTAATACATGAATAAAAAAAGTGATCTCTAACCTGGATTTAAAATGCTACAAAAAGTAATTATGATGTAATAAATCTTTTTGTTGAACATACTTTTTTTGAAGCACAAATACATCAATATTTCTGGCTTTTAGCTTTGTCATAATTACAAAAATATCTTGCCTTATATCGGCTTTGAGTATTTTGTTTGGCCTTTGGGTCAAATAGGTTGAGAACCACAGTTTTAAAGTCAAGATGAAACTTTTTGCACCCTGTTTTATTTCTGTGCTGAATTTGGAAACAAAATGTACAGCTGGACTTAATTTGTTCTGTCTTGACGTTGTGAAAGGTTGTCATTACAGATGGATATTTTACAGTAAGACCAGCGGTCTCAAACCTTAAACCTTTAATCCAACAGTATTTTTTGTTCTTTTCCTCTTTATCTTTACTTGTTGGCTTGCTTTATCAGATTTATTTATCCCGAACTAAAGTATTGCCAGTGTAAACACTGGTAAAATGCGGATGCAAGTTTGTCTGTGTGTTGGTTACTGTCGCCATTGCAGGGTTGAATCTGGTTCTAAAAGCATCTTATTGGTTGCTTATATTGGAACAAAAGCAGACTGGAGGGCTTGGAGTATTTTTGGCCTTGCCCTTGTATGGACATAAGAGCTGAGTTTAACAGTTTCCATCTATCACTTCATCTCCTCACTCACTTTTTGCTTTTCCTTCCCTGTCTTTTTTTTCTTCTTCTTCTTTTTGCAATGTTTATTTATTTATTTCTGTTTGCTTCTTTTGCTTCATTCCTCTTTCTCTCTCTCTCTCTCTTTCTCTCTCTCTCTCACTCTGTAGTGTATAGTGTCCAGTCAAGGCGTGAGTCCCTGCTCCACTCTGACCAGCAGTACGGCGTCTCCCAGCGCTGAGAGTCCTTGCTCCACCTTACCCGAGACCTCCTCCAGCAGCAGGCCTCCTGTCATCTGCTCCAGCACCTGCTCCACCGCCACCTCCACCATCATCACCACACCCAGCTCCACCCTGGAGAGCAAGGACAGCGGGATCATAGGTAACATCCCTGCAAAGTCCTTCTCTTTTATTTCAAAGTCCACTTTTTATTTGCTACCATTTTTTCATGGTGTTAAAAAGTTGCTTATAGTATATAGCAGGGTTTCTCAAGTCTTACCATGGAGGTCCAGTGCACTGCAGAGTTTAGATCCAACCCTGATAAAACTCGCCTACCTGTGATTTTCTATTGATCATTAAGACACTACTTAACATGCTCAGGTGTGTTTGATTAGGGTTAGAGTTAGACTCTGAAGTGCGTTGGACCTCCAGGGTAAGATTTGAGAAACTCTACTATATAGGCTCCATACAAACTTTTTTTTGTCAATTTAATTTCAGAGTTAAGGCTTTTTCGCATTGAACACAAAACAATAAGAGAAACAACTCACTGATGAATGGTCTATTCAAGCCAAGCATGTGAAAGCATATCTGTCGGGCTGAATTAAAAACTGGTCCGCCATCCAGCTGTCAGAAGCACAAGAGAAAATGTTCAATACATTGTTTCATTTTTCATTTTTATTGCTGAAATTACAGAATTGACATTTAACTAAATACAAGTCATTTGTGTTTTTTGTTTGATAGAATTTAATCATTGAAGTTCAGCAAAAAGAATGCTGGTTTAAAAGGAAAGATAAAGTCCATGAAGTGTTGTGTTTTTCATCTTTTGACAGAACTATGTTTTGTTTCATAAAAAGGTATTTGTTTCAAAAGTGTGCTTTTTTTTTTTTTTTTTTTTGCTAATCATGCATTATGATTTATTCAAATGGCTTGTCAGCTCAGAGCATCTTATTAAGAGTAGTTTACTTTATTTATTTATTTACTTTTTTTTTTTCAGTTTTAAACCCATTGAATACTTCACCAAAAAAAATCAATTATTTAATCGTTTGCTCATCCTCATGGCATCCAAGACATATACGACTTTATAAAGACAAACTTTTTTTGTGTTAGTTTTTTTTTTTATTTAAAGAAAAATAATAAATTCTTAGTCCTCATAATGTAAGTGCACAAGAACTCCAAAGACGACACTTCAAAAACCACACAGTGAACATGACAGTAATCCATACAAACCTACATGAATATTTCTCTAAAAGTCATTGTTTATGTATAGTGGAAAGAAAGTGTATACATCTGGGATGGCATGAGCATTAATACATTTCAACTGCATGCAGTTTCCCTTAGCTTGCAAAACACTTTAAATGCATTGATGTCACCAAATGCTTTTATATGTAGTATGCATTATTGTTTGTTTTGTGTTCATTGCCAGTTGTGATTGTCAACGATTACAATAAATCTCCAATATAAATGACTCCATAAAACTGCTGAATTGTGAGTGGTTTGTTTACATAGTGTAGTGCGTAGAGGAATTAATTCTGTTTATTAATAGTAAAGGTCAGAGTTCTTTACTTTTTTAATAAGGGATCAGTTTCACTCCCCCATGCTCCTTCTGCTTTTCTTCTGTTTCTCACTGCCGTCTAGTTTTTGGCATCTCTAACATTTGGAGATGCTGACAGAAGTGTGTATGTTTATGCACGACTAACTTTTCTGCACCAACAAAAAACAGCACCAGGACCGCGAGGAAGACAGGATGTGAGCGCTAGACTTCCTTTGAAGCTGTTTATTGTTTGTTAACTTTCTTGAAATGTTTTTGTTGGCTTGTGTGGTTAATGCTTATGAGTCTGAGATACGCTCGATCAAAACTGGGACAGCGTTGTGTCTTTATTTCAGGTCTGCCGGAGGTTTCTTGAAGTAGGACATCAGTAGGTTTTTCTAAAGCCCAGAATAGTGTTTTTCTATTTGGATGCAGCAAAGAAAGGTCAAAGACAACTGCATTAAAGAAAAACGTCTTGACAGCAATTACCTGAACGAGTTCTATTTTGTGTTTGTTGACCGTCTCTAAAAAGCTGCCTTTGATGGTTAATTCCTGTTTTCTTTTCCGTGATGTTCTGGTTTGACCTTCTGTGGCATCCTCTCCTCTTGTGTCCTTCCCATTAATATCTGGCCCCTCCCTTCATACCTCATTCACCTTCATCTCTCTCTTACTCTCCATTCTGCAGCAACAGTCACCAGTTCCAGTGAGAATGAAGAGCGCTGTGGCTCTAGTCTGGAGTGGGCAAAAGATGGCGGAGCCGGTGTAAGGGGTGAGAGCGGGCGTAGCGCTCATCCGCCCTGCACTCCCATCACCCCAGTGGAGCCAGCGGTGTCTGGTGAAACCCAGGTGAAGACAAGCACCACAGGAGGGGCAGCACCCATCGTGACATCACCTGTGGATGGACCAATCACATACCACAGCACTTCTTTGGTTATGCCACGTCCAAATTCTGTGGCAGGTGAGTAATGAATTATCACATGCAGTATTATTTAATTTGGTACCTTTAGTATTTTTTGCACCATTGTTCATCACAATGCACAATGCCACAGTACAAGTAGTTGTATTTTACCCAAGATGTGAGCTTGCGATCTGAATTTAATATGATTAGAAAAAAATGCTGTGTACAGCCAAGTAACTTGAAGTAGTTCAGTATTTCTTTCTAATGCTTTGTCTTCGCTTCATTCACAAACAAGTGATTCTTAGTGGTCTTTGTGTAATGAATTACTCAGACACTCTTCCATTTCTATTTGAATAAGCTGACTAAATCAGTCACTTAGTCAACCACTAAAATGTTGCTACATTAAACTATAAAAAGCATACTTTAAAAGCATTTTTGTACATGGGTTTTAATTTTTTTGTTGTTGTTTTAAAGTCCCTTTGATCACCAGGGCTACATTCATTTGGTCAGAAACACAGTAATATTGCAAAAATGACATAATAATAAATAATAACAACACAAATGATGCATAATTACTTGCATGTAGCCCTAATCCTAACCATGTAGCAAGTACATGTAGCAAATTGATATTATTCTGTATATAAATGTATAACTACACTATCACAAGGACAACTTAAAGTAAGGTGTAGCCACATTAAATTGTATAATTTAGTTAAATATGTTTACACTTAGATTTAAGTTCACAGATAACCAAAAAAACTGTCCCCAAAAGGTGAATTGGTATTGTTCATCTTTTGTGTGTGCTACATTAACTTATGTATGTGCAGTATAAATTAGCATTACAAAACATTACATAAAGCTGTTTTACAGGCATGGTTCATTCTTAGTTCATGTTAACTGATTAAGGTGTTAATAAGAAATGAATTAGTCTATGTGCAAGTTAAAAAAAATTAAATACAGTAATCCTGAACAGTGGCTTTTTTATTAATGCATTAATGCAAACTAACACATTTGTATGTGCATATGTTAACATTAACAATGAACAGTATTTAAATTGATTTTATTTTTATAGTTTTTTGTGACAATGTAAACATTTATACTGTAATTTTTGGTCAGTCTAATGCATTATTGCTGAAGATAAGTGTTAATTACTAGCTAGTATAAAGGTTTGCAAATGGTTGTCCCTGTGTGTGTGTGTTTCTTGTTTCCTAAACACTCTAGCATGTC
Organism: Enteromius afrohamiltoni; assembly: GCA_034779775.1. NCBI lineage: Eukaryota > Metazoa > Chordata > Actinopteri > Cypriniformes > Cyprinidae > Enteromius > Enteromius afrohamiltoni. The sequence continues at coordinate 4,419,160 of JAUYWG010000039.1, read as the reverse complement.
CTGGAAGGGAAGAGCTCAGCGCACTATATTGCCTGGCCGCCTCTTCTCCTGCAGCTTGTGAAAAGCTCTGCAAGCGGATGGCTTTGATTTCCTCTTGCTGTAAAGCTAAACAGGGAAATAGCTGTCAGATATACAGAATGACTCCAACAAGGCAAAATGTCTTACCAAGTGCCTGTCTGTGGTGATCTTTGCCCTACCGAGCGGTAAAAAAGGAAGCTAATGTATTTATATCTGTGCAGCTTCAAAGGACTGGATCATTATTTTACATTTGAGTCCCAAACGAATGCAACGTGACAAATGACAATTATCATCCCTGTGTTTATGCCGGTCTGCAGAGATTATGGGTTTCAAGCAGATTAGATTATGGGATCGGATAGGAGATTGTACAGGGTCAAGTGGAATGGGAGGGGTAAAGTGTGGCAGGCAATGAAAAAGATGAATGAAATGCACCATTGATGGATTGAATTAATAAATGGAAAAATTATGATGAAGTAATACACAAAAAAAGTACAACTGGGGTGGTAACCTTTAAAAAGGTACACCCTAAAAGGTGCATATTGGTGCTTTAGAGGTATATCTTAGTACTCAAAATATGTACGTTAGTACCTTTATGGTACTGACTTGGGTGAGTGAATGGGTGTACAAGCCAAAAAAAATGAATATTTAATAATGTTTATGTAGTGGATGCTCTCTTATTAATGCAGTGTATACCAGACATCCTGAAACATATTTAAGACTATCAATTTTTCTTTTTCCCCCTTGCCTAGAGGAAGTAGAACAGCTTCCGTCACTTTCCCCATATTCTTTTTTGTATTTTTCTCCCTCTCTTAACGCTGCGTGTGTGTTTGTGCATGTATGTGTGTATGTGTGTGAATGAATTGGGGTGGCTGGGGGTATTGGGTACATGTGTTCCTCCATACACGGCAGCAGATTGTGTTTGTTCTTCACAGAGGTGGCATGTAATCTCTCCGCTGTCTGTTAGCCAAACATAACCCTAAATGACTCTCTTTCTCTCATTCTCTGTCTCTCTCTCTGCAGCCACTAGCAGTACTAAATTGGAGGAGCTGCGGTATCTGGATGAACAGAGGAACGCTCCCCAGCGCTCCTCCATGCGTTTACAGTGGCATGGAGCTCACACAGGAGGTCGCAGTCAAGAAACTAAAGGTGCTGAGTAACCTCTATAACTTCAGTAACTTTAATTAATACATTTACCCAAGGAAACCGCTTCTAACCTCATATATAAAGGACAGTTATAAAGAAAAGACAGTGCTTGGCCTTCACTTTGTGTTTTCAATTCAAGGCCTTATGATTCATTCCCATTTCATTTAAAATATGTCCTGCGTTGATTTGCTTGTGTGAGTTACCCTATGATTTACTCACCCTCACGTCATCGTACTGTAGGTGTATGGCTTTCTTCTTTCAGATGAATACGCTCAGTTATAATTAAAAAAAGAAAAAAATAGTGGTCAAGATTTTAAAGCAAAATCAAGTGCATAACTCTTTTATTAAAAGTAATTAACATGTTTCTTTTTCTTTAACAGTTTCTTTTTAACATCTCTTTTGTTTGAACCCTGCAGCTCGTCTCACGCCCTATAAACCAGTGGACATCATGCTCAAACCCCTGCTGTTTGAGGTGCCCAGCGTCTCTATGGATGCGGTGTTTGTGGGTCGTGATTGGCTGTTTCAGCGGCTGGAGGAGGTGCTTACGGGGGTAGGAGATGCCGGTGAGGGTAGAGGGGCTGTCATCATAGGTAACGTCGGTTTCGGAAAGACGGCAGTGATCTCACGGCTGGTGGCTCTCAGCTGTCATGGCGGACGAATGAGACAGATTGCCTCCAACAGCCCTGAAGCTACACCCCAGAGTAAGATTGCCCTTTAGGAATAGTTTTACATTTTGTATTTGCTCACACTCATGTTATTTTAAAACTGTATGAAAAACCTGAAACTCAAAAGAAGAAATGTACTTTTGAATATGTAAACTTCAACTGAGATGTGTTAGTATTTCAGAGGTTCAGAACTGCTGCAATAGCTACTGTATATATTGAATTTGTGTACAATATTAGGGGAACTGTGTGTGTTTGTGTTGTAGATCGAGGGGCTGATGCTCATCAATCCAATCAGCTGAACCCCCCCTCACAGAGTCCCCTTCACAGCAACAGCTGCCCCCCGACCCCAGACACACAACGGCACAGAGAGGGCGCGGTCAAACGCCTGGCTAGCAAGGTACACACTTTATGCCCGTTCAGGGAGGATTAGTTTTCGATGATGTCTCATTGATGTCTCGACTTTTTTTTCTGAAAAACTCAACCTTCAAGAAATCTGATTTTGTCTACATCTAGGAATATCTGTAGTTTGTGGTATTTACATTTTTCACAGCAATTGTATTATTTTTAACTTCCCTGAATGCCGTTACTGAAGTTAAATGACTTACAACAATGCTACTTTAATTCAGAAATGATGCATTAAACTGATCAAAAATGACCGTAAAGACATGCATAATGTTATCAAATATATTTAAAATAAGTGGTGTTCATTGCTATTTATCAAAAAATCCTAAAGAAAAGTGTATGATCGTTTTGTCAAAAATATTATAACATCTGTTTTTACACCAAATCATCTTTTTGAAGGATCTTGTGACATTGAAGATGGCTGCTGAAAATGTAACTTTGGAATAAGGAATGATTTTTATTAATACATAATATATTCCAATAGAAAAAAAGGTTTGGTGAGCATAAGTGACTTTTGCGGGGGTGTACTATATGTATTATTTATTTGTTTGGGTAAATAACAGTTGATAGTCAAGTAATATTAGCTGGCCTTTCATTCAGTGGAAAATATTGCTATGAATATTAAATGAATAAAGAGATTCCTGTCTCTGAAGCAGATTGGAACGGCCACTGTAGTCCCTGGTTAGATTAGATCTGCACTTTAATTAATTGCTTTCCTTAATGTTCTAATTTTATTACATTTATAATTATAGTTTATTTCAATGGGCTTCGTGACACACATCCAAAACACATTAACTTTAATGACGCCCACTTCCAGACAATAGACCCTTTTTTGTCTTTTTGATTTGGTGATTTTTAAAATAGTAGCTCTTCAAAATTGTTTACAGCAAAATAAAGAGATTCCACCGAGCAGCTCTCATGTTTATTTATAAATACGCGTGACGTTTTTTGCTATGTTTTAGATGTGTCATTCCGTGACAGAGGCAAACTGCGTGCCACATGCATATTCAACACTTTGCTCTGTGTGCCAGTACTTGTGCGTGTTTTCCGTTTACATCTGGACCTGAACCCTCTCATTGAGTCTTCTAGTCACGTCTTTTTAATCAGCCATCTGTCAGTAGAAAGTCGTTTCAGGCCACGATTTCACTCTCACTTCTGTTCAGAAGCTTTCAGAACGATTTGGGACTCATGATATTCAAACAAACCTTAAAGGAGTTATATCATGAGGAATCAGTTTTTCCTTGATCTTTTAAGATAAAAGAGCTCCGTGTCCATTTCAGTCAGTTCAGCCATCATAAGACAGCACACAAGTCACATGTACCATTTTTATGGCATTTCTGTCACCTTGTAGCATCGATCACACAATCCATGGCATTTCCCAAAGCACTGTAAGCAAAAGTAGATCCTAATGACCATTATTGGGATCTACTTAAACCTACAATGCTTTTAGAAAACACAGCCCAGTGCTGTCATCTCCATTTACTGTCCGAATCTCCCAATTTCAATGTTTTCCTATCTTTTTTTCTGTTTTTACCTCTCTCACCCCCGTTTCTTCTGTTGTAGGTGGTGGCCTATCACTATTGTCAGGCTGATAACACATACACTTGCCTGGTCCCAGAGTTTGTGCACAGTGTGTCCGCTTTACTGTGCAGAGCGCCTCGCCTCAATGCCTATCGAGAGCTCTTGCTCAGAGAGACGCACCTGCAGAGCCTGCTCAGCTTACGCTCCTGCGTCCAGGACCCTGCTGCTGCCTTCCGTAAGGGAGTCCTGGAGCCCCTCACACTTCTACGCAAAGGTGAGACGCATCACATGCTACTGACATTAATCACACCATCACATAAAAACTAAATATGTTTACTCGGGGGGTAATGGGGGAGAAGAGCGCTCTTGCCTCATTTAATTTGGCCCAGAACGGATGTGAACAGATGGTCCTCAGAAACGGCTTGGATCACAAGAAACGACAGATGAAGGACTTAACAGGAATTTTAGAGAATGAGGCTAGAGCAAATTTCGAGTATGGAAATGAAGACATAGAACTGTCACTCTGAACTCTTGATAGAAAATCAGTGTTCCTGGTTTGTAACATCAGATTAGAGAGGTGATCGAGAAAACAGCCTTTATATTAATATTGTTGGGTAAAATGAACATTTCTCTAATTCCTATGTACTTGGAAACCAATGGCCTAAATGTATATTTATATTTATATTTATATATTCCGGCAATATTAACAATAGTTACCATGACCTTCAGCATCCACATTCCAGTAAAAAAAATTAGTTTTCCTCTATTTTGGTATTGAATGACCTCATTTCATGATCCAATCAATCGTTGATAGAGAAAATCGGATCCTGCCCTACATGTATTTTTCTTGGTAAAAATCGTATTTCACTTCAAAAAGCACCACACTATGGAAGTAATTACGTTTGCTACTTCAAAGGAATAATTCACCCCAAAATTAATATCGTGCCATCATTTATTCACCCTCATGCTGTTCCAAACCTGATTTACGTTCTTCTGTGGAATTCAAAAGCAGATGTTAGGAAGAAAGTTTAATTTACTCTATACAATGAAAGTGAATGTGGATAGGTGTTGCTGAGCCCCAAATATGAAATATTTTCCCTTTTTATGTGAATTATTTCTTCAACAAATTGGAATTCTGAAGGGTGCAGCTATTTGTCAAATGGCAAGTACTCAAAAACTGTGCGAGTGAGAGTTTCACTACAGACTGCAGGCACTTTTTCCTACTCAACATATGGTGAAAGAAAGCAGCATGCAGGGTTTTTATTGTGCTGGGCGTTCTAAAATCACTCTAGTACATGAATTCACCAGTACACACTGTTCCTGTTAACTTTACAAAAGAAAAACCTGAGCACACCCACGTAATACCCATCTCTTAACAAACTCAGGGCCCGCATTTGACTTCAAGTTGGTCTAACCATGGTGTTTCTGTTGTGTTTTGCAGAGCGGAAGATTCCAGAAGAAGATTACATCATCCTAGTGGATGGTCTTAATGAGGCAGAGTTCCACAAACCAGACTATGGAGACACCATCGCATCTTTCATCACCAAAATCATCTCTAAATTTCCTACTTGGCTTAAACTGATTGTGACCGTCAGGGTCAACCTCGTGGTAAGTAATTTTTTTCCTTAGGCTGCACCCTTAATTTCACTAGACTGTATTAAAACCAGTAAAAAAACCAACAACCAACAAAGTAAGACTGCTGAGAAGGTTTAAAATGCTTGGTGTCCTGATGTGCCTTTTGCTATTTGAGCTTTCAGAGTGGTAGCGGTGGTGAGTTTTGTATGCTGGTCAGTGGCTAATGTTGTAGGGTGGGTGTGTGTAATCCATGTCTGATCAGAGCTGGACTCCGGCCTGCAGGAACCAAGCTTATATAAGAGGGGATAAGGGCTGTGATGCAACAGCGCAGATGCTACGCGGGTCCCTATACACTTTTCACACACGTACACTGTCTCTTTCTCTCTCACTCACTACTTCTCAGAGCAGTGACCTAAAAGTGCCAGACAACCCACACAACCAGGCTGCCGGTGTTTATTCTACAACATTAATCCTGCAGTTGTTTTGATTGGAAAACATTTGTCGTGATTCGCATACAGATGATGAGGATGTGCAGTAAGATAAAAATGAACAGACTTTTGTGGTCCTTGTAGTATTCATTAATTTTCCCTCTTGCAGTCATCAAGGGCAGCCTGTTGTCAGTGGTTACAGCACAAAACTGTAATCTGAAAGGAACTATAATTATTCAAGAAATAAGAGTTCTTTGGGAAGGCTGGTGGTCGTTACTCTTGTGCTGTGGTGCAGAACAGCCAGTGAAGTTTCATCCCTTTAAAATCCCAGTCTTTTTATCCTTTAATTGCATGTCTTTTCATTGCAGCAGGCAGACAGCTGTATTACCAGAATCTGAATTATGCTGCCATTGTCAGAAAACGGTCATTTTGTGGACTTGTTGTTTTAGAATTTATTGATCAAAGTCATGTGGTGCAACCTACATGATGTCATAGAGAGGACCCCTGCAGACCCCTACGACTCTGTGGCAAATCAGATAATTTGATGTTGTTATCACATGGGAAGATTAGTTCGGATTGTTAAATGTCATGTGGTGTGACACTCCAGATACTTAAATTCACAGTTTGTGATGTTTATTTTTCAGCGAAACTTTGGAATAAACTTTTGATCTGTAGTGTATATTTTCAAAGAAGCTCACCAAGGCTGTATTATTCCATACAAAATACAATGAAAATGATAATATTGTGAAATATTAATGCAGTTTAGAAACAATTTTGTTTTAGATATTTTAACATCAAATGTATTCCTGTTTTTGCTGATACATTTTTTTGTGGAAACTGCTGCAGCAAAAACTGTTTTTAATATTGATATTAAGAACTGTTTCTTGAGCTCCATATAAGTAAATTTGGATGAGTTCTGAACAATCATGTGACCTTGAAGTAATAAATGACACTTAGAAAAAAAATATTTGATAGTATTACTGTTACTGTTATTACTGTTTTTTTTTCATACAATAAAAGTATAAGTACAGTAAAAGTACAAGTAAGGGCAAGTATACGAGTGTAAGTTTTCTTCTTTTAAAGGTTTTTAAGTTTGCTTAAAACTATTAAAGGTTTGCCAAAATCATATGAAAATATCAACATAAATGCAAAGAGTACCTTTTTAAGAACTTGGTTTATTTTTTATAACCCTTTGCATTGCCTTTTTGTTGATTTATCACAGGAAGTCACCAATCTTCTACCCTTTCCCATCATTTCTATGGATGATTTCCATGACAACAAGGATATAACCTCTGACCTCACCTCCTACATCCAGCAGCGTATAGACCACAGCCCAGATATCCTCAGCAACATTGCTATCAATGGCAAAGCTGACCCGGCAAACATCTCTAAACTCAGTGCCCACCTGGTCGCCCGCAGCCAAGGCTCATATCTTTATTTAAAATTAACCCTTGACCTGTTTGAGAAAGGTCACCTGGTCATTAAAAGCTCCAGCTATAAGGTTATACCTGTGTCTCTGTCTGAGCTCTACCTGCTGCAGTGCAACATGAAATTCCCATCGGCCTCAGCATTTGAACGAGTATTACCACTGCTAAACGTGGCTCTGGCATCTTTGCACCCTCTGACGGATGAACAGCTCTTCCGGGCACTAAACGCTGGCTCCATAAGAGGAGAACTGGAGTGGGAGGACTTCCAACAGCGCATGGACGCTGTTTCCTGCTTCCTGATTGGCCGCCGAGACAGAACACGCATGTTCTGTCACCCATCCTTTAGGGAATGGCTTGTATGGAGGGCGGATGGTGAGAGCACTGACTTCCTCTGCGACCCAAGGTAAGCAGTGATGATATTTTGTCTGACACAAATAAGAGTCTTGCAATTTGGTGGTGTTGTTGTTGCTTGTTAAGGCCAGAGTGAAGTTGCTAAGGTGTTCACGGTAGTTGTAGCTCACTGCCAGTTTACAGAGAGTGCATATAAATTTGGTAGATCCAGTAAGAGTGCCCAGTTATTTTTCTGGAAATCTACCTTTCTGTAGAGTTCAATTGCAAGTTCCTGAATGAAAAATTAACATTTCTGTCATAATTTCCGTAGTATTTTTCCATATTAGACTCCCGTTGCCATCAATAGTCATTAGGGACAAGCAACTGTTTGGTAAAAATCATCTTTTCTATTCAGCAGAGGGAAGAAAATAAGGTCTTTCACACTAGGTAGTTACTGTTTATTAAGAACTAGCAAATAATTCTTCACAGGCAGTAGACTTTGTAGTGACATAAACCAGCTGATAGCAATGCAATTTAGAACCTGGGACACATTAAGCTGATGGTTGGCCATTGGACAATCTCAGATGGTTTTTGAGAGTCCGTCAGTTTTAAAGTTGGATACCGTTAGCTGTTTTTAGGCGACTCTGACTCTGAACTCTGATTGGCTATTCAACTTAGCAAATGGGTGCACAAGAAAAAACAGAAATGATAAAAGCAAACCGAAGACAGAATTCCAGAACTTCAACAACTGGTGTATGGAGGACAGAGAAGTGCCTGAACTTTGGCATCAGCCAATCACCTTGTTGTTTTCTATGCTTTTATTCTATTTTGTTCTATTTTGGAACAACTTGAGGGTGAGTAAATGATGATTTTTGAACTATCCTTTTAATAAGTGAATTGCAATGTGCTAAAACTGTGTGATTAAAACTACTCTTAACGCATTGCAACTCAGTTGCTTGGGTTTCTAAGTACTAAAACACTTTAGCAGCTTAACAGCAGTGTGTTACAACTGCTTATTTTTTTTGCAAGCAAATGTAACAAAACTGAGTGAACTGCAAGGTCTGCTTTGAGCCCCAGTTTTCACCCAATGTTTTATCCATTTACTCAGCCGAATAAAAACTGGCTAAACACACCTGCATACATTTAACACTTTTTTTAGGAAGTTAATAGCAATGCGCTACAGCTGATCAGAACACTTTAGCAACCAAATACCAAAGCGTGTGAAGTATTTGTACAGGTCGGGCATCTATCATGTAGGATTCTTTGGTTTGTTAATTGAGCTCAAAAAGGGAGTAACTAAAATGCTTTTGAGTGTGTGTTGCCTTTGGACATGAAATTACTCTTGTGTAGTTCTCTTTCATTTTGTAGACCCTTCAGTTATCTCTCCACCTAAACTCACACACATTACTTTGTGTTGTCATTTAGAAAGGCCTCATCACTGTTATAAACTGAAGAGTGACCCACTTAACACAGATCAAACATGGACTCATAAAAATAAAAGTTCATGGACTGTGATTCACTTTATAAGGACAAATAAGCATCTGCAGGGCCGTTTATACCAGGCCTGTAACCATTAGAGAGACTGAGGGGGACAGGTTTTTAAAGTATTATTTTTTTTTTATACTGCTCTGCCTCAGCAGTCAAACAATGCTCAATATCAAAATGACTGAGATGGCAAATCAAAGATGGCAGGCTTCAATGTTCCAAACATAAATTCCAGCATGATGCTTTAGTTTTTAACAATGAAACGGTGCAATATGGTATTATGCAAGTGGCTAAACATTAAAGAAATTGTGGTCCTACTTTATATTAAGTGGCATTAAGTACAATGTACTTATTGTATTTCAAATAAATGTAGCTGCTGTTGGGTAAGGTTAGGCACCGATTTGCTGGTTTGGGTAGGTTTACAGGGTGGGTTAACAGTGTAATTCTAAATGTAATCACAGTAATTAATTGTAGATGTAATTACACAAAGGTATTTTTTTAAATATAAATACAATGTAAAAACATGTATTTGCACAATATGTAAGTTGTACTGAATGCTACTCGAGAGACCTTTCAAGAGAGGCACTTGATGATGAAATTGGATGGTGGTGTTCGTTATGATTTTTCTAATGAATTGTTATTGATGTTGGTGAACAGAAGTGGCCACGCTCTGATGGCCTTCATGCTATCACGTCAAGAAGGAAAACTCAACCGCCAGCAAACTATGGAGCTTGGCCACCACATTCTTAAAGCTCACATATTCAAGGTAGACTACTCGGATGCTCAAAATCCTTCTCTCTTTTTGAGTATGTGACCTGCATTTTAACTTCCTGCCTGTCCTCAGGGTCACGGGAAAAAAACCGGGGTTTCATCAAGTATTCTGCAACCATTGTGGATCAGCTACAGTACAGACAGCCTCTCTGCAGCTCTTTCTTCCCTTAGAAATCTCTACACACCCAATGTCAAGGTTTGAGGACACGCGCACACAAAAACACGTAATCATCCTCAATGTGCCAATGAGACCATCACGTATAAAAAGCAGCGTCAATCTCGAGTAAAAATGAGCAACTGAGTTATACTCCTGAATTGTAGAACACGGCTCCAACAATTACAGCCAATGACGCATTCAACCGCACAAGAAGAGCTATAGCCGTACAGAGTTCTGAGTCATCCATAATGAACAAGATTTCATAAGTCACGTAGAACATAGTAATTAGCGCTGAGGCTTACTGAAAAATGCCTTACGTAATGACTACATTTATTTATTAAATCTATTATATGTTAATTGCAGTCTAGACTCTGCTCTCCCTGTAATTTCCTCTTCTACAGAGTTTTAATGAAACGAGCGTCACTCTGAGTCCATGTGTGCACGCCAGCATCCTTGACAGCCATTTGGCTGGAGAGCTGCTCATTAATTCCTGCTGTGTTTGTATAAATAAATGCGATTCTGCTTCCTTTGCTTTTAATGTGTTCTCGTTTCATCCAGCATCTTAATCAAGCTTCCATTACCACACTGCCTATGTCCACAAAAAAAGAAATAATGCCAGGTTTCGTTCGTTTCGACCCCAACTGGTGACTATGACTAAATAAAAACTAACCCACAAATAACTATTAAGTATAATAAGTTAAACTTGAATAATTATTGCAATGTCTTTATATCCATTCATATACCTGATATGAATTATTTAAGTGTGAACATATACTATTAATGCATTTACTGTTGCTAATCCAGAATATTAAATGCATCTTATCTTATCAGCTTTTGATGGCGTGTTTTGTGAATCAGAGGCTGTTCTTTGAAATCCTTTAAACCTAGCGTCATTTTAGATGGATTTCCCTTGATCACCCATTCAACAAAATGAAGATGTGCGTATTATATACATATTTAAAACCCGTAATAGAGAAATTGAGATTGAGACCATATATTGAAGAAATTAGGCTATAGATAGCTATTGATTTAAAACTGTATATTGGACATATACGGCAAGCTGTTACAGTGTGCATATGTAGATTGATACAGTAGATTTTAGATTGAAGCTGTGTATGGAATATATATATATATATATATATATATATATATATAAGATTAAATATATAAATATATAAATATAGGATTGGCTAGAATTGCTAGAATTTATAAATTGTAGATATAGGCTGTGGATTGGTATGTACATTGCACATGTAGATTAATGCTGTAAAGCTATAGATTGAATCTGTTGAATTATCACTGTAGATTATGGATAAAGACTTGGAAGATGATAAGAGTAAATTGTGACACTGATTTTTAAACCATGATGATAATTGAACCATTTTAATAATTTTTTTTTTTTTTTATTTAACCAGTTATTTAATTTTTTTTGTTTTACGTTTGTCCCCAGGTGTCCCGGTTGCTGATTTTGGGAGGGGCGAGTGTGTGTTACCGTACTGAGGTGTTGAACAGTGCACCAGTGCTGTGTGTGCAGTCTCACCTGGGCCACCTGGAGATGGCTGCTTTGCTCCTGGAGTGTGGGGCACCAATGGATGGGCAGTCGGAGAACGGCATGACCTCCCTCTGTTACGCCTCAGCTGCTGGACATCTGCCACTTGTCACCTTATTATGCAAAAAAGGGGCAAAGGTCAGTCGATCCCCCTTTTAATACACAAACCATCTATAGATGATTCAAATATTTCACCAGACTGAAAGCTAAACCTCTGTATCTCAGTAAAGGGTATTCAGGAGTTAAATTAGGAGGCAAAAAAAGCATAATTAAAATATTTTACTCAATTTTGTCATGGTACTCAATATTTGCTAGAAAAGGGAACAGAATATAATAGACATGTATAAAAAAAAAACACCCTATAAACACTTTTAATAAAATAAGCAATATAACTACTGATATTGATACTGATAACTACAAGTGGAAGAATAAAGCCCCCTTTTTAGGTACAGGTGCATACGAGTTCAGAAAACAGTTCTCACATTATCCAGTCAAACTTAAACACCCAGTTTTATTTGACATAAGAATTAATTAATGTGAAAAGCATATTTATGGAAGAAAATATTTTCTTTTGTTGTTTTATTATAATGAGGGACATGTTCTTGCAGTGAGACAGTCATTAAATGCTGCTGTCCTCATTAACTTTAAATACTTCATAGAGCGTGCGTGTAAATGTCAATCATCAAAAAGACAGTGCAGTTATGTTGTGGTTTGGTAACTTTGGTTACATAAACTAATCTGCCGTTTTCAAACTGTGAAATGTTTATATTGTTAAATCATTAAATCATTTTTGCACACAGCGTACTGTATAGTATACAAGGTGTTCCTCCTCAGTTTTACCTTCTGCTAGTGTTATAGATGTACTGCAGGACTTTTTCCACTTATTTAATAACAGGAGCTTGTCAATAACAATGCAAAATGACCAACTAGGTGGTTAGTGCTCAAAAAGCTGAAAAAATAATAAGGAAATACATTTAGCTTTATTATCATAAATTAACTCTTCTTTTTTTTCTGCAGGTTTGTAAGTAAAACTGTTTACATGTAGTATGTGTTTGTGTGAATTAGGTGGATCACGCTGATAAGAGTGGTCAGTGTGCACTGGTTCACGCTGCTCTGCGGGGTCATGCTGAGATTGTGCAGTATCTTCTGGAGCAGGAGTGGAGTCCAGACATCAAAAACAAAGCATTGCAACAGGCACTAATCGCTGCCTCCAGCATGGGACACACACAGGTATTGAAGGCACACTATACACACAGGACACCACACATACACAACAAACAGTTACCAAACACGCATTCCCTCGTTTAGCTATTAAAATTGTCGTATACCATAGACTATCATCTACTGTTTTTATATTTAGAATTAGACAACTGTATGTGACCCTGGACCACAAAAGTCGCTGAAAAGTCTTAAGTCGCTGGGGTATATTTGTAGCAATAGCCAAAATACAGTGTATGGGTCAGAATTGATTTTTTTGCCAAAAATCCTTAGGATAGCAAGTAAAGATCATGTTCCATGAAGGTATTTAGTCAATTTCTTACAGACTTCATTTTTGATTAGTAATATGCATTGATAAGATCTTCATTTGGACTATTTTAAAGGTGATTTAAAAGCATTTAGATTTTTAGATCTTGAATCATCACAATATAAATTTTTACATCACGCGTATTATTTTGTATTTACAGGTGGTAAAAAGAATGCTTGCATTGAACAATGAAGGATTTTCGGTGCAGATTGACGGTCATGATACTTTATGGGGAGAAACAGGTTTGTAAATACACCAGATTACACTGCATTCATTATCATCATCTTACTTAGTGTAGTTAAAGTAATGTCTTAGTGTAAAGCCATTGTGAGTCATTGTTAAAAGAGTATGCTCTAAAGTATGAATATATGAGTACTACAGTATAAAGGAAATTCAGACATGACACTATGCCATATTGTCACGTGACTGACCAGCGTCAGTTGCCTCACTTCATTGCTATTCACAACTCCTCTCCCGTGGTTTCATGGGATAGTAAAATACTATGAATTTGGACATACAACAGTTTTAGCATATTGTTCACAGTCTGTATAGTAAGGAAGTAGTCATATTCGGACACAGTAATAGTTTCCCAGCGATAGTCTGCTGTTCTGTTTAGATCAGCATTTTGAGCGTGCATATGTTCTCCAGCTCTAACCGCTGCTGCTGGCCGGGGCAAACTAGAGGGGTGTGTGTTCCTGCTGGATCAAGGTGCCAGTGTAGCACAGACTAACCGCAGAGGGGTGGCACCCATCTTTAATGCAGTTCGACATGGGCACACAAAGGTAAGACCCATTATTACACCGAAAACAACAAACATTTTTAAAAAGTCATTTAACATTAACATCTCTCTTACGTTCTTTCCTTCTCTCTTTTCTAGATAGCAGAGTTGTTTCTGCAGCGTGGTGCAGATGTGAATTGCAGTGATAAACATGGTCGCTCTCTACTGATGGTGGCTGTAAGCGAGGGACACCTGGAGACCGTGGACTTCTTGCTCTCACAGGGTCAGTAATCATGACTCGTATGCCCTTATTTTAGCCTTATAAAGCCTACTGCAAATTTCTAAGGCTTCTCAATTTATCAGAAGTCTTTACTATTTTTTTTTTAATAATGGCTAGTTCACACAGAACATATTTTTTCTATTTCTGTCAGATGATTAAGTCTGTTGAATCACATCCAAAATATATATTTCATAATTTATGTGCGTGTACTGTGTATATTTATTATGTTAATAAAAAGACACACACACACAGCATATATTTTGAAAATATTTACATGTATATATTTATAATCATGTAAGTTCTGTTATATTTGAATATACTTAATACAGGTCCTTTTAAATAAAAAATTAGCATATTGTGATAAATTTATTATTTTCTGTAATGTACTGATAAACATTAGAATTTTATATATTTTAGATTCATAACACACAACTGAAGTAGTTTCAAGCCTTTTATTGTTTTAATATTGATGATTTTGGCATACAGCTCATGAAAACCCAGAATTCCTATCTCAAAAAATTAGCATATCATGAAAAGGTTCTCTAAACGAGCTATTAATTTAATCATCTGAATCAACTAATTAACTAATTAATTAATCTAAACACCTGCAAAAGATTCCTGAGGCTTTTAAAAACTCCCAGCCTGGTTCATTACTCAAAACCTCAATTATGGGTAAGACTGCCGACCTGACTGCTGTCCAGAAGTCCATCATTGACACCCTGAAGCAAGAGGGTAAGACACAGAAAGAAATTTCTGAACGAATAGGCTGTTCCCAGAGTGCT
>JAUYWG010000039.1:4386025-4404284 GCA_034779775.1 Enteromius afrohamiltoni | reverse complement strand
CAAGTGTTGAGTGCATAACTGAACATAATTATTTGAAGGTTGACTTTTTTTGTATTAAAAACACTTTTCTTTTATTGATCGGATGAAATATGCTAGGAATTTGAGGAAGATAGGAATTTTGGGGTTTTATGAGCTGTATGCCCAAATCATCAATATTAAAACAATAAAAGGCTTGAAATACTTCAGTTGTGTGTAATGAATCTAAAATATATGAAAGTCTAATGTTTATCAGTACGTTACAGAAAATAATTAACTTTATCACAATATGCTAATTTTTTGAAAAGGACCTGTGTACATATATATGTATTTATTGAAAGTGTTAAGTTTTGTGTGTGTGTATATATACATACATACATACATACATACATACATGCATGTTTGTGTATTTATATATGCATAATAAACATACACATTACCCACACATATTATGTAAACATAAACTTCTATTTTGGATTCGATTAATTGATTGACAGCACAATTTTCTCATTGTACTGCAAGTATATACATGCTAGATGGACATCTTTGACCATTGCACGTGCATCTTTTGCAGCATCTGATATGGCGGTGTTGTAAAAAAGCGATGCAAGCTAAAAAAAAATCTTTAAGCTCTTACCGTGTGTCTTTTTTGCCATCAAATGAACCCAATAGTATTGTTATGACTTATAGGAGCATGTATGACAGCAGTGGATAAAGAAGGTCTGACCCCACTTGGGTGGGCATGTTTGAAAGGGCAGAAGAAAGTGGTTGAGTTTCTGGTGGAGAGGGGAGCTCAGATTGACCACACAGATAAGCACGGGCGCACACCGCTGGACCTGGCTGCTTTCTACGGAGACGCGGACATAGTAGGCAGAGATAACCTTACTCTGTGTGAACACACATTTATCTCCATATTATACCAGGTCCATATCTGAGCAATCTGTTTTCAGGTGCATTACCTGGTTGAGTGCGGAGCGGCGATTGAACACATGGACTACAGCGGCATGAGACCTCTAGACCGGGCCATCGGTAGCAGAAACACCTCAGTCGTGGTCACTCTGCTGAAGAAAGGGGCTAAACTGGGTGAGTTTCACCTCAGAACATCACGACACACATTCTTTTATATCTCCTGGGTTCATGTGCTGTCCTCTAGAATCTAGATCGCCACTGTCAGGTTCTCAGGAGGGGCTTGTCCATTCTAAATCTAGAATGTAGCAAGTTCCATTTGTTCTCCCCTTTTCTCTGAGAGTAAAAGCACAGCGTTCCTTTGCTGAGTCCTAAATGCAATTGAAACCAGGCCATATTCGCAGAAGAGCCATGCAGCCCACAGTTAAGTAGGACGCTGGTGATGTATGGGACTGTCATTCACACTCTGCATCAGGGCAAAGACTTTTATAGCGAAGTCCACTCAGCTTTCTACTCAAAGTCGCAGAGTGCAAACCTTATGAGAGCATATTCCCCCTCCAGTTTAAAAACATCTAATTACATCTGAAACGGAGACTGTCTCTGCCAGTCTGGGGTTGATGATGGCAATGACTTTGCCAGACGCATTTTAATGACGTTGTGGTGCGATTTGTCTTGTCTACATACTAGACATGGTTTAGAAAATCTCCTGTGCGGATTGGGGAAAAGAAAAATCTACTTTTGGGAGCAAGCTCCATAACCACTGAAAGATGACCCATGTTTTAAATTAGCATTAGCTGATATTTCCAGTTAGCCACTAGAAAGGAGCAATGTAGAGGTTAGCAATTTTTTGCTTGCTCATTTCCCCTAGCTATTTAAATAATACTGCACAACAAGCAAAATATCTAGTTTCCTTATTTTTTATTTTTTATTTTTTTTATGTCAAACTCTTATCCAAACCATCTCAAGAGGTTTTCTGTTTTAGAAAGTCTGCCAATGAATACTTTAATATGTAAGTTACTATAGCTGTCTTAAAGTAAGTCTGAAGTAGCACTTCTGCAGTGAAATTATTTTTTTCATTATTATAAACGGACAATTCCAGTCCTGCATGCTGATTGGTTGATACAACATTTTAGCTGTTCTAAAATACCTGATATAGTCACAACTGTTATGCAAACCACCAGTTTGTCTTGTAGCTGTGTAACTATTAGCCATAGATTACACGTTATGAATTACATAGTTTAGTGGAAGGATAGCACATGATAGATATGCTTTGTATTGTTTTTTGATTTTATGTAGTAATTAATTTTTGAAAATAATATATAATGGAATATTGTGTAAATAGTCAGTTTATCATACTTTATCACTTAACTTATTTCCTTTGGTAAATACACTACCATTTTGGTTTGGGGTTAGTAAAATGTAAAAAAAAAAAAAGTTTGAATAAATGTTTAATGACATTTATGAACTAGTCTTCAAAGAATCTAAAAAAAAAACACAACTCTTTTAGTCCTGATAGTAATCCGCATAATAATTATTTCTGAAGGTTCTTGTGATACTGAAGACTGGAGTAATGTCTGCTAAAAATCAGCTTTCCCATCGCAGGAGTAAATATCTGTTCAATTATATTAAATATATAGAACATCAAATATTTCAGAGTATTTCTATTTTCGCTGTATGTTTAATCAAATAAACTCCTTCAAAAACATTGCACCAACCCCAAATTTCGAATGGTTGTTGATATTTCTTCCAAATTCCAATACACATCTATTCTTCTTGAGTTTTCCTTGCATTTGTTCTTTATGCTTTATTTCTCTTTTTTTCTTTTTCTTTCTTTCTGTTCTGCTGTCACTATCACTGCTAAAGGCTACAGAACATCTCCTTATGAACGATCAGGTACAAGCATTAGGAAAGTCATACTCTGAGTCTTTGTGTGTGTTATTGGCTGCCAGTACTGACGTCTCTCTCTCTCTCTTGAAGGTAACGCTGCCTGGGCCATGGCCACCTCCAAACCCGACATCCTCATCATACTTTTGCAGAGACTCATGGAGGAGGGAAACCTGCTTTATAAGGTCTGTAGAATTAAAACCAGAAACAAAATGTATGAAGTGTTCAGGCTACTATTTTATATAACGCATGCTAGATTAGACTTTACATACACCACAACTGCGTTGATCTAACCATGGTACTGAAGAGCCATACACATACAGTGTTTTTCCATTTTAATGTATTCTTTCTCTCCTTCTTTCTCAGAAAGGGAAGATGAAGGAAGCCGCTCAGAGGTATCAGTATGCACTGAGGAAGTTTCCGAGGGAAGGTTTCGGAGAAGACCTGAAGGCATTCAGGGAGCTCCGGGTTTCCCTGTATCTTAACTTGTCCCGCTGCCGCCGCAAAACCAATGTATGTCAACCAAAGTATATCTGCAACTTCAGTGGATGGAGGTTAAGGCCCCGATGTACTTCAAATGAAATCAAAGAACGAACTGAAATGACATAATTAAAAAAAAAAAAAGGGTCCAAAACGAGTTCGTTTTGGCAGTTCGAATCAGCTGACCAAATCAATTTTAGCTCCTAAACACCTTTGAGTTACCATTGGTCCGAGGCGGCTACACAGGGTGGGTGTGTTCTGAAACTCCCCCTTCTTTGACGCAGAATTTTTTTTCCCAGGATTGTTTGTCATTCAGCCGAGGTCAGGCAAGGGAGCAGTGTCTCCAGTCACTGTATATATAGCTGAGCTGCCACACATCCGCACCTGCACGATCGCTAGTGGAGAGAATCAGTTCCTACAACATACCTTGTGAACGACCCAGAGTTAAACGCAACATCAGAATGCAAACATCAAAAAAGAAACATCAGATGCAAGTTTTCCAAGTCAAAGGTAGCAAGCAAATAAATATTAAACCATACTGCTGCTGCTGTCGTCGTCATTCTTCTTTTAAAGTGAATAAAAAAAGGTATACAATAAATAAACTTTTGTTTTTAATCAAATGTATATGCTACATCTGAGCATCGCGGCATGTTTACATGAATCTAAACCCCGTCTCCAGCAGCGGGGGGTGTCAGAATATTCACTCAGCCGTTTCAAACTTCTTTTTGCCCTCAAACGAAAAAGAACTTCATTTGAAGTACATCGAGGCCTTAAAGTCTTCACCATTACGATTGTTGGATGACAGTACATCTCTATGTGCCTCACAAATAGTATTAAGTGTATTCAAAGGCAGCATTTTATATTGATCACATGCACACTCATTTTCTCCTCCAGGATAATTGTAAAGGTTTGTCTAGGTTCAGGAGATGAGTCTCACAGGCTGTTTGTAGAAGTGTTTTGAGTGCAATTAGGCAGCAGATTACGTGAACGTGAGAGAGAGATAAAGAGAGAGTCACTATGTGTCTTGCTATGTGTTTCTTAATTACACGGGTAACCTAAAATTCTAATGGTTATTTTAATAGGATCTGCCACTATTAAACATTTAAAGTGCATCATTAGGGCTTACAGTTATGGCTCTCCATTCAAACGCTGACCTCAGACTCAAGGACAAGAGTCTCCTGATTACAGATTCATGCACCAGAGCAGAATGAAGGACTGAGGTAGAATGTGAGCAAGTAAATTTAGCTCCTTAGTATGCAAACTTCCCTACCAGGGTGCAACAGTGCTGCCATGAGTGTACTATCTGCTCTCATGGGCCTAGTTAAGACAAAGCATTAAACTTGCGTGATTGATATTTGGTTTTAATTTTTCCCCCCAGTTCCTTCTTTCTGTCACTCAAATTCTCGCTTCTTCTTTTCACAATTGTTCTTGACAGGATTTTGGCATGGCTGAGGAGTTCGCCACCAAGGCTCTCGAGCTCAAACCTAAGTCCTATGAGGCATTTTATGCACGTGCCAGAGCCAAAAGGAGTAGCAGGTAAAAAAAAACATGGTTTGGAACATGTGAATTGTTTTTGATAAGAGAGAATTACTTCAGTGGTTTGAGCCGTCTTGTCAAAACATCACTGATTGCCAAGTAATCAAAATTGAAACGTGTCTATGACTGTTAATATGTATTTCTGTTTTTTTTAACAAAATATTTTGAAAAGATAGTGTCCAGTAGCTAAGGGATTGTTCACCCCAAAATTCTTTTGTCAATTATTCACCCTCATGTCTTTCCAAAACCTCAAGACCTTCTTTCATCTTTAGAACACAAATTGAGAGATTTTTGATGAAATCCAAGAGCATTCTGACCCTCCATAGATAGCAACGCAGCTGACATATTTAGGGTCCAGAAAGGTAGTAAGTTTAAAATACTCCATGTGATATCAGGTCCAACCTTAATGTTAAGAAGCTTTTGTGCTTAAAGAAAGCAAAAATAACACCTGCATCAGAAGCCTCGCATGTATATGTTGTCACAGAGGAAAAAATTTTTTGAATGAAGTCATTTTTGGGTTATTTTGTGCACAAAAAAAAACATGCTTTTTTTAACAATGTCATTACTACCTTTCTGGACCTTGAATGTGTCTTGCTGTCTGTGCTGGGTCAGAAAGTTCTTTGATTTCATCAAATGTGTTCCAAAGATGTATAAATGTCTTGCGGTAAAGAATGACATGAGGGTAAGTAATTAATGACAAATTTTTTTAATACAATAAAATGACTTTATTGTATTTACATTATGAAAAAGTTTGTGTGATGTATTTTTTAGCTTTACTAGGGTTATAACCTATTTATGAAGTGGTATTTTTTTTATCTTTACAGTTAATCACTTAACATTTTTATTTTTCAATTATCCACTTACAGCTGCAACATTTTTCTGAAAGCTAAGAGCAACACATACATCAGAACAAACTGGGAATCATCATGCACTTAGTCGCACAGCGGAACAGACTTATACAATTCACTCAAGTACAGCACTTCTGGCTTAAATCTGTTTAGTCATGCACAGCGGTCATGCACATGGTTTATCTGAGCTGTGTGCTTCGTTGACTAGCACAGTCCATCAGACTTTTATACTATTTATAGCTTCAAAATGCATAAACGACAAAGTGATTTTCATATCTACAGGGTCTTATGATTGATATGGAACGTTAGGAGAACATGACTACGTCCCCAGGCTATACAGCATCTTCTTATCACCCAAAACAATTTCTTGGGCAACTAAGCCAGTTGAACTGAACGCCTGCTTCTCTAACAGCTTTCCAATTTATTTAAATTTCAATCCTTCACAAAGTCTACCTTTTTTTTAACATTAAGTGAATTAATAAATAGGGCTCTGGGTATGATGTTCATTAGACTGAGCTTTTTCTTATCCTGGGTTAGGGTCAGGATGAGTCATGACCATTTAAAAGGTTTACTTGATGTGTGTTAACAGACCATTAAACTAATGCTCGAAGGCCAGTGTTAACCTCTCCACGTGCCAATGTCAACCAAACGGAATGTTAGCCAGTCGTTTCAAAGCTGCTGCCTATGAAGAAGTCATACATTTAGTCATTTATAAGGTTCCATTGTGGTTCCAGTTCCTGTTTAATGTAGGTTGCTTCCTGTGTAGGAAGTAGACAGTGAGGCTAAGTTCAAAAAGAGAGTGCATGTATCTATACCACACACTGTATGTAGTTTATAATAATGATTAATTATTTACGAGTTCCTCTGTTTTTCACTCTTTCAGGCAATTTGCAGCTGCACTGGCGGATCTTTACGAAGCGGCACGTCTGTGCCCCAGTAACAGAGAGATCAGACGTCTGCTGGCACGCGTGGAGGAAGAGTGCCAACACCTGCAGCGACAGGGTTCTAAACACCCTTCCTCTCACACAAACCCCTCACACCATGAGGAAGACAACGATGAGGAAGAAGATGATGATGATGATGACGACGATGATGATCAGGACATTGAGAGTTTGGAGAAAAGCCCAGACAGCCTCAGCATAAACATGTTGCAGGCAGATGAGGAGGAGGAGCGGCGTGAGCAAGAATCCTCAAGGCAGGAGAAGAGGAAGGAGAGCTGGCATCAAAGCCGCACCTTGCCTGATTCTCTAGGCTTGGCCATATCGGATGCCCAGTCCGCCACCTCCACTGCTGCCCCCGGACGGGCCGCCCACAGGCGTCTTCCGTCCAGACAGGCTCAAAGCATGAAAAACCGAGAGTACAGCAGCTCACTTCATGCTGAGGGCAGGACGCCCCAGAGCGCTGGGTCCAGCCCCATGCCCAGCCGCCACCGCCCCGCCTCACTTCGCGCAGGGCCCTGCATTGACATTGGTGGTGTTGAGAGGGGTCCCCTCGGTGGGACCAGAGAGAGCAGCATTCAGTTCAGTCATGCAGAGAAGGGAGAAGGAAGCGTCGAACCAAGGGGAGAATTCTGCAGGAGCAGCAGCGTGAGAGTGTCCAGCTCCTCCAGTGCAAACCTGGCGGAAACCAGCCGCATGCGCAATTCTGTGGCGAGTGCCGACAGCAGCTCGAGGCAATCAGATCATAAGCCACGCCCATTTATGGGCGTCATTGACAAGACTGCACGTTTCCAGCAGCAGCAAGGTCATCATGGCAACCTGGTGTCCGGCTACGGCTGGCAAGGACTTGTGCCAGAAGGCCTTGTAAGTCACGGTGTAGGTGTTGTCATGAACACGCACTCGCAGGGACTAAGCAGCGACCTCCAATACGCTAAAACGAGCGCTTATCAGGAGCCCATCCATAATAGCACACATACACCCGAGTTTCACCCAGACAAGTTTCATCCTGGCTCTGGATACAAGGACAGTAACCCCATCCAGCAGCACTACAATGACTCAAAGCACAAGCAGGCTAGCCTGGCCCGGGACAACCCCATCCTGATCAGCTCCATCAAACCGAAACGCTCCTTTATTGAGTCCAACGTGTAGCTACGAACTCCCACTTTACGTTAAGCACAAGTTATTTACAGTCTTTAATATAGGAGCTGTGGTTTTCATCAGCAAAAATCCCAGTGTCTTTTGAGTCATTTTAAAGACAAAATCTAAAGCATTTTGTGTATGCGCACACAAGTAAAAGATTGCCTTGCATTTCTGTTTACAACTACAGCTTCCGAGGTATTTAAGCACATGTTAAATGCGCAACGCTGCATCTGCACATTAAAAGAGAGCTGAGAAATGATACAGATGATTTATTAATAATGTATTAAGATACCTGACCTGGCTTTAGGCTTCAGTAAGGACATAGGACATCTACCAAGATGAAACACTGTCTCTTACAGTAGGATTGTGGACCGGTCCTGTGTGTATTCAAAAGCATTTCCTGTTTGAATGGTGGCGAGTCTGTCTGTGTATGTGTGTGTGTGTGTTTGAGGAGAAACGTATTGGATTTCTTCATGAACTCACTGTTTGGACTAATTTATTTATGGCTTGGTTGTCTGATTAAAACAATATTATATTTTATATATTAGTTATTTTTGCACAGCTATATATTATGAAATACCACTATGATTGTGAGATCGATATGAACTGTATCAAGGAGACCAGGTTTACATGCATGTTTTGGTGAACCATATTCAGGTGTCTATGAGGACATAGATGTTATTTCATGTACATTATTTGCAATTAATTTCATGTATAGGGCTGTTACGTATTGTATTTGAATATTTCAGCAAAATATACAATAAACCCCAGTTTAAAACTTCTGTTTAGTTGGTAGTTTATTACATGTCTCTTATTTTTCTACAGCACAACTATATAAAAATACTAGTCTTTAATGTTTAATGGGTAGCATTAATCGTAAAGATTTAAAAGGATCAAAGATCTAGAGGGGTAGTTTACCCCAAAATGGAAATTATCCTATGATTTACTCACCCTCAAGCCACCCTATGTGTATATGGCTTTCTTTCACATGGGTCATATTTCACATCAGGAATATTATAAATGCTGTTCATAGTTAGAAATATGAACTCTTCCCGGTTCTTGGCTGCCATGAGTGGTTTGCAGTTGTAGCTTTGTTTTTCTGTTGAAATCTATCCACTGACCTGGGAACATATTATATATTACGACAGCGTTTTAGTGCCACCTTAAAAATAAAATCTAAAACTACGAGATTAAATACTAACAATGTGTACATGTATATTATAACATGACATATATGATAGCCTGACATATAGCTGAGATGCTTTAGTTTAAGCGGCAGTGTAATGCTGCATTCGAATTTGCATACTGTTTAAGTAGGTACTACATTTAAAAATGAACGTACTACCCGACTGTTAAAAAAATAAGTTCTATATAGTATGAATGTGGGTAGTATGAATGGAATTCGGACGTACTACATCTTTTCACAATTGTTCTTGACAGGATTTTGGCATGGCTGAGGAGTTCGCCACCAAGGCTCTCGAGCTCAAACCTAAGTCCTATGAGGCATTTTATGCACGTGCCAGAGCCAAAAGGAGTAGCAGGTAAAAAAAAACATGGTTTGGAACATGTGAATTGTTTTTGATAAGAGAGAATTACTTCAGTGGTTTGAGCCGTCTTGTCAAAACATCACTGATTGCCAAGTAATCAAAATTGAAACGTGTCTATGACTGTTAATATGTATTTCTGTTTTTTTTAACAAAATATTTTGAAAAGATAGTGTCCAGTAGCTAAGGGATTGTTCACCCCAAAATTCTTTTGTCAATTATTCACCCTCATGTCTTTCCAAAACCTCAAGACCTTCTTTCATCTTTAGAACACAAATTGAGAGATTTTTGATGAAATCCAAGAGCATTCTGACCCTCCATAGATAGCAACGCAGCTGACATATTTAGGGTCCAGAAAGGTAGTAAGTTTAAAATACTCCATGTGATATCAGGTCCAACCTTAATGTTAAGAAGCTTTTGTGCTTAAAGAAAGCAAAAATAACACCTGCATCAGAAGCCTCGCATGTATATGTTGTCACAGAGGAAAAAATTTTTTGAATGAAGTCATTTTTGGGTTATTTTGTGCACAAAAAAAAACATGCTTTTTTTAACAATGTCATTACTACCTTTCTGGACCTTGAATGTGTCTTGCTGTCTGTGCTGGGTCAGAAAGTTCTTTGATTTCATCAAATGTGTTCCAAAGATGTATAAATGTCTTGCGGTAAAGAATGACATGAGGGTAAGTAATTAATGACAAATTTTTTTAATACAATAAAATGACTTTATTGTATTTACATTATGAAAAAGTTTGTGTGATGTATTTTTTAGCTTTACTAGGGTTATAACCTATTTATGAAGTGGTATTTTTTTTATCTTTACAGTTAATCACTTAACATTTTTATTTTTCAATTATCCACTTACAGCTGCAACATTTTTCTGAAAGCTAAGAGCAACACATACATCAGAACAAACTGGGAATCATCATGCACTTAGTCGCACAGCGGAACAGACTTATACAATTCACTCAAGTACAGCACTTCTGGCTTAAATCTGTTTAGTCATGCACAGCGGTCATGCACATGGTTTATCTGAGCTGTGTGCTTCGTTGACTAGCACAGTCCATCAGACTTTTATACTATTTATAGCTTCAAAATGCATAAACGACAAAGTGATTTTCATATCTACAGGGTCTTATGATTGATATGGAACGTTAGGAGAACATGACTACGTCCCCAGGCTATACAGCATCTTCTTATCACCCAAAACAATTTCTTGGGCAACTAAGCCAGTTGAACTGAACGCCTGCTTCTCTAACAGCTTTCCAATTTATTTAAATTTCAATCCTTCACAAAGTCTACCTTTTTTTTAACATTAAGTGAATTAATAAATAGGGCTCTGGGTATGATGTTCATTAGACTGAGCTTTTTCTTATCCTGGGTTAGGGTCAGGATGAGTCATGACCATTTAAAAGGTTTACTTGATGTGTGTTAACAGACCATTAAACTAATGCTCGAAGGCCAGTGTTAACCTCTCCACGTGCCAATGTCAACCAAACGGAATGTTAGCCAGTCGTTTCAAAGCTGCTGCCTATGAAGAAGTCATACATTTAGTCATTTATAAGGTTCCATTGTGGTTCCAGTTCCTGTTTAATGTAGGTTGCTTCCTGTGTAGGAAGTAGACAGTGAGGCTAAGTTCAAAAAGAGAGTGCATGTATCTATACCACACACTGTATGTAGTTTATAATAATGATTAATTATTTACGAGTTCCTCTGTTTTTCACTCTTTCAGGCAATTTGCAGCTGCACTGGCGGATCTTTACGAAGCGGCACGTCTGTGCCCCAGTAACAGAGAGATCAGACGTCTGCTGGCACGCGTGGAGGAAGAGTGCCAACACCTGCAGCGACAGGGTTCTAAACACCCTTCCTCTCACACAAACCCCTCACACCATGAGGAAGACAACGATGAGGAAGAAGATGATGATGATGATGACGACGATGATGATCAGGACATTGAGAGTTTGGAGAAAAGCCCAGACAGCCTCAGCATAAACATGTTGCAGGCAGATGAGGAGGAGGAGCGGCGTGAGCAAGAATCCTCAAGGCAGGAGAAGAGGAAGGAGAGCTGGCATCAAAGCCGCACCTTGCCTGATTCTCTAGGCTTGGCCATATCGGATGCCCAGTCCGCCACCTCCACTGCTGCCCCCGGACGGGCCGCCCACAGGCGTCTTCCGTCCAGACAGGCTCAAAGCATGAAAAACCGAGAGTACAGCAGCTCACTTCATGCTGAGGGCAGGACGCCCCAGAGCGCTGGGTCCAGCCCCATGCCCAGCCGCCACCGCCCCGCCTCACTTCGCGCAGGGCCCTGCATTGACATTGGTGGTGTTGAGAGGGGTCCCCTCGGTGGGACCAGAGAGAGCAGCATTCAGTTCAGTCATGCAGAGAAGGGAGAAGGAAGCGTCGAACCAAGGGGAGAATTCTGCAGGAGCAGCAGCGTGAGAGTGTCCAGCTCCTCCAGTGCAAACCTGGCGGAAACCAGCCGCATGCGCAATTCTGTGGCGAGTGCCGACAGCAGCTCGAGGCAATCAGATCATAAGCCACGCCCATTTATGGGCGTCATTGACAAGACTGCACGTTTCCAGCAGCAGCAAGGTCATCATGGCAACCTGGTGTCCGGCTACGGCTGGCAAGGACTTGTGCCAGAAGGCCTTGTAAGTCACGGTGTAGGTGTTGTCATGAACACGCACTCGCAGGGACTAAGCAGCGACCTCCAATACGCTAAAACGAGCGCTTATCAGGAGCCCATCCATAATAGCACACATACACCCGAGTTTCACCCAGACAAGTTTCATCCTGGCTCTGGATACAAGGACAGTAACCCCATCCAGCAGCACTACAATGACTCAAAGCACAAGCAGGCTAGCCTGGCCCGGGACAACCCCATCCTGATCAGCTCCATCAAACCGAAACGCTCCTTTATTGAGTCCAACGTGTAGCTACGAACTCCCACTTTACGTTAAGCACAAGTTATTTACAGTCTTTAATATAGGAGCTGTGGTTTTCATCAGCAAAAATCCCAGTGTCTTTTGAGTCATTTTAAAGACAAAATCTAAAGCATTTTGTGTATGCGCACACAAGTAAAAGATTGCCTTGCATTTCTGTTTACAACTACAGCTTCCGAGGTATTTAAGCACATGTTAAATGCGCAACGCTGCATCTGCACATTAAAAGAGAGCTGAGAAATGATACAGATGATTTATTAATAATGTATTAAGATACCTGACCTGGCTTTAGGCTTCAGTAAGGACATAGGACATCTACCAAGATGAAACACTGTCTCTTACAGTAGGATTGTGGACCGGTCCTGTGTGTATTCAAAAGCATTTCCTGTTTGAATGGTGGCGAGTCTGTCTGTGTATGTGTGTGTGTGTGTTTGAGGAGAAACGTATTGGATTTCTTCATGAACTCACTGTTTGGACTAATTTATTTATGGCTTGGTTGTCTGATTAAAACAATATTATATTTTATATATTAGTTATTTTTGCACAGCTATATATTATGAAATACCACTATGATTGTGAGATCGATATGAACTGTATCAAGGAGACCAGGTTTACATGCATGTTTTGGTGAACCATATTCAGGTGTCTATGAGGACATAGATGTTATTTCATGTACATTATTTGCAATTAATTTCATGTATAGGGCTGTTACGTATTGTATTTGAATATTTCAGCAAAATATACAATAAACCCCAGTTTAAAACTTCTGTTTAGTTGGTAGTTTATTACATGTCTCTTATTTTTCTACAGCACAACTATATAAAAATACTAGTCTTTAATGTTTAATGGGTAGCATTAATCGTAAAGATTTAAAAGGATCAAAGATCTAGAGGGGTAGTTTACCCCAAAATGGAAATTATCCTATGATTTACTCACCCTCAAGCCACCCTATGTGTATATGGCTTTCTTTCACATGGGTCATATTTCACATCAGGAATATTATAAATGCTGTTCATAGTTAGAAATATGAACTCTTCCCGGTTCTTGGCTGCCATGAGTGGTTTGCAGTTGTAGCTTTGTTTTTCTGTTGAAATCTATCCACTGACCTGGGAACATATTATATATTACGACAGCGTTTTAGTGCCACCTTAAAAATAAAATCTAAAACTACGAGATTAAATACTAACAATGTGTACATGTATATTATAACATGACATATATGATAGCCTGACATATAGCTGAGATGCTTTAGTTTAAGCGGCAGTGTAATGCTGCATTCGAATTTGCATACTGTTTAAGTAGGTACTACATTTAAAAATGAACGTACTACCCGACTGTTAAAAAAATAAGTTCTATATAGTATGAATGTGGGTAGTATGAATGGAATTCGGACGTACTACATCTGCCATATTGATGTTGTCACGTGTCATGCGTCGTCACAACAGAGCGAAAATGTAAACTTTCAATAAGTCATCCGTTTATTTAGATTGTGTTAAACAAGTGTAATTTAGTAAAGGAAGGTAAGGACGTGACAAGTGGCCAGGTATGGTTTCCCATACTAGGAATTTGTGCTGTGTGTGTGCTTGGATGGGTTAAATGCAGTGAGAAGTGATCAACCACGCACACACACACACACACCCGGAGCAGTGGGCAGCCATTTAATCAAATAAACAACGTTGGGGTTTTTTTTTCTGAGATGCACTTAAAACGAGCCGTGTCTCCACTTTCTGCCATTTTTCGAATATGACTCCTCCTCTCTCGGGGATCATGGCATAGAAAAGTGTCCATGGTATACGTACTACTCGGGTGGAAGCAGTAGGTCATCCGGGTACTGCTCGCCTCGCATACTGTTTTCATACGTACTATAGGGAAGTACTCAGGGAATGAGTGTCTGAGCTGATGTTAAGATAAAAAGTTGTTCCTGTTCAGTCTTTTAATGAATATCATTTTCTTGATACTAAGCGGTTTCTGTGAGTTCTTGGGTCTCATCCCAGTAAGATGAAGTGGCCACTCGGAAACAAAAATATTCAAATATGCTTAAAATCCGGTGGCTTTTTCTGCCACCGGATGGCAAATGGCCGGGTCATTTGCAAGTGCACAATACTAAATATTATAACTTTATTTTCAAAGATTTAAATTCTTATAACATTTCGACTTTATTCTAGTAATATTATGACTTTAATCTAGTTTTAGAATTTTTTTTTTTTTTTTTTTTTTTATGGCACTAAAATGCCGTAGTAATTTAAAGTGATTAAATAATGTAATTTCTGATATTAAGCTCCAGTTAAAAGTGACGAACATAGAAGAGCAGAGGAGAGAGCAAAACAAAACCGGTTAACCCCCATTCACTTCCACTATAAAGCTTGGAGGAGCCTGAATATGTTTTAATAAGATTCTGAAACCTAAGATGGCTTGAGGGTGAGTAAATAAAGGGGTCTTTTGTATTTTTGAGTGAATTATCCCTTTAAGTGAACGCCACAGAGAATCCTGATGTTCATTGCCTGCCCAGCTAGTAGCAGTTGTTAATGTGGGAAAATTAGACAATGGAGCATACTGATGCTGCGTTCCAGGCAACCGTAACCCGTGTTTTCCCAAACTTTTACCCGTGAAAGTATAATTGGCGTTACATTATGATGATGCAGATTTCATGTGGATGGATGGCAATGCAGTGTTTAACACCTTTGTGGCCAAAAGTTGGGTCTTGGAGGGCAGGTGTCCTGCAGAGTTTAGCTCCAACCCTAATCAAACATACCTGAAGCAGCTAAGCAAGATCTTTCTAGGTATACTTGGAACTAGAAGGCAAGTTGGAGCCAAACTCTGCAGGACACTGGTCCTCCAGGATCAAGTTGGACGACCCATGTTTTTTGGTATCAGTATGGGCTAATTAAAGAAAAGCAATGGTAATGCTAACTAAAGAACTATTCACATCTTAGTTCTTAATGTATTATGTGGTTGCTTGGATATTGTGCATACTTGTTACTGCAGATGGTTGCTTAATTGTTTGCCAAATACATCTCAAAGTCTCAGACTTTTTTTTTTCTCATTAATTTCTAAATCAGATTACTTCAATAAAATGCAGTTAGTTGCATAATAGTGTGGGGCATGTCTTACAACAATGTCACCATCAGTTAATATTGAAATGAATCACACAAACCAAAAGTCAGCTGTACAACATGTTGATTTTATTTTTGCATGGCTTTCAGTTTCACAGCAGGTATATCTGAGCATGAACCACCCACCAGCTCACGACGGTAAAGGTCCAGAGACTGTAGAGTGCAGTCATATACAAAGTGCAGCTTTACATTTGTCACTGAACTGGCTACAATGATCATCCACTAATAAACGTATACCTGATTTTAAGCATGTAAACCATTTCATATGAGCAACATCTTGTAACCATTTAAATGATTAATAGAAAGTCGTTTCATGAAATAAGACTAAATCAATTGAGAAATTCCATTTATATTCAGACCCGTGAGTCACGATGAGAGACATAGAACATCTGCAGGAGGAATCATAATTATGTGCTAGAAACGGCATAATTACGAAAGCAAACTGCCCGCTATAGAGTAGAAAGGGGATGATAAACACTTATTATGATGTTTAAGGCCACTCAAAACTCTGCTGTGTTATGCCGGAGAAGCATTTAGTAGTTTTAGTCTGATTATGGACCACTTGCTCTTCAGGCTTCCTGTGACATAACTACCGTCACTTTGCGGATGAAGGATCGCACAAAGCTCCCATCACATCTAATGGAACACCTCTCTGACTCTGAGGGTTAAGGCTGAACTTGAGCTCAAGTCAGGAGCTGAGACATCACTATAGTCTGTTAAAAGCGAAAGCGCTAAAATGTACAGCGTGCTAATGTCTAAAGCCAATCTGATCTCAAACCAGTGCCACGGTGATCCAGACTTCTGTTCCGGGATCATTATTATCTGAAATCACTGATGAGTGGTCCATCGGAAAATAGCCATTTTGAGCGTACGGTTGGGTGTCAGAAGAGTGGTCTGCAGGGGCAGGTTGGTCATAGGACTGGTGCGGCTCTTTGTGTTGATCCAGCTCTCAATGGCCTCCCGTTCATACGAGTAACCATCTGCAGGCGAAAAACGAGAAGAAAATGTTTCAACTTGAAATAAAATCCCCAGTCAAGCAGGTAAACAGAATTTCAGACACTCACCGGCAGCGATCACTGGGTCCTTCATGATCTCTCGTGTGATTGGACAGAGGTACTCGTCTGGAGTGCCGTTAGATACAGGTGCCATTTTCAATTCCTCAATCTTCTTCATGACTTTACTCCGCAGGCCCAAAGACTCTGAGAGAGAGAGCACGAGAACACTTCAGCACCACCCAATCACAGAAAAGTAGGGCCCTCAAGCACAGGTGTCAATACATCCGTGCAAACAGTACAGCCATGGTTTGGCCTCTAATTCCAGTAGAGTGTCTCACTCTTTTTGTAAACGTTGGGCAGAAACTGGAACTGATGTAAACTGTGTGCAGCACAATCAGCAATTCGCTATAATATTATTGTAAGCAATAACAGGCAAAATAAAGCAAAAAATAGTGGAGCATGAGTTTAAAACAAAAACAAAATATCCACAAGTTTGAACGTCGTAAGGAAGTGTTTCAATTTTGCTGGTCTGTTTCTTTTGGAGTTAAATAAATAAAAAAAACAAAAGGTCAGAATTGTGAGAGACAACAGTTAATAATGTAGAAGAGCGAGTGTCCTCATCCTCAAGAGCAAGAGAACTCTGAACTTCAACTTCAATACACAACTGCCGAAAATACACCAATTCAAAGTGAACAACTATACCAGCGGGGTATTAATAACACAATTCTGTCACACATGAATCAAATTTATCGTTATTATTCTTAAATGACATATAATGTATGTAAACATAACATGCACAAGTATGTATTTCCATGCATATGCACAAAATAAACAGCGCACAAATATCATGCAAACAATAACTTATTTTGGATGCGATTAATCAGTTTTAATCATTTCTAATTTTAAATGCCGATCTGTGTTCAACAAACTCTTACATTTCACAGTTTAAACATGCAGCTTTTCATGTTTCATTTTTGC
The DNA here is from genome assembly GCA_034779775.1 of Enteromius afrohamiltoni. Lineage (NCBI taxonomy): Eukaryota > Metazoa > Chordata > Actinopteri > Cypriniformes > Cyprinidae > Enteromius > Enteromius afrohamiltoni. The sequence continues at coordinate 4,387,008 of JAUYWG010000039.1, read as the reverse complement.
TGTTTACTGTACTAAAGTGAGACTTTGAAAATACATATGAAATTTTAATTAGTAAATGTAACAATTGTAACCTACTAATAAAGTATGGCTGACAATGAAGTATGTTTTCTGCATTCAATTAAATCTATAATATAAAACCAATATAATTCAACTATAATCGAATGTAAAGATGCATTTCTTCCCGTTACGATTTGTTTGAACTATTTAATTGCAAGCGCTTCACTTGTTGGTGATGGTTAAAATTACATTTTAGTTTGATTTCTAAGTATTTATAATACCTGTAAAGCAGTGAATGATCTCTGTGCTGGGTGCTCAGTTACTTTAGTGCATGCACAGGAACATCCACAGACCGAATAACAAACTCAAGCTCAGAGAGTGGACCCTCATTATTGCAGCCCACCAGATGCCACTGCTTTATCTGCATCTGACTGCACTGAGACACAATGGCCTGATGTCACAGCGGGCAGCAGAGAAATCCAAAGAAGGAAAGTCTGTTGAAATGTCATGCTAAATGAAATGGGGTGATTTTACGGTCATGGTGAATTTGACAGGGATTTCTTTGACTTTATTTTCAGAAATGCACATTTAGGACTGGATTTCTTATGTAAAATGCTGCTGGTTTTAGGACTAAAGCGGGAGAAATCTGCTTTAATGCACACAAACTCTTCTCTGGATGCCACACAGGCAAGTGCTTTACATAACTCAACAAATCCCATGTTTACATTCCCTGCAATCTCTAGGATTACGCATTGCGTTGGCCACTTTTCCATGATTTTTCAAAAAAACATGAACTCATTTAAGACTTCCTGTTAGGTAATGTATGAAAGACATGGTAAAATCCATGTTACTTTTATATAACATCAGCTGAGCTAACATTTAGAGGTCATTCCTACACTATTTGAAAATTCTGGCCATTTGATAATACCTAGAATATCAAAACTTACTGCAGGTGGCAGATCTTTTTCTTATTTAGCACCCAAACT
>JAUYWG010000039.1:4338180-4381237 GCA_034779775.1 Enteromius afrohamiltoni | reverse complement strand
TATTCTATTCTATTCTATTCTATTCTATTCTATTCTATTCTATTCTATTCTATTCTATTCTATTCTATTCTATTCGTGGACTTTTCTGTTCATTCCCTGGTTCTGTAATTTCTATACTATACTATTCTATTCTGGTGGTTTTCTATTATTCTGTTTCTTTTGGTTTACTTAAGATTTTATTAAATTATTTTCTGTTCACTTCTGTCTAGTGGACATTCTGTTTCTTTTTACTTATTTTCTATTCTGTTCTATTCACTTTTACACTTTTCTGTTCCCTTCTGTCATTTTTGTTCTGTTCTTTTCTATTATTTTCTATTCTATATGTTTTCTCTCCTGTCTATTCTATTCTATTCTACTCTACTCTAATCTACTTTAGTCTAGTGCTCTGGTCTAGTTTAGTCTAGACTGTTCTGTTCAGATTCTCTTTTGTCTTGTTTCTGTTTCTATTTCGTCACTTATTCTATTCCATTCACTCTAGTTTATTATATTCCGTACTCTTTTATTTAGGTTTGTTTCATCTTTATGTTCTATGTACTTTATTTGAAATGGAGAGGTCTTTAAAAAGCCGGGGCTCGCTTAATATGCATGTGTAACCACAAAGAACACATATAAGAATATTAATAGGATTAGAAATCAAAGGTTCTACAAAGAAATATTTGAAATATGTGATCCTAGAAACAATGAGTTAGAAAATCTGGATTACCAGAATGTTTGTGCGTGTGTGTTGCAGGGTTGGACCCTTGCTGTCATGCTGCTGAGTAAGAAGTTCAAGAGGCTGCCGCATATGTTTGCCACAAATCTGTTCTTAGCACAGGTGCATAATCTAGCACAAAGACAGAAATTCATTATTAAATACACATACCCTGATTGAGGGACCTAAATCACATCTCCCGTGGAGGGATCTTTTGACTAACGACTGCCCTAAGTACCGAAACACATTCAGAAGACCATAGTAGCTGTAAAAGCAATGTCATGGCAACCCGCAAAAATTGTTCTAACATATATTTCTTCAGTATTGTATGTGTTTTGTCTTTCATGCAGCTACTAGCATGTGTGTCAATGATGCTGTGGAAGTTTGTTGTGAAGCAGGGGAATGCGTTTGGCCAAATTATCACCTTTACCCTACTTTATGGGTCTCTCTACAGTACCTACATGTGGACAGGTAACAAATCATCACACAGCCACAGTAAACAATACTTTATGTATAAGGGTCATTTTCATTGTGTGATTTTAGCTTGCAATACATCTCCTTTGTGTTGTGCAGTTGTAGCGATGTTTAGCAGTTGTGTAGATATTGTGTTGTAGGTCTTCTGGCGTTCGCTCTTACTTTACTGGGCAGAAATGAAAACTTGAAAGTGAAACCTGTCTTTTTCATCATCTTTGGATGGGGGTGAGTATATATGTGTAGATGTTTGCATGTGCATGCGTATGTATTATTAAAAAATAAAAACAGACCTGAAAAGAGCTCTTTTGTGTGTTTTAATTTTGTTGTCTTAGAATACCTTTTCTGATTGTGGGTGGGCTGCTCATGATAGGACAAAGAATGAGTGACAACTTGGACTCTGCCTTTTTCTATGGCAAGGGGCAGGTAGGTTGGAATTTTTGACTGTGTTTATACAAAACATCCCAAAAGCATGTCACTATTTCTGCCTATGTGTCTGCCTATTAACTTGTCTCTTCCACCACCCCCTTTCATTCTCTCTTTTTTTTCAGATTGTGTGTACTGTGGTAGTTCTGGGCAGCAGCATCATGCTGGGTGGTCTTTGTTTGATGAGTTTGAGCCGAGGAGCTCAGGAGGAGCAGAATTATCAAGCGCTAGATCAGAACTCTATGACAGGCCCAACAGAAGATGTGAGACAACCCCAGACAGAGAACCAGCACTCATCTGAGCTAGAGCAAACCTACAGCAGCCTCAACACAGGTAACTGTATATATTCAGGAGAGCTAAAAGTAGGAAAGGAATAGTTCACACATAAATAAAAGTTCTCATCTCTTGATCACATTTAAGCCATTCCAAACCTGAAAATGTTAAAGCTACACTGGACCCAAATGACTTCTATTGTATGTTTAAAGGAATGGTTCGCCCGAAAAATTGCTTAAAATGTATATAATCTAATGCCATTCGAGAGTTAGATGAGTTTGTTTTATCATCAGAACAGTAATCCACACAGCTCCAGTCCATGAGTTAACATCCTGTGCAGTGAAAACATGCGTGACTGTAAGAAGCAAATTAATCATTAATTAATTAGTATGAGCTTTCTGGTGAGCTCATTCTGATGGCGTGCTTTTATTTTTTTTCCGCTATTCCTTTTAGTAAGGTGACAGCTCTCCATATTTTTAGAATGTATGCGTATCATAATTCTCCTTTGTTGTCCACAGAGGTTTGTTGCAGTGAACCCGTGCCAGATATGACAGTTGGACATCTTAATGACTCACCAGTACCTTCAGCAGGTTGAAATATTTTTTCAAATTTAATTTTTATCCTATTAAATTCTTAAATTAGCTTTCATAGGGGTGTACTCACATAAAGTGTGTTTTTCTTCTAGGGATTTTCCTGAGAGAGGCATCAAGCTCTTCACGTGTGCAGGAAGAGAGACAGATAGCTCGACATGTGCTCCTCTGCCTGCTCCTCATCGTCAGCATGCTGGCTGTATGTCCACTTCATATACTATATGAGAAAGACATACACTCCCAAAAAACACATACACACACACGCATAATGGCGTAAGCACCATGAAACATTGTGAATTCACTGTGAACATCTTTTTTTATGTTTGGGACTGTTTATTTGTATAATTCAGAACCTGTCCAGCTGTCTGTGGTGGTTGTTCAATGCTGATCCAGGACGACTTTACCTAGAACTGCAGTTCTTTTGTGCTGTAGCCAATTATGGACAGGTGATCACAGTAACACATTTCTCACTGAAAACATATATAAATGGAGCTGTACACATACGTGACCCTGGACCACAAAACCAGTCTTAAGTCGCTGGGGTTTATGTGTAGCATTATCCAAAAATACATTGCATGGGTCAAAATTATTGATTTTTTTTCATGCCAGAAATCATTAGGAAATTAAGTAAAGATCATGTTCCATGAAGATTTTTTTGTAAAGTTCCTACTGTAAACATATCAAAATGTCATTTTTGATTAGTAAAATGCATTGATAAGATATTTATTTGGACAACTTTAAAGGTGATTTGCTCAGTATTTTTTGCACCCTCCGATTCCAGATTTTCAAATAGATGTATCTCGGCCAAATACAATCCACGTATCAATAGAAAGCTTATTTATTGAGCTTTCATATGATGTATTCATCTCAGTTTTGTAAAATTTTGACCTTATGACTGGTTTTGTGGTCCCGGGTCACATATGAAGAGCTGCTGTTAATATTTAAAATATGCTATTTCTCCATCAGGGTTTTGTTTCCTTTGGTATTTTTGGGTTAGACGAGCATCTTATTATTCTTCCATTCAAAAAGAGGTGAATCACCCATGTTTGTGTTATTATTTTATGCTCTTATGTGACCATTTTTGGATGTAGCCTCAGCAACAGCATTCTGTGCTTGTAGGCTGGCTACTCTGTGTGGCTTTGGTGAGGATGAAAGCCCTGAGTCTGCTGCTGTTCCTGAGGAAATACGACTGACCTGTACACAGTTTGTGAGATACCACAAAGATCAGTGCGTTCAGGATATTGTTCGCAATAGAGGGTGAGTGTCAGGATTAAGTCAGTATCACTGATATACTGCTACAGTTGTCTTTATTTATGTAGTTTTATATTTGTCTGTATTGTTTAATACATCTGTATTATTATAGTTTAGTTAAATTGAGAAATATTTCTTTTAAATTCTATGTTTAATGGCAAATGTTTTAAATATGTTATTTCATCCTTTTTTTCAGTGACAAACATGACTTTTTTGGTTGTATTTTTTCTTTTTAAATTTTAGTTGATGATAATAACCCTGGTGAATCTGGGTTTGAGATGTCTAATTTTCATATATTTTATAATTGGTTAAACTAGAATCCTTTTAAATGTATAATTTGAAGCAGTGTTGTTGCACTGTACTATATATATATATATGAAGGGTTTATTTGCGAATACAGATAACTCACAACAATTTTTTTTTTCACAATATTATGTGATCACTTTTTTATTGTCTCTTTATTGCATTAGTCTTTATTGAGATTTATTGAAATGCACAATGAAAAAACATGTTTTTGAAAAAATTGTTAAAAACAGATCTGTTTTTGCAAATCAACTCTTCATATGTTTTCTATTACATCTTTATTTTTGCACTTTCTTTGCTATATTCTCCAGTTTTGGATCACCATCACACATATTATTATTAGTTTACTTATGAGTCATTTTTATTCATAGCCCAGTAAAGACCATGAATTATGGTGAAAGAGATGGGAGCATACCAATGCATTTATTATTAAATTAATATAATACAGAACAGTTGTATATTTGAGCAGTTTTTATTTGAGGGACTGGTCAGGATGCTCTAGAGAACTAACTAACTTTTTTTGGAAATAGGCTCATTCTCCAACTCCCCCAGAGTTAATAAATTGAGTCTGAGGAACTATACTTTCATTCCGGCATAATAATCAAGGAACTTTGCTGCTGTAACATGGGCACCGCAGGCGCAATGATATTTCAGTGCCTGAAAATAGCTCCCTGTGCAGGCAGTTGGTCATGTTGGATATGTTGACGGCAGTTAGCTTATTTTCAGAAGCTGCGTGATATCATTGCGAGAATGAGAGTATAGTTCCTAGCCACGTCGACCTAGTCAAATCGCAACTTTTAATTTTCTGTTAGTCTTAGTACACGATTTTACTATAGAAGAGTCAAGTTTTAAATAGGATTTTGAATCAAAATGCTTCTGGTCTAATCAGATTCAATGATCTGTTCTAAGCTATGCTAAATGCTCTACCGCCAGACCTGGAGAATGGCTGAATAGATTCCAAAACGGTAAAACTCAACATATTAACTCTGGGAGAGTTTGAGACTGAGCCTAATTCCAAAAAAAGGTGGAGTGTTCCTTTAAATCTCCCTTCTGACATTTCCTTTCCTTTTTCACTTTTCTCTGTTTCTCTCACTTTCTTCCTAGTGGGTCTTCTGAATCTCTCACCGGACCCGTTGGTGAATCCTTTCTTTGATTGACAGGTGTACTTACTGGTATATGAGTACTGGCTAGAAGTTCATTGGCTCCTTTGTGTGGGCATGGCTAAGACAGAAAGGCGTGGCCTTGTTTTCAGGACACAGCTGCAGAAAAGCGCTGTCTTACTCCATGTGACCCATATATATGGCTTCCAATTCCCTGTGATATTGCTTCAAATGTACCTCCACTTTGTAATGTGACACGAGCCCAAGAAAGAACTAAACAGACTGATTTATGACTGAGCTATGAAACAAGTTGTTCTCTCATCAGTATTTGTTGTACTTCTTGAATTTCTATGCATGGCATGCAAAGAGCACAGAACTCTCCCTTTATCTCATTCAGCAGCCCTCAAATTACACACACACTTGCTCTGTTCCAAATCCTTGTGAGCTTCCTATGGAGAAAGCATTTTAAGGCATTATAGGCATGCAGCGACAAAAAGGCTTTATGAAAAGTGAGCAACCTGGTTATTCTGCCAGTCATTTTAGCCCAATTTTAAGGCAGCAGAGCATGTAGACTCTGTGAACAATAAGTACAAGATGGTGGATGAGGCAAATTAAAAATGTGTTTTTCTGTCCTGTATTTATATGTGTTACGTATTTATGGGTATTTTCTATTATGCTCATGTTAAACACTGTTTGAATCTTGAAAGTTAAGTCTCCTATGCAGTACCCAGTTTGTACGGTGCACAGAGTTGTGCTTCTAAATAGTCAATAAGAATGCTGTTTTAGAAGGTTTTGGAACAGAGCATGAATTAGTGGCTAAAACACTGAAATATGCTGTCTATACTAGTGCTGTAAAACTGGGATTTGAATTGTATGCTTTGTATTACTTGTCAGCCCTGTCTTAAAGACAAGACTGTACGGCCTTGTTGCAAAGCAATGCAAGACATGTTTACAAACCTAAAATTATCCTACACATTTACTTTTTAGAGCTAACTCTAAATTCAGGACAATCTCTGGAATTTACAAATGGGGTCACTCCATTTTCAATCTACAGCATTTTAAATGTACATTGATGTTGACTAAAGTGAAAATACGTACATTTGTTTTGTTGGTGTTAATCTATATAGGTGATGGCATTTATGTATATCACAAATTTTAATCTAGATATGTGAAATGACATTAGAGAGCAGGAGGGCAGTTATTATTTCTTTGTTGATGTCATAAATTGTTTAATTTTATGTATAAAAATAAAGTTACGTGTTACGTGTTTAATTTCTGTAATATTATTCATACATTAATGTTGAAAACAGTCTAAAGCTGTATTATAAAATGGCAGCTGCAGAATTGCAAACTGAAATTACAGCTTTATTAAATGTTAAAACAGGTTTCTTATCTCTACAAGCTTCAAATAGTAAATGGAGGGCCATAGTTTCACTCCTCTTTAGATACCTGGTGGGTGTATTACTCAAATTTACATTCAAAGTGATAAATATAAACTAGTAAAACAGGAGGCATACCCTCTCAAGAACTCAAGCATAATAGAAATGGTTAATATGACACACCAGTGACAAACACTGAGGATGTGAGAGGATCCTCTTGGACCAGACAGTGCAGCTTTAGCAGGAATTAAGCCCCTTTGTGGTGGACATGAAGAGCACCAGGGTATCAGGAACTTCTGGAAAGCTTTGCCACTGGAGCTGTCGTGACACAGATCTATGGAATCGTAACTAATTCTGGGGTTGCAGAAGCAGGAACCTTTGTTAAATGTAATTGCAAGAACGCCTCAGAGTCAGAAAAGTGGATTTAGTTTTAAGAAAAACATTAGTATCGTCTGTTTACATATGCCACGTGGTCTACTAATTTGCCTAATGCAATGTGGGTGAACAATCATGTGTAGCTTAACTTTTTATCTCAAAACTCGCTTGCACTTTAAAAATGTGTTTCCAAGTATCTTCAGGAGCGCGTGACCGTGTTTCAGGTTTGAATTTTCCTCTATTTTTTAGTTCCTCACTGGCTCCTGGTGCGTTTACGTCATCTCGTATGCGTTAACCCTAACATTATTACAGGATAACTCGTTTCGACCAATCACAATGTGAGGATTCAGGGCTCTTCCGGTATGCACTTTCTTTCCGTTGCATCGGCCGAAGTGTGGAGCAACGTGTGTTCTTTTGAGCACAGCGAAATTCCCCATCTGCTGACAGACATATTGTGATATCAAGGTGATATAAGCAAAGGTTTTGTCTTATTTGTGGATGCGTCGCTTAAACGTGCTATTTGTGTTTAAATGGTCTGTTTTATTGCATACTGGCCCGTTTATTTAACCGGCATGCTAACCAGCTACACACACTATTGAATTGGGAATGAGGGTATTGATGCCCTGCATGCACTGTGGGTCTCTGTTGGCTTTCTAGCGAGTAATGAAGCACCACTACCTCTACTAATCCGGCTGTCAGTTGGCAGTGGTGCAGAGATTTATAAACAGAGGTATGATACACGTATGCCTTCTCTTACTTGTCTGGGAGGGGCATATGTTAGCCTCTCTTACATTGAAATAGGCCGGTCAGTTTACACTCAATGCGGGGGCTATTTTTGGAACCTGGTGCCATTGGTTTCACTGTCGTGAAATGGCAACTAGTTACTGCAGTTAGCCAGGCACATAAGTTACATGTTTCTTGGCTTCTACCGCATCTTAATTATGCAAAATATACTCATTTGGTAATATTGCAAGAGAGTACTTGACAGCATTTAACCATGGCTCCTAAAAAGGTGTGGTAGTTGTATGACTGGTTATTTTGCGTGATTGATTATGTAAAGCATTAAAATGAAAGTATATATTATTGTTTTTGTTCCACAGATGCCTCCAAAGAAGGCAGGAGATGGACCAAAACAACCCCCCCTGATTGGACGTTTCGGGACTTCCTTGAAAATTGGAATCGTTGGGTTACCAAATGTAGGGTATGTGTCAGTCGTAGCTGGCATTCTGACATGTGCGCTGGGTCAGTAGGTTTGAAGACAGTAGTGGAATAGTGTCAGAGTGATTTCGTCGAAGAGTATGCATCAAATTCAGAGAATTCACATAATGATTGGTAAATGAAAATTTTTCATTTAGTTACTGCCCTTCTGGAGCTATAGAATATAGTTACATGTATCCCAGAAAACAAAATAAGTTAAATTTAAACAGCAACATGCTGTTCAATCGCTCATATTGTGGTAAAATAACTAACATTTTACAGATTCTGAAAGGGGTATGTAAACTTTTGACCTCAACTGTAGCTTGGGTCTCTGTATGTGTATCAAGAATTTATTGTGCATAACAAAGTGTCCGTGAAACATGGTATCATCACTTATCTCAAATAATTTGTTTGTGTTATCAGAAAGTCAACGTTCTTCAATGTTCTGACAAAGAGTCAGGCAGCAGCTGAGAATTTTCCCTTTTGCACCATTGACCCAAACGAGAGCCGTGTGCCCATTCCTGATGAGCGCTTTGACTTCCTCTGCCAGTACCATAAACCAGCCAGGTCCTGACTACATGTCTGCATAATACAGTTATCAGCAGCTTCTAAAATAAATCATCAGTGACATGGTCCTAATTTCTCTTTTATATTTCACTCTAGTAAAGTACCAGCATTTCTGAACGTGGTGGATATTGCTGGCTTGGTGAAAGGTGCTCACGCAGGCCAGGGTTTGGGTAACGCCTTCCTCTCCCACATCAGTGCCTGCGATGCCATCTTTCACATGACACGTAAGTAGATGGATTTCAAACCATTTGTCAAGACAATTTCTTTATTTTTAGATTTTATGAACAATTTACCTACTTGTTACCATGCATACATATATATATATATATGTAAAACTCATAAAAGTAGGTAAACAATTACAAAAAGCCATGAAAATGTATACTGAGAATGATAGTTTGACACTTATTTGAGATGCATATGAATATGCTGAATACAGAAATATAGAAATATCTTGGAAATTGTGTGGAAACTTGACGTTCCGTGTTTGTATTTGTAATTAAAATAACCCTGATAATGTGTATATTCAACCGTTTGTGTACAGGAGCTTTTGAGGATGAAGATATTATCCATGTTGAGGGCTGTGTTGACCCAGTTAGAGATATTGAAATAATTCGTGAAGAGCTGAGGATGAAAGATGAAGAAATGATTGGGCCAATCATTGATAAGCTTGAGAAAACCGCTGTCAGGGGAGGAGACAAAAAACTCAAGCCTGAATATGTGAGTGAACTATATATCCCAGTATGCATCTGACCGCTGCACAATTAAAACATTCTCCCTATTTTGTACGTTGACAGAAAGCACTTGCTTTTTTTGTTTTCTCCGCTTGCAGGACATCATGTGTAAAATAAAGTCCTGGGTTGTTGATGAAAAGAAACATGTTCGTTATCATGAATGGAACGACAAAGAGGTTGAAATCTTTTTTTCTTATCATTTTTAATAAAATTACTTATCATTATTAGTATTAAAGGATGTGTTTCTTCAATCAGATTGAGGTTATACACAGAATTAGATTATACAATGTTTTTTTCCCCTTATTATTCTCCAGATTGAAGTCTTGAATAAGTATCTGTTCCTGACGTCCAAGCCGATGATCTATTTGGTAAACCTCTCAGAGAAAGATTACATCAGGAAAAAGAATAAATGGTGAGATGACATGTTAGCTGTTCATCTGCTTTTAGCTTTTAGGTTCCCATTGACTTCCATTGTATGAACAACAAATAAAATATTCTTCGAAATATCTGATTTCTTGCTCAGTAAAAGACAGAAATGAGTACAGATTTGTAACAACATGAGAGTAAAAAGTAACAGTTTAGATTTTTGCTGCATCTATCCCTTTACTGGGACTGCTTCTTTGTGATTTTGAATTGTGATAATCAAGAAATCAAGTCTCGGGTGTCATTTTTCCATCAAATGTGCAAATCAGTATGGTAGGAATAATGGAGAAATTACTCGCTCTAAATAAATGTGTATATTAATCCAAATTGATGGTTGCTTGTGTTCTGTTTCTATCAGCCTCCAGGTGATCTGAGTTTAGGACCGCTGATGTAAATCAATTTTTATTGTTTTGTAGGTTGGTGAAGATCAAGGAGTGGGTTGATGCTCATGATCCAGGTGCGCTGGTGATCCCATTGAGTGGAGGATTTGAGAACAAGTATCAGGATATGACTGATGAAGAGAAACAGAAATATTGTGAGGAGAACAAAACACAGAGGTCAGAATTTGCATTCATTCCGTTTCCTCTTTGCTTACTTTAAAAGATTAGTTCATCCAAAAAATGAAAATTTGTCAGCCAAGATTTGTCTCTTCATTACAGATTTGGAGAAAGGAGAACTACATCGCTTTTTCAACAGTGGCTTCTCTGCAGTGAATGAGTGTTACCATAAAAGCATTGCAATAATGCACAAGTAATCAGCTTAACTCCACTCCTTCAAGTAATGTCAATTAGTAAAAAGCTTGTGTGGATTGCTGTTATCAGATGCCTTTATTAACTGTTTGACAGCACTCATTCACTCCAGTGGATCCATTGGTGAGCAAGTGATGTAATGCTACATTTCTCCAATTCTGTTCTAATGGAGAATTAGAAATAAACCCAGGAACATCTTGGAGACATTTACATTACATTTAATCATTGAACAGATGGTTTTATCCAAATCAACTTACATAAAAGGAAAACAAGAAGGTTGAATAGGACAAGAATAGAGTTTGCTATTGTTTGAGGGTCAAATGTTTATGTACTTACTTTTTTTCATAAGATAGAATAGAAACATAATTGAACATTCTAGTGTTAGAGAGAGCCTGCATGTGAGTAAATATTTATTGGGTGAACTATCCCTTTAAGAAATGTAATTCTATAGTGATATTATAATTATTCCCCTTCATGTTTTTCCCGTTGTGAATTTATAATTCTTTGTTTCAGTATTCTGACTAAGATCATCAAGAGTGGGTATGCAGCCTTGCAGCTGGAGTACTTCTTCACAGCGGGACCTGACGAAGTCCGGGCATGGACCATCAGGGTGAGCAAAGCATATGTTCAGAAATGTATTTAATATCTATATATTTTGTTGGACCTTTACAATATTTTGCATGTGTTTAAACACCTTACAGAAAGGCACCAAGGCCCCACAAGCAGCTGGAAAGATCCACACAGACTTTGAGAAAGGCTTCATTATGGCCGAAGTCATGAAGTTTGCAGACTTTAAGGAGGAAGGCACTGAAAACGCAGTTAAAGTAAGATCCTAATTGTGTGCCTTTTAATGACATCAAATAATGTGGCTTGTTTGAGGTTGAAGACTGAACTGATAATGTTGCAAAATACTCGCAGGCTGCAGGAAAATACAGACAACAGGGGCGGAACTACATTGTTGAAGACGGTGACATCATCTTCTTCAAATTCAACACGCCTAATCAGCCCAAAAAGAAGTGAAGCCATTTGGATTATGGCACATGCTCAGTCTCTTCATTTATGGCTTTCGAACATTTAAAACACAATTGCACCTTAGTGGTGTATTAAGTTAATTTTTTATTTTATTATTTCAGCTTATGGCTGAAATAAATGTAATGGCTGGTCTGTATACAAAACTGCATGTCACACAGCAGTTTATTATAATAAAACACTTCCTCAGTCCAAAGTGTTTTCTGTTGAAGGTTCTTTCCCAACTTTCTCACTCATTTCCAGATGTTCAGTTGAGTAATCAAACCGTATGTATGGGGTTCATTATTGAGGCTAAATAAAGGTAAATAAAGGTAATTGTAAGTGTTTACTCTCATGGTTTTTAATATTTGATATTAAAATATATAAACTTAAATTGTAAGATAAAATGTTGTAGTTTTTATTTTTTTTTATTCTGTGGCCTTTAAAAAAAAATCAATCACAAGAAAGAGTCTGAATTGTGTGAAACAAAGTCTGAACTGTGGTATAAAAAGGTACAGGCTTCTATAATGTATGGCATTGATGAAGCTGCTTTGAAACTGAACTGTTTATAGGCGTGTTGTTAACCGTTTACAGTAACGTTACTGATTTAAGGACCCTTCCATCCCAAACTAAACTAATAAATTAAATAATAAACAGCATTTGGAAGTAACTATTGCATTGCGTTGATTTGCTGTTTAAATTTCATTTTGTGTTTTGTACTTCACTGCGTCATGTGAGTAACTCCCCCAATACTCGTGAGAAGGTGTGGTCTAATATTTTGATTGACAGTTGGATTTTAATGTGACCATTTAGAAGCATTGGTCGAAAATGTGATTTTATATGGTTCTAAAACGAGCAGCATTTGCATGGCTTCCCTCGCAAAGCTGAAAGAGATAAACGCTGGCTATAGGTGCTGGGCTGACAATCAACCACCCGCTTGTTTGGAGAGCTTCCACAATTATGAGCAGATGAAAATGGGCTTTCTCGAGAATCCTAACCTGCGTTTAAAACAGGACGCGGTGCCGATGGACTTGGTAAGTTTTAACACAACTGCTCCTGCTTGGCTTTTAAGCCTTAACATTATGCATTCAAAAGCCGAATCAAAGCAAATATGCATGCATCGGACAGCACAAATACATTATAATGTGCACAGAATCCATGTCAGTTGTCTCGGCAATTTAATACATCAATAAACAAGCCAACCAATATGTTTTAGTTGTTGAGGATGCGCTAATTTCCTCTAACGTTAGACTTGTCCACTCTATTTGGACGCAGGTTAATGACGTAAACGACCGAGCGCCAAAACATTGTACAGTGGAGCTCAACAGTGCAGTCCTGCGGGTTTAACATGTAGCGTTGCTCAACGCTGTAAGAAACGACAGCTGGTCCTGTGATTGTATAAGAACAAACACTGAAGCACAAAATCGTTTTTGCACCAGATCGAAGACGCTGATCTGTTACTGTATCTGTAAATTTATTATAACGTTATATGACACGGTGCGAGGCTTATTTCGTTTAATACGAACAATAACAATTGTTTGTTCTGAATTCTTATGGGTACGAATGCATTTTCCCGTCAGTACGTCTTCATACGAGGTCTCGGCCTTTCAAACATCGGTGGTGTTGTGCATTAATCGTAATTGTCCACAATGCATTATTATCCAAAGACACTTCCCCAGGACCCTGTCAGAGCTAGACTTGCATGCGGTAGGTTTATGGTTCAATGTCACGTGACAAATATCGTCTAAAACTATACGCACACGGTGCATACTTTTATCAAAACTGCGTTTTACCCAACCAACGGCGTCTGGTAAGTGTTTCTTCTTTTGGTGTTTGTTGTTGTGTCTGTTCAGTATCACGCTCTTATTTCCCACCGCGTACCCTCCCATCTTTCCACGCCCACGATTGAGCCCCGTCAAAGCTTTTGAAGCGCCACAAGAGGCAGGTTTCACGACCCTTGCCTGAAATTAAGTTGCCTGGTTCTCTCTTATTTAGTTTAACTTGCTTGTCTTGGTGGTTTCTTTTGACACTAATGTTGGTCTTCATCTATTTGAGTTTAAAGAAAATGCTTTTGGTTGTTGGTTGATTGAAACTCATCTGTTGCAGCTTTTAAAAGTTTATAACCTCACAAGTGTTTAAGAACCAGACATAACAAAATAATTATGTACAAATAGCAATACATACAAGTTACACTAAGTATAAGCATTTTTTGGTGATTTGCTTGAAAATTATCAGAAGGGCGATTTGACCCTTAACAATTTAATGAACGCAGCAGGAGAACAATGCTATAAAAGTATTTGCACACCAATTTTTTTGGATATTAAAATATGACATAATATTTGTGTGTAAAATGGAAGATAAAGAATAACCTGTCTGTAAAACCAATTTGTAAGGGGTTTGGAAAGTGTTTAATCTGAAGGTTTAATTCAGCTGAATTAAAGAGTGAAAAAAAAAAAAAAACGCATTACATTTTGGATGAAAGCTAAATTGTCTGTTCTCATTTTTTCTCCTTAGGTAATGCTTTAATTGGAAAAAGGATTACTCGAGCAACAAAACAATAGAGATGCCTCCGAGGATAGCAAGGCGTTGTGCAGTGCCAAGCTGTGGGAAAACACAGTCGTTGCATTGCCTTCCTTGTGATCCTAACATTAGGAAAGAATGGATGAATTTTATTTTGGATGCGGTTCCAGATCATGTCAACAAGACACTGTTTATTTGTTCACTTCATTTTACTGCGGATTCATTTTTAAACAAGTCCCAGTTTGATGCAGGCTTTTCAGAGAGACTGAAAATAAAAAATGATGCAGTACCGACTATATTGGATCCAACGATAATGTCACAACACGTAAGTGTGAGTAACTGTTTTCACAATTTTTCACTATTGTTTTTCATTTAATATGTGCTTATCATCATCACTGAGTTTTTAACCAAAATGACTATATATATATATATATATATATATGTGTGTGTGTGTGTATATATTCATATATTCACTCAAATCTGCTACCCAATCATAGCAATGGGCACTTTCAGGTCTTGAGTGCAACAGGCCTCTCAAAGTGTTTCAAAGAGTGAGTCAAACACTGCATAAAAATGGCATACTACTTATATATTATAATAAAATTAGGGATGTTGTTTTTGTAATGATTTATGTATAATTTTTTTTAGCTTTTTTGATTAGTCAATTTGTATACATATTTCCCCCTGAAAAATATATCAGTTCATTAACCTTACCAATAAATAACTATAATTTACATGATAAATATGCACAGTACACACACATATATTATGTAAACAAAAACCTTTATTTTGGATGCAATGAATCATTTGACAGAACTATAAATTATACGAGGTCTGAGGCTGGTTAATGATGTTGATTTTCTGTTCACAAACTAAATTTGATTCCTATTTGATGTGGATTCATTTGGCCTGTGCACTGCTTTTTTGCCAATTGTAGCTCATCCATGCATATTCCAAAATATTTTCATATAGGTCACATGTATACTCCAAAAATAGTATTTATTATGGTTTACTGCTGTTGTGAACATGGGCTCTCTTTTGTCCATATAACTAGTTTGAGACAATGTAAGATAAATGCTGTTATGAGTTAATTTAATGACCCATAATTAGCTTATCGCATTGCTTTAAATGGAAAATTGTGCTTATAATTCGCTACCTACTCTGTATATCATATTAAGTGTATTTGTTTGTCTTATGCTTTTAATACTATACATGTTTAAAATGAATCTCTATACTGTCAGCCCAAGACAAGTCGTGAAATGGGATGCCAGACGGAGGAGCCCAACACCAGAGATGGAGAATGCCAAACCATCCGAGACTTGAAGCAGCGCGGCTGGAAAGTTGAACCAAAGACTGAAAGTGTGTTTTATCGTTTTCTACTTTATTATCTTATTTTTGATTGCATTGAGGGTGTTTTAATCTTTATTGTGATGTGTTAGATGTAGGTTGATAGATTAGAGATTTGACTTCTGGTAGCAGTTTTATTTTGTTTTGAAACATAAATGCCCGAAACTAGTTAACTATTTTTTTAAGCGGTTAGTATTTATGTTCCACATTCTTTTTATTGGTAAAAATAATTTTACATTCATGTAGCCTTAATTCTGTGTGGATCTGTATGTTTCTGACTAGTTACTAGCTACTTCAAATCTGGCATATATATATATTAGTTAGTTATGAGCCATAGAAGATTTTTGTAATATACAATATATGTGTTGTATATTAACAGATATAGTAACTTGATTTAGATTATATATTCCAGGACAGTGGAAGAGGCTGAAACAGACTTTAACCAAAATGTAAAACTCAAGTAAAACATTTTTGAGAAAGTCTGCCCAGACTTGGATGCATTTTAAAATTTTTCAAAACAGCCACTCAAATGTTGAAATTTGTGAGGTTAATGTGTAAAGGACAAATAAGAGATGAGCTGTGAGAGGCAGTAGATTATTATGATACAGTTGGCCCCTAAGGACATCCGG
Source organism: Enteromius afrohamiltoni (assembly GCA_034779775.1). Classification (NCBI taxonomy): domain Eukaryota; kingdom Metazoa; phylum Chordata; class Actinopteri; order Cypriniformes; family Cyprinidae; genus Enteromius; species Enteromius afrohamiltoni. The sequence continues at coordinate 4,365,207 of JAUYWG010000039.1, read as the reverse complement.
TGTCACAGCTGTTTCCTCGAAGCGCTGTTTACCCAGGTGGTTAAACCGACACGTAAACTCGGGCAAGCGATACCTAACAGGGCTACACTGTGGATCAAAACGAAACGAGTTCATTTACATACATAGCAAACGACTTAATCTAACCTTCGCATTGTGTGAAAAATTAAATGTATTTCGTGGAACGTTTTAAATTGAATGTACAACAGTGTTGTAACGTTGTGCATATTGTACTGAATGTTTCACAATACGTCTAGTAGTGTAATGGCCACCGGAGTTGTAACTAACTTCCTGCCATACGTAAACAATTCCAGCTACATTTCCAAAGACTCTCTGCATATGCGAACTAGTGAACAACAAACAGGAAGCTCTCAATTGGAAATTGACAGACGTACGACGTTGACCACTCCGCGTTCAGGGAGTCGAATCACGCAGCCAATCGCGTCGTAGAAGAAAGGCGGTTCTTCCGTTTACGTGACGAAAATTTCACTGGTAATCTCCGAAGCCCCACCTTTTGTGTTTCCCGCACCGTCAATCAAAAATAAGAAAAAAAATCGACCCGAATCTCCGATCACAGCCCGCCTTTGATTAAAACAATCATGTTGGGAGTTTAAATGAACAGATAAACCTCCGATTTTTTACCCTTTCACGCTATGACTGGTACGTAACACTTAGCCCGATCGAAGCACAGCACCGCCGGTGAGTTTGGAGAGCCATTAGCAAAGCGAGCTAGCTCAGTGTTTAATCTTTCTCAGCAGCGACGCTAACCGTTAGCCAGCTAGCCTCACTTTAACAAAGTAAACATTAGAAAAGACTGTTGCTCAGGCAACGCGAAAGCAGAAAGAACCGCCTGATTCGTTTAAATTCCAGGCGGTTTGGCGGCTAATCTCCGCCTTTTCGAGGTGGGAGTTCGTTGAGCATGAATTTGTTTTGAGTTTTTTCTCTCGCTGTGTCTCCGTAGCCCCAGAACAGCCAGCGAAACAGCAGGAAATGGCTGCCTTGGACGTGGACAGCAGTCAGAGCGACTTTCTGCAGCCGGCCAGCGGCGCCCAGGACCAGGTATGGAATCCCCCTGTTGGTTTGTCGCTTCCCCGGCGCTGTCTTGCGGGGTGTTGTGGTGTTTTGGTGAAGTTCACACGTTTTAAAAATAGGGGAAAAGTCGAACACTTCCTGTGAGCCTTCGCTTTGTACGGCCACCCACTTTCTTACCCTTTTAAACCCGCCCATTGTGGGTCGGACAGACTCGCCACCGTCGCCTTGCCCGCTTTACCTGCGGTGATCCCGGGTCACCCCCACGATAGGGGAGGACCCCTCCACCGGGAGAAGCCTCCACCCCTGCCCAGGCTGTCACATATCCTCCACAGCTCCACCATTCCCCCTGGAGCGGTTGCGTGCACAGACCTGGCAAACAGAAGCTCTTTGTCACCTTTTGTCATTTTGCTTTCAGCTTTTGAAGTTATATAGGTCATTTAGTATTTTCTGGCAGACGCACAGACGTTAATGTTCGATGTTAAAAAGACAACTGAACTAAAAACTAGAATAACACCTCTTTAAGATTCAAGCAGCATTAAATAAAAATTCCCCTTATCTGTTTTTAAAATTCGTGTTCAAGATCCCATTGTGCACAATTAATACGTGAGTAATTTATGAATTACAAGTTTATTGTTTTGCATAAATTGAATGCTTTGACCTACTGTCTTATGAACTAATATTTACTGGATATTCCGGTTGATGCAACAAACCTCTCTGTGGTGTCCTATGCAGGACTTCCTCAAAGCACAACCCTGCAAGCTCTCCTTTGGCTGCTTTTTTTTTTTTGTTTGTTGACCTTTGTTTGTTGTCTTTGTCCTTCAATTTTTTTTTCAATAACATATTAAACTCAGATGAATGTTAAGAAAAGATCTTTTGACACTACTTATGCTATAGTTATTTGTTAAAACCTTTGTCCTTGAGGTCTGATGCTTGCTTGAATGAAATTTTTGCTTGAAACTATTTTACAATAAATTTTCTACTCGATAGTGTCTAAAATTTAGTTGTTTTTAAAATCTTGGTTCAGGCCTGTTGACACCAAAGACAACTTATTTTTGTAAAGTTTACATTTTTCTGTGAAAATTGGGAAGTTTACAGCGGTAATGTTAATGACGCAGAGGAAAAACCCAATTTGAATCACTTTCAGTTTTTTTGTTTTTCAGCTGATGGGCTCTCAATGTCTTCATAGCTCATCTGAATTTACTGGACTCTACTAAAGCTTAAAAGCTAATTGCAGCACTTGGTGTCTATTGGTGTGAATGCTAATATAGTTATCATTTTTGGTGTGAACAGTTCTTTGTGTCTGTATAGTAAAATTTAACTAATTTTATAGTCACTTGTGCTAATATAATAGTAACATCTCCACCTCACAGCAGACCACAGACCTCACGGCCATCCAGTTGACGGGCTCCTCTGATCGCTGGGAGGTTCTAACGCCTGTGAGCTCAGTGAAAGACGAGCCAGCAGTAGTACAGGTACCCAGCGGAGGACTTCTGGGCAGCAACGGGCAATATGTGGTCCCACTACAGACTATGGCAGGGCAGACCCAGCCCATTTTCGTGACTGCGGGGGTAGATGGCACCGGTGCCAATGGGGTGCAGTATCAGGTCATCCCTCAGCTGCAGGGGCCGGACGGAGCATCACTAAGCTATGCAGCACCCACTGCAGATGGAAGCACGCTGGGTACTGACATTACTATCCTTCCAGATGGGACGCAGAGCATTGCTACAGCCACCAATGCTAATGACCTCCAGGGCCTGCTGAGTCAAAGTGGGCACGTGCAGCAGATTCCCACCGTCTCGCTGGCCGGCTCAGGGTTTGGCGCACAGGGCCAGGTTGTTGCTAATGTACCAATGGGGCTGCCGGGCAACATCACATTAGTGCCGATAAACAGCTTGAGTAACATGGATCTCGAGTCTTTGGGGTTGGCTGGTGCTCAGACTATAGCGACAAGCGTTACTGCGGATGGCCAGCTCATCATGACTGGTCCCACCACCTCAACAAGTGATAACCAGGGTGACGGCAAATGCACAGAGCCACTTAATGCCAACGATGCTAACGCTAATGCCTTTGTGTCAACCACCACATCTTCCACAACGACATCGCTCCCTGAGACGATAGATGGGACTGGTGTTCTCACCCAAGCCACTGCTGTATCAGCCGGGCAGCATGAGCTGTCTTACATCCAGCAGAACCACACTGGTGGTGAACCGGTGGTACAGCTCTTGCCAGCACAGACGGCGGATGGGGTGGCGCAGACACTACAAAGCGTGCAGCTGTTGAATGCTGGTACGTTTCTGATCCAAGCCCAAACCGTCTCTCCCACCGGCCAGATCCAGTGGCAGACCTTCCAAGTTCAAGGGGTTCAGAACCTGCAGAATCTACAGCTGCCAGCTGCTAGTGGGGTCTCAACCCCCCAAATTACCCTTGCCCCTGTGCAGACCCTTTCTCTTGGGCAAACTGGCACCACAGGCGCAGTAGGACAGATCCCGAACCTTCAGACAGTCACAGTCAATTCTGTTGGCCAGTACCAGCAAGACGAGAACATGGAAAGCCACTCAGGTGTGCAAAAACATACTTCATATTTACAAATAAGCTTAAAAAATAAAGACTTTATAAAAATTGATATGTAATAGTTGATTGATAAAAATATTTATGCTCATCTTAAAAGATAAAAGAGCTTTTTGTGAATGCAACTGTTTATGAAACTTTTTATGTAAATGTATGTAATTAATGACTTCATGGGAATTCGTAGGTTGAAGTTGTGGGAAGCCCATTTAAATGGAATAGCTAAATTCATTAAATTAGTCCTGAATGCTTTTTTAAATATATTGTGTTGCTGTTTTATTTTGGGGACATTCTTAATTTTCTTGAAATACGTTTTAAACAATTCCCGTTTTTGCAGATATTCAAATTAAAGAAGAGCCAGAGTCTGATGATTGGCCAAATTCCACCCTGAACACCAGTGATTTGTCACATCTGCGTGTGCGGTTGGTTGAGGAGGATAAGGAGGGGACAGGCCTAGAGGGAAAGAGACTACGTAGAGTAGCCTGTACTTGCCCCAACTGCAAAGAAGCTGGTGGAAGGTAATCCAATCCAGTTCCAACAGATAAATAATTTTTTTTTTTTGTAAACTGTTTTTGTAACACTGTTTTGAAACTGTGTATAATTTCAGAGGTTCAAGTATGGGAAAGAAGAAACAACATATTTGCCATATCCCAGGGTGCGGTAAGGTATACGGTAAGACATCTCACCTCCGAGCACACCTGCGCTGGCATTCAGGAGAGAGACCCTTCATTTGCTCGTGGAGTTACTGTGGCAAGAGATTCACCCGCAGCGATGAACTCCAGCGTCACCGCAGAACACACACAGGTATGGGCACACTGAAAGAGATCAGGATCTAGAATCAAATTTCATCTGGACCCATTATACACAATGATCTAACACTTTATTGAATTGTTTGTTTGTTTTGTTAATTTTAAACTTTCATGTTTGTTTTTCAGGAGAGAAGAAGTTTGTGTGTCCAGAGTGCTCGAAACGTTTCATGCGCAGCGACCATTTGGCCAAACACATTAAAACTCACCAGAACAAAAAAGGGCTAAACTCCAACACTGGGGCAGGTCAGACAGAAGCTGCCGCCCCCTCGGAAACCATCATCACGGGAGGTGGAGCCACTCTCATCCTCACCAATCTGCAACAGGCTGGCACCCAGGACCTTCTTTCAAACTCCGACCTCCCGCTCCAGTTGGTCACTGTGTCTGCTAGCGAGGTCATGGAGTGACCAAAATCATGCCCACTTTCACAGCGCGTCTACTTTTCACTATCAATTTTTATATATATGATAAAAATATATATATATATATTATAAATATATATATTTTAAAAATGACTTATCCATTTATGTTCAATAGCAGTCTTTTGTACAAACAAGGCAAAAAATGATGTTAGATGTGGTTCCAGTTTCTACTGAGACACACACACACACACACAAAAGCATCTATATGCTCATGAACTTGCTCTCATACACAAGTACGTACACGGAAATGCCTTATTTTGTATCATAATCTGTAGTATAAAATGCTGGAGTTGCATGTGTTTTTACTTTTGCTCATGTATATGTTCAGGGGACGATCATTAAGAGAGTGTGATTGTGTAATGGACGTTATGGTACACAGAAAGCCAGGATGTGTGTGTGTGAGTGATTACAGTGAGACTGTGAGAATGGCAGCAGGAGAAGGACACAGTCTGCTGTGAGGGAGAATTACTCATGATCTGTCCATTTTTATCCTCCTCCCTCTCCGCTGGCCTTCGTCCAAATGTGTCTTCACTCTTGCTTTTATTTTTATTTGATGTCATGTTAGTGGTCTCTGCGCTCTCTGTCACATGTTCTCTGGATCTTGTTGAGGATCTTCTGATTTCCTTGTTCTGCTGCCCACATGCAACTCGAACAAGACATCAGGTGGCAGAGTAAAACAATCGTGTAATAAACTTTCTTTTTCTTGTATCGTTGCTCTTATTGCTCTCCAGATAATCCCTGTAACATTCATAATGTATCTTCCATTTCTTTTTGTTTTCTTCAGCCCCAAGCTGTTTATAGCCACAATTTATGTAGTCTAATACTGATTCTGTTGTATCAAAGACTCCTCGTTTTGATTACTTTTTAAAATGTGTAAAATTTGATGTTACTTTTGTACAATTTTTTTTTTTTTTTTCAAATGCAACATAATTAAAGTTGGAAACCTTCCTATGACTCTTCATAACTAAAGGTTTGTTTCTAAATGCTTCAAATTTCTGGGAGTATGTATGTATGAACTGAATGAGGAAAATTAAACCTATGCCCAAATACCTCATAATACTGGCTATAAGAAATAGCACACTGCCATACAACTATTCCATTTGTTTAGTATGTATACTGTGCACAGTATGTGGGTGACAGAATGCCTGGATGCCTTACTTTGCAGAAACGTCAATGCAAACTGTGGTGGATATATGCATTGTTTCCCGCAATGCAATGTGTTCAACTTTATCGTACATTTGAAGCCTGATTTTAAAAAATCCCAGAAGTAATTTTTGTCGCATTTTTATGATATTAATGATTAAATGCAAAGTAATTGTTTTTATTTCTGATATCTGGACCCCATTCACTGAATTAAAAGTTGATGAAGCATACAGCTGTTTGAAGCATTTGTCATTGCGTGGATACTGTTTATAACACAGTAGGCTGTATACAGTACATACTTTGTGGTATTCTTTAAAACGCTACGCTGTTTGAACTGGAATACTACTAGTTTACTCTTTGCTCAATATTGCCCACTTCATTAAGTCAAACAGCAGGCATTATGGAACAATATGGTTTGCTTTGTTCTTGTCTTCTGACCTTATATTGCATCGATTTAGTCAGCAAGTCCAGTTATATTTATACAAAATTAAATTATATATTTTTGTGTAAAACAATAGTATGTTATATATAATTAGATTAACAATTAGATTTAACACACTTGTTAATACAATTTGGCTATTACATCAGTTTCTTCTTTTTCTTTTTTTTATTGCAAAGAAAGAAAATAACATGAAATAGTACTGCACTGACACACAATACACAGCGAAAAAGAAAAGGAAAAACATTTTTTAATAAAAAATACAAACAACAATAATGAAGTAAGAAAAATATTGTTGTCTTAATAAGCTTGTTATTCTTGTTATTTTAATGTTTAACGAAATCTCTACAAGAAAGAAATCTGGGTAACATATTGAGAAATTTGTAATTATGAATAAAGAATTTATAATACAGAATAAAAAAAAGCTGACAATAAAAGCAATAGTCTGGTCACTGCCCAAAAATACAAAAATATATATTTCGGTGAAAGTTCTAAAGTTCTTTTACATTTTATAAAAGATGATAAATAACAACTTAAGTTCTCCCAAAGCAATTTAACCTGATCACAATAATAACATAAATAAAGTAAAGTTTGTTCTTCAACTTTGCAGAATACACATAAGTTCCAATTAATATTTTCCAATTGTTCCAGAACAATTTACATCTAGGGGATGTGTATATGCAACATTCACTTACTGTTACACTTTTTTTATCAAGAAGGCAGACCCCATCCAATAAAAGTTGGATAAATCAAATAAAAGGTCAAAACTGTTTTCTTCTAATTAAAGCATAGGTACATTTTAAATAAATGCACATAACTTGGAGATTAACATTTGATAACAGAATTGAAAGATCTAGCTTGCAAAGGAAAATTAGACAAAAATTCTTCATACTTCAGTATAGTACCATCATCTTTAAATAAATCCAAAACAAAAACATAACCTCTGTCATACCACTAATCAAATTATTAAAATGAGATTTCCCACGAATTAAAATAATAATAATAATACACAAAATGCATGAATTATTCCAAATAATTTCTTTGTGGGGAGAAAAGTTGTGCACGTAACACAATTTCCAAGCAAGTAAAGCTTATTGGTGAAAATGAGAGAGAGAGAGAGATTTAGAATGGGTGAAATCGCATTTCAAGAAAAAAATCTAGACCACCTAATCTACTAAATATGGTATTGGGGATATAATACCAAATTTAATTATTGCCACAGAGACATTTTCTAACCAACTTATTCTGAAAGAACTGACAAATTGCCAATCCACCCTCAAAATGCCTGTTAGACAAAATTTCTTAATTTTATGAAACTTATTCTTCCAAATAAGATTCAGCAGCATCTTATTTATGTCATTAGCAATTTTACCACTAATAAATAGGAATAAAGCAGGGTATAGACACAACGGGACAATCCTTCTGCTTTAGATAAAAGAACTCTGCCATAGATGGATAGATCTCGTTGAAGCCAAGAATTAAAAAATAGTTTCGTTTTCTTTATTTTAGGAAAAAAATTGAGATATTGATGAGACTGATTGAAAAGATTGAATAATAGAGATACTTAAAGGGATCTGACAATCAATAAATCAATCAAATACAGAAATAACTTTCAAAGTGGGATTTTGCAAAATCTTAAGTGACAACAGCCAAAAGAAAAAGAAACAGGGAAATGGGTCAACCTCTGGGTCTCCAGTTTTAAAAATAAAAGTGTGTGTTTATCTGATTTTGGGATTAAAGAAATTAGTCCTTTAGCCAGATGAGTAACAATCATTGAAAGGAGCATCTTCCAGAAAACAATTATTACATTTGCAGTAACCTCTTGTACTACTTGGCTTCCTGTATTGTTTAAGGTCCAAACAAATTAACATATGATCAGTAAATGGGGCAAACTGATGTTAAACAGAAACAACATCTTTCAAAATAGCATGAGAAATAAGAAAAAGATCAATTCTAGCCTTAAGGGGACCCAGATTTGTTGGACCAAGTAAAGGCACTACAACCACTAATAAAGAAACGCCAAGCATCTACAACCGAAAGATTCTCACACAACCATACAGCAATGATATCATATGTATTAGAAGAAATTCTTGAAGGAAATCTATCTTGTATGCCGTCTGCCATTTCATTAAAATCTCCAGCTATAATCAAATAAGCATTAATAAAACGCTATGCTAATGAACTTTGCTGCCAACTCTGAAGATGGACACATTTTTACATACTAAAATTATCCATCTACCCACTTCAGATAAAAATTATTCTAAAAACAGCTGAACGGCAGGAAAACGGAAAAGTCCTTTGGCTAAGAAGTTGACTTAAACTTCCTTAAACAGAGTAGAAGGTGATTAATCAGTAATGTCTTCTACATGACACAAAATAGTACTAAAGAGCATTAACAAAAACAAGGGATTATAGCAGTTTCCTTAAATTCTCGCAAACACACTTGTCATCACTAAACAAATTGAATTAAAGTTTATAAGGCCTCGATTTTCTGACCAACAATGAATGTAAAAGGCCCAGAGAAGGACGCTTCTCACCCTCCTCAGAGTTCCTGGCAGCTGGCATGCGGTGGTGTGTTTTTTTAATGATGATGAACTTCCCACAAGTTGTTTTGTATTGTCATTATCATGATTATTATTATACTTTAAGTATTTTTTAGTCATGATCATCCACTATGGGCATAAACTTTGGCATCAATAGAGGGCAGTGTCATTCTCTTTAAGTGTTTGAGGGTCACAGTCTGCTGTAGTTTTGTGTTGTTTTTATTTTATTTTCTCTTCTGAATGTCCTTCAGATCATTAAATAGATTTTAATATACACGTATTACACAAAATATGGTGCACCAGATCATCTTAAAATGTGTGGGTATCAGGTTATACAGTGTCTATGTGCCTGATACTCTTGCTGTCTTTTCCAATGCATACTCAGGTTTCGTTGGCACCAGGTGTGTGCTTCTCTCACACAACGTGGGTGCAGATACACAAAAGCCATTGACCCTGTTGCCATAGGAACCTGACTCTACAGGAGGAGTTCAGTTTCTATTCCCCACTGAAGAAGAAGGCAAAGAACGACCCAGTGGGTGATGCATCGATCCTGATAGATACTGATAAAAAATACAGGAGGCTGAGGAACTTGGCAGAAGGTGAGAGGTCTAATACCCTCATATGTGTATATATAAATGGACAGTTTACCTCTAGACTAGATGGCTTCAGCTGTTTTCCTCTACCTGTCTGTTTCTCAGGCTGGCTGAGGCTGGTGTGTGAGTTCCTATGGAGCAGGTAAAGATGAGTGCCATCTCTGATGAGCGTGTGGACTTCCTCAGGGAACAGGCCTTCACCATTCTACGACTCAAAACGGACAAATGGAACCGTTTTATTGGATTGGAGGAGAACCAGAGGGCTTTGCTTGATTTCTTTGATCAGGGCTGCCGAGAGTATCTCATTTTGTTTGTGGGACCAGGAGGAACTCTTCATGCAGGAGATGAACAGGTGAGTATATCAAACACTCATACACACTAATCGTCAGTGTTCTTACACTTACACAAAATTCAGTCTCTCTCACTTTGTGCAGTGTGGCTTTAGGATGCCATTTCTTCTGCAAGTGTCTCTCATGTTTAGTGTACTGATTGGCTTTTGGTTTTCGAAATAAGTCATCACTTGTTTCGAGTGCTTTCGCTTCTGAAAGCACTACGCCCATCTTTTCCTCCCCAAAGAGCTCATCTTCCTGGTGGACCAAGCTTCTGTGTGTCTTTAAAAAAACGAAGGGCGTCATCTCTAATACCACCTTTAGGACCCAGCTCTGGCTCGGAGAGGTTGCGGCACAACCCATGGACCACGCTCCTGTGCTTATCTCTCAGGTAAACACAACTAAAAAGGTTTGCCTTTTTATAAGGCTAAGCGATACTAGAATTTACATCTATGTATCTATTTAAAAGTAGCCAGAATTAAATAATGTAGCACTTTAGGGTCTACATTTAGGGTCGGTTCATGTTGGTCTTTTAGGAGCTTGTAGAACGGAATGGGAAATTATTATTATATTATATTATATTATATTATACACTGCATTTCATTTATATTGTTTTTCGCAAGGCACACCAAGTGATACTAGCAAAATTTACAAATTAGAATTTACTGACCTATTTAAATCGTATATATAAGTTTACTGAAAGATGAAGTATAGTAGTGCTTTAGAGTTAGTTTAGGGTTGGTTCAACATAGAACTGTCTGTTAAATGTTTGATTTAGTACTTTCCTAACATTACTGATCTTTGGACAATACTTGGCAGTGTTATTTTATTATGATTTATATTCTATTATGGTATTTATTAATTTTTAAAATAAGCTTTGAATGATATTTTCATTATTAAGTTTCACTTTTCATCTTATTACTTTTTAGTAAATTTATGTGGTTTTTGTTCTATTTATTTAAGCTTTTCCGTTTTAATTTAAGTAATTTCTGCAACATTTTTAAGGTTCATTTTTTAAATGTATTTTTTACCTTCAAGTTTTTTCTATGTATTTCAGCTTTATTTTAATTAACAAAAAACATTTTAAATATATTTTCCCCTAATAAAAAAGCATTAAAGCTAGGCCACCCTGAACAAAAAGAAAAAACAAACAAACAAACATATGTTTCTAGGTGTTGGTCACAGTGCTGGGCAGTGCCCTGAATCAGTCCGCTTGGCCCCGGGTGGTCGGTCAGGACATTTGCAGACACCTTGAGCATCTGCTCAGTGAAGCAGTCACACTGAGAGGGCGAGCTCAGGGTCGAACGCTACTGCCCCTGCCGCTGTGTGTAGAGAGAAAAAATGAGCACCAGCTCAGGTATGAACATGTTCACTGTGTGTCAATCACTTAATCAATCAATCATCATCTGATCAAACATTTACCAACCTTGTGATATCATGTAACATTTGTGTGTGTGTGTAGCTCGGACACCTGTCTGATTGACAGGGCGTTACTGTACTCCATTGAGACCATGGTGATTCAGTGGTGTCGTCTGATGGGCTCTGTGCTTCAGCGGGATTCATCTAAGCTTCTGCTCCAGGGGGACCACCCAGGCCCCACAGTGGAGCTTATTTTCTGGACTAAACAGAAAGAAAACCTATTAGGAATCCAAAAGCAGGTGGAAATTAAATAGATTTCAGTATGCTTTTTTTTTTACATATATTAAATTTTTATACACATATTTTAAATATACTGAAATCATTTTTTTAAATCGGGTATCTAGGTTATATATATTTTATAGAATTTTCAAAAATAATGTTTTTTCATTGTGCATTCCAATTCATTAATGAAACAGCAATTGTTTTTTTTTTTTGATTAGGTTTAAAATAAATGTGTGTATTTTAATGTTTAATGAAATTTTAATCAACTTTAATGAATTTAAACTAAATCCAACATTATTTGTGCAGCTGCAGAACCCAAAAGTTGATCAGGTGCTGGAAATTTTGCAGAGGATCAAGAGCAGTTACTATGCTTCATTTTACGACATCATTCAAAAAGTAAACCATGGTAATCACATCTGAAATGTGGACACACGCTCTCATTCTGACATGATTTTGAAGCAAACTGCATTACATTTGTTATTTTATATTAGTAAAATTTTTTAAGTAAAAATATTTAAGTAAAATTTTGTAGATAAGTAAGTTTAAGATTGTAGGTTCAACGTACGTATAACATGCAAGAAACGTACTATCGACTATGATTTTCCAGCGGTGATGGAGGCAGAAGACATAGACCTGCACTTGAGAACCTTACGGCGGCCCATAGCTGCATTTGAGGAGCGGAGCTTCAGTGATCTGGAGCCTCAGATCCCAGCTCTCTTTCATACACTCGCTCTCATCTGGACACACTCTCACTTCTACTGCCGCCCACCTCGCATCGTCACACTGCTCACAGAGTTCTGCAACCTACTCATTGACAAGGTGTGCTTGTGTAGTTGTTTGAATTATACATATAAAATTATCAAATAGATTGTATATTGTTTGTATAATGTGTGCATGTGCATCTGGTTCTACAGGCCTCGGTGTATCTAATTCCCGAGGAACTATTCAAAATGGAATTAGAGGAAGGTATGGACCGGGTTCGGAGGGCCATTCAGGTGTTTTGGGCATTCAAGCGCAGTTTCCAGCAGCACAGGGACAAACTGATACCCACTGGGCCCTACAACCGTCCAGGACTTACAGTTAAACCGTGGGACTTTCCCTCAGAGCTTGTGTTTCACCGCATTGATTGCATCATGGACAGACTGCGCATGATTGAGGTGTGTGCACACAAATCCAACCCCACTGAAAACAGTGTATCATTTAGCATTTTCAGCCTTTAACTTGACTTTAGAGGCCTTTTCATAATAAATTCAAACATTTGGCAAAAGGGACAAGCTTAACAAGATTGTAAAATGAAACACATTTCTATATACTTCACACAGAGTCTGAAATGTTGTTTTGTGATGTTTGTATGTTGTTGGATGTTTGGTCAAAATGATTAGACTTGGTTTCAGTCATTTGCTTTTTCTTTTCTTTTTTTTTGTGCATACTTTGTAGGTCATTGGTTATTTTAGATCTGGTGTGAAAATCTGTATTTTGCCGTTTAAACCATTTTATAAAAATGTAACAAGTTTATGAAGCATTTTGCTAATAATCTGTCCAACCTGTGTGTCCGTTTAAGGAGTTGTTTGCCTCAGCTCTGGACTTTCTAAAACTGGAACGGATTGAGCTGGGAGGCTCTCGAGGGAAGATTCTCAGTGATATGGTGTACAGCATGAATGATGAGTTCCTGGACAGCTGGAGAACTCTCAGAGAGAGCAAATATGACCCACTCGACTACAACAACAAGGTTCTACCATATCTGCATCTGGATCACCTAGATTTTATTTAACTTTTTGAAATTTTTCTTTTTGAAAGTACCTTATGATCACTAAAATAGAGTAAAAGCAGTAATATTATGAAATGTTATTATGTTAAATACAAGTTTTCTATTTTATATATTTAAAATATAATTTACACATTTTTTTTGGTGAGAAAACAGAAGGAAAATAATTGATTTGACCATGGTGTATGTGCTCACATTCAAAAACATTTAAATACTGTACAGTCACATTCTCCCTGGTGTTTTCTAGGAGTTTGTGTGTGACTATAATCGATTCATGGAACAGAACAGAGACTTTGACCAGAGACTGGGGACAGTTATAAACTTGGCCTTCCAGCACTCCCCAGGCCTAGAGTCTGCTTTTAAGGTATCATGCACGCAGACACACACACATGGTCAGCAGAAATTCAGTGTTTCTGTCTCCAAGCCTCTAAGATTGAAAGCCTGTGTTTTTTTTAGCTCTTACAGATGTTTGGTACTTTGTTGGAGAGGCCGAGGGTTCACCAGCTTTTTGCTCCAAACTACACTCAGCTGCTGGTCATGTTCCAGGAGGAGGTCAACCTCTGTCAGCGCATCCTGGACACCCAAAGGGAGAAGGTTTGTGTGACTAATAATTACAGAATAAAGCAGGGGATTTCAAATTAGTTTTATAAAGGGTTGCTAGGGATCTGTGGGATTGTTTTTTTTTTTTTTTTGCAACTTTACAAATTGTGTTTTCTTTATTTTCTTATTATCATTCTTTTTTTTCTTTTTCTTTTCTGTTGTTTTGGAAGCTATTGTAACTCGCTGATAAACCACCATAGTACGATGCATTGTTTTGGAAATGAACTAGCTACACACGACTGTGTCCCGAACACGGTCGCATCTCCATCGTTTGAACCACGTTAGTTTTTTTTTTTTTTTTCAATTCAACAATTGCACAATTTACAAGAATGTTAATCTCCATTACAAAAATAACAAAATGCACATTTTCCAACATTGCAGCTGTTTCAACATAAACAAAACATAAACATAAGTAAGACTCACATCATCACATTTTGCCAGGGGAAGTACTAGTTTACAAAAATATAGTGCTTACAAACATTCACAGTATTTTTTTTGCCTTTTGATTAAGAGAATGCTTAATCCAGTTGACATATTGCTTGACCTCATTCTTAAAAGCAATAAAAGATGTTTTGCAGTGCATAAACTTACATTTATGAATGTAGTATTTTGCCAACAGAATAATGAGATTAATAATGAAAGTTTCATTAGGCATAGTCTTAGTTCAGAACCACGTTAGTTCAACAACATAGGGCCATTGTCAATGACGTCACACGCATGTCGTGAAGATATACCTTCTGCTATTAAACTGATTAGAGATCTCCAAGATGCTTCTGTATTGAACATGACACATATTGACTAATTTATTATTTTTGTTCACTGTGATTTTGCTTTATTTGATCTTTGAATCTTTTCCTCACGTCATACTCCGAGGTTCCCTTAGTCTTTTTTGGCACTTTTAAAAAACAGCGTTTTGCATGGACGTGCAAAAATACATAATTAAGTCGCTTTTTATATTTATATAGAATGGAAGATAAAGATAGTAATGCATGTTAGTTTGCTTCTTGTGCACAAGAGCATATTTATTAAAGCCCATATATCTTACTAACAAGAAACTATGCTTCTAACTACAGGTCCAGTGCTGTAGTTCAAACCACGTGCGTTTGTGACGTTGACTGCGGATGTTAGTTTGAATTATGCTTTCGGGAAACACTGAATCCTTGAACTATGCTGGTAACGAGGGAACTTGCGACCATAGTAGGCTAACTATGCCTTTGGGAAACGCACCCCTGATCACTAGTTTTTAGGTCTGTTTTTTTTTTGCCAGCAGGTGGCGATAAACAACTGTCTTGGAATTAGTCACTGAATGATTCATTCAAGAACACTTCTTCATTACGATGTAATGGTTAATTCTGACTTTTGTTTTTTATTTTATTTTTTTAAGGTTTCCATTGGCACTTGGCAGAGCAAAAATAAAGTAACTAGTTAAGAAGAAACAGCATGCTGGTTATGGCTTGAAGCTGGGACGCTGGTTTGAGCTGGTTTATGCTGGTCCTTTGCCAAACCAGCTTAAACCAGCATCCCAGCTTCAGAACATACCTAACAAGCATATGCTGTTTTTTTCAACAGAGTTGCTTCTTAAGTATAAGTTACTCAAAATTAACATCTTGTTTTTATCAGAATATGCCCTTTAGCAAGCCGCTTTGGATAAAAGCATACTTTCTGACTTTTGTACTGTTGTTTGTGTTTTGGTGCAGATGAGGAACGGCTATCCCATCCTTGGTAAAAACATGCCAACCGTAGCTGGTAACCTGAAATGGTCCCAAGAACTCAGAGAAAGAATCCTGTCAAATCGTAGTAAACTAAGCCAGCTTACACATATGTAAACAAGCTCACCTCAACACAATTATATGACTCAGACAAATACACAAACATTTTCTTCTCCATTTTTGACAATGTATGTCATATTCTGTATGTGTAAGGCCATTAGACAGTCCTGAGGCACAGCAGGTGTTGCAGGTGTGTGAGTGTGTATTGGAGGTTCTGGATCAGATGGATGAGGAAGTCTATGCTAATTGGAGTGTTGGATTGGATGAGGTGTGCCACACACATCTAAATGAACCACTGCTGATATTGGACAAGGAGAGCTGCCTGTACAGCTTGAACTTTAACTCTGCTGTAAGACCCATGCACAAACTCACATATTTATCTAAATAAATGGAGATTTCCCTTTCATTCTATTATTGTTACATTTGGCTAAGTGAGCTAACTATAGTTTTTCTTCACTGTTTCACTATAAAAGCAATATCACACACACACAGTAGATTAAAGCAAGACTGTGTGTGTGATATTGCTTTTATAGCGAAGCAGTGAAAAAAAACCCTTAAAGCTAATCCTGAGTTAAACTGTTAATTTAAAAAAAAAAACAATTTTAATTATAATATCTCCCTGATCTTTTCTTTCTGTCTTTCTGTTAGTAAGCTAGTCAGTAACTTGGTTAAATTGCTTAAAATGTGTCGTAAACCCTTCTGCTTTCTCGGTGTTAGCTATTTTATTATGTTGATGTTTTAGTTGATGTCTGTTTTGAGGGAAGTGAAGTATCTTACAATTCTGAAGAACCACAGCATTCCCAAGGCTGCTATGAGTCTGTACTCTAAACGGGAAATGCTTCACATGGTGAGACTGCGTGTGACCCTCTGTGCCTTTATGTTTGAGTAACAAGTTGCACCGTGTCAAGACATTAGCTTTGTTTATTCCCTCCTTTAAACCTTTTTTTGTTTCTCTCTTTCTGTCTGTATGTGTGTGTTTAGTACACAAGTACTCTGTTCCAGATCACTCAGTGGTATAATAAACTACACAGCACAATTCTGGCTGTTGAACTGCGTTTGGTAGAATCTGAGCTGGAGCAAGTGAGGTGTACCTTAAAGCCAGCGTTAAAGGAACTGCTGTGGAGTGATGAAAACCTTGTTGACTACATTAAGAGGTAACAGAAAAATACTCATACAGTATGTGACCCTGGACCAAAAAAAAAAGTCGCTGGTGTGTATTTGTAGCAATAGCCAAATTAATGGTTGTATCTCAGCCAAATATTGTCCTATCATAACAACAATGGAAAGCCTATTTATTAAGCTTTCAGATGCATAAATCTCTTTTTTTTGACACTTATGAGTGGTTTTGTGGTTCCGGTTCACATTCTGTTGTTAGTGAATCAAAAAAGTCTACTATGTGATGGTGCTTGTGTTAACATACTCTTTGTGTGCTTGTAGCACATGTGATCTGGTACGGGGTGTGTCGGAACGTGTGCAGAAGAGCAAGGCTAACTTGGAGAAACTGCAGGGGCTGATGGGAGTTTTCAGTCACTCTGCCTGCATTACACGTAGGACTAATCGGCGAAGCAATCTGCTCAACCTCACCGATGTAGAGGAGAACTTCAAGCGACAATATGCTCTCATCGCTCACACAGGAGAGAAGATACATGAGCTTGTGCAGGTGTTGGTTTCACTGCTTGATTCCACACACTGAGAGGGACAAACTTAAATTTTTGTCCAGCACATTTAATTTTGATTTAACATATTGAAATGGACGAACTTAAATACTCTGAAGCAGAATGAGAGTCCAAACAACTTCACACTAATCCACAAGTTATCCCAACAACTCCAGTCCATCATTTAATGACTTGTGAGGTGAACTTTTTATGTGATTGTAATTAACAAATCTATCATTAAAGTATTTTTAACTTCAAGCTGTTGCTTCTGGCTAAAATGCAAGTCTAATATATTGCTGTGGAAAAGCCATCTTGCCTGAATCAGACATATGAACAGATCAAGCATTGTTTATACATAAAAAAAAAAGTCAGTGGATTTTGATGTAAAATGCCTTAATGATGGATTTTTGGATGGACTGGAGTCATATGGATTAGTTGTGTCTATATTCAGGCTACTTATGATAAAAACAAAGTGGCAAAGTCCCACTGGAGATGAACACCTGAAATTCACTTTCATTCATACATTCATTCTTTCTTTCTTTTTTTTTATTTCCTGGATTCTTGATTTCTTTCTTTGCTCTTCAGGAGAATGCTGAGCTGCTTGGTGCTGATTTGGACTCTGAGACTTGGCAGTGCTACACAGAACATGTGGACAGAAGCATTCTCACTGGGTTCTGCAGTGCTGTTCGATGTTCCCTGCAGTACTTAGTCGAGAACACAGACCCAGCGCTCCATATTTCTCCGCTCTTTGAAGTTCAACTGACTCTCACCTCTGACATGATCTTTCACCCCTCGCTCAGCTTCTCCAAGAAGGGAAACTTCTATGATATTATTGACCAGATGGTGTCAGATATTTTCAAAATGGCTTCTTTCATAAAAAGAGTGGCTAAGAACAAACAGTCTGAGACTTACAAGGTAGGAGGATCATTTTAGTTTAATGGTTAATTAGGGAATATATAGCAATGTATTGTTGAAGTTTGTTGTTGATTGGTAGTTTTATCACTAAAGCCTGATAAACCATCTGGTGATTTCTTTTAAGATTTAAACATATTCCTAATGTCATGATTTATGTCTGACCGTGTCTGTTATTGCTCAGTCAGACATAGATCAGATACCTGAGCTGGTGGAGTTGGCTCAGCTGGTGCGATACCGTGCACGTGTGGCCATTGCTAAGGTCAAAGAATTTCAACATTCCTTCGACTCATATCGTTATCTCTGGACTGGAGACAGGGGGGAGTTCATGAGGCAGTTTCTGCTCTATGGACACGCCCTCTCTGCTGAGGAGGTGGAGCTTTATGCAGATTATGAGTTGCCCAAGAATCCTCCCAAACTGCAGAATTTTAGAGAACAGGTAAGTGCCTCTAAATACTGAGAAAATCACTTTTAAAGTTGTCCAACTGAAGTTCCTAGCAATGCATATTACTAATCGGAAATTAGGTAGGAAGTTTACAAAAATATATTCGTGGAACATTATCTTTACTTACTATCCTAATGATTTTTGCCATAAAATAAAAATGTATTTTGACCATTAATGTATTTTTGGCTACTGCTTCAAATATACCCCAGCGACTTAAAACTAGTTTTGTGGTCTAGGGTCACATATTTTTGGGGGATTTAAATACATGACAATAGAAGCCAATTTTCATCTCAGAATAAAAAATAGGTAATTGTGACTTTACGATTTAGTAAATATTTCTTATTAATGCAATTTTATGACAGTCTGACTTATTACATATTTACATATTTACATATTTATTTACATATTTACTACATATTTAGTCTCACAATTACCTTCTTTTTGTTTTTATTTAAATGTCAGACGTATACCTACTTTTCTTTGCACAACAAATTACACAAGTATTCAAAGATCACTGGATGTACTATAATTTCCACTTTTTTATCTCTCTCTCACTGATTTCTCATTAGATCAGTGAGTTTGAGGATCTGTACGAGAAGGTATGCATGTTAGTGGAGAAGAGAGTATTCTGTGGCTGGTTTCAGGTGGATATAAAACCTTTCAAAATATCTCTGATGAACATCATTAAGAAATGGAGCTGGATGTTTAAGGAACATTTACTGAACCATGTTGTTGCCAGGTAATATTTACTCAGACATTACCCTACAGCTGACTGAAATTCTCTGAATCTCCCCAATAAATCAAACTAGTGCAACGCACTGAAAAATATGCGTGGTCCAGGTAAACAATTATATTTATGTAGCATGACTATGACTAATCACTTCTTTCTCTGTCTCAGTGTTAAAGAGCTGGGATCATTTATTGAGAATACAGAGATTGGGTTAGCGAGGACTGTAACCGATGGGGATTATGGCAAACTGGTGGACATCATGGGTCACCTGATGGCCATCAGAGACCGTCAGCTGAGCACAGAGCAGCATTTCAAACCCCTCAAAGCCACCTCAAACCTGCTCAAAACCTACAACCAACAGCTACCTGAGAATGTTTACATACTGTTGGAGGTAACTTCATTTACATGCATCTGATTCTGCAACTTTTCTATCCACTCTTCTTCCTCACATACCTGTGTGGTTTCACAGTCCTTACCAGAGAAATGGAAGAATCTCAAGAAGGTGGCATTTACAGTAAAACATGAGGTTGCTCCTCTCCAGGCCAATGAGGTCGCTGTCATCCGCAGGAAGTGTGTTCAGTTTGAGGTGAGGGGCTGAAATCAATAAAACCTGTTGAAAAGTTGAAAATAATGCACAATCATCAGAATCATACATGGTTTAAGCTTGCATCAATGAGTAATCCAGTTTTGAAGTTTCCCACATGGAAAGAACCTATATGAGGATATATGCACATATATGAAACCTATATGCAGTATATATGCACATATATGATAATATATATGCTGCATTTATGCATACATATGCCACATATAGGCAAAATTGAGGTGCATATATGTGCAAGTACAGGCCATATAGGTCCATGTATTGCTTAATTGTAATTAATCCTGTTGTTAAGATGTTGCTGAGCACCTGAGTTTTTTTTCTAGATTAAACAGCATGAATTCAGGGAACAGTTCCGCACTGAGTCCATCTTCTTCATCAGCCTGCAGGAGCCATACAAACTCATTGACAAGGTGCTCTTACCATTCTTTTTTGCCTGAGTGAGCATGTATGTTCTAAATAGTGCGTGTATGCATGTCTTTTACCTGTGTTTGTGTGTAGATGAATTGTACAATGGCTCGTTTGGAGAATGAGATGTCTAAGCTTCAACAAACAGCCAATCTGTTCGAAGTCAGTTTCCCTGATTACAAACAACTTCGACAGTGTCGGTCAGACATTATCCTTGTTAAAGCAGTCTGGGATATGGTTATGTTTGTTAAGGTAATCACAAAAGATCTACAGAAAAAAATATTCAAAATTAGTTTTTGGTCTTTCTAAAATTGTCTCAATATTCTCCTCTGATTGGCATTCTCTTGGGAATGATGTAGTCCAGCATCTCAGACTGGACTAAGACTCCATGGAAGGAGATCAATGTGGAACAGATGGATATGGAGCTCAGAAGGTTTGCTAAGGTACCATTTAAATACTAAAATTCTGTCTTTAACGTTCACCATATGCACAAAATGAGATTGGAATGCAGTAATTGGATGAGGTTTATGAAAAATATCAGGCAAAATAAATGAAATGTGGCTTTGTTAATGTATGTTTATCATTGCTTTGTGATGAACTATCATTGAATTGAAGTGACTGTATATGTCTGTGTAGGAGATGAAGACTCTGGATAAAGAGGTGCGTGCGTGGGACGTCTACAATGGTCTGGAATCCATCGTTAAGAATTTGTTGACATCACTGAGAGCTGTTAACGAACTTCAAAACTCTGCTGTTAGAGAAAGACACTGGCAACAGCTCATGCGCACAACAGGGGTAACAAACATAAACCAGCACAGCATAACCAGAACCTGACATTACCTGCTAATTTAAAGTAATAGAGGATTCCCTCATTTTGTTCTTGTAGGTGAGCTTTGTGATGGATGAAAACACCACACTTGGAGATCTATTAGAGCTGCAGCTCCACCGTGTGGAGGAGGAAGTGAAGAACATTGTGGACAAAGCAGTCAAAGAAATGGGAATTGAGAAGGTACAGGAAGGAGATTGACGTCATTCAAGAGAAACTCTCAGAGGCGTTTTTAGGTCATGATAAAATGTTGTGTGCAGATTCTGGGTGAGATCAAGCAGACGTGGTCCATGATGTCTCTGTCATATGAGACACACACAAGTACTGGAACACCTCTGCTTAAAGCTGATGAAAACCTCATTGAAACCCTGGAGGACAACCAGGTAACTTACTGCCAGCTGTGTTTAGCAGAAATCAGTTCCAATCAGTTTGGCGTAAATATACATTGATTTTGTTTAGGCTAGTTTGGTTCTGTTCAGATAAGGCTTATTAAGTTTGCCTATGATCAGTTCAGATCAGTCTAGTTCAGATACGTTCAGTTTGCTCGATCATTTCTTTTAAGTTCCATTCAGATCGTTTTGATTATGATGTGATCTGTTCAGTTCAGTTTAGTTCAGTCAAGTTTAAATCAGGTCAGTTTAGCTCAGTTCAGGAGAATTTTGTTAAATTCAGTTGTGTGTGTTTCTCAGGTTCAGTTGCAGAATATTCTCATGAGTAAGTATGTGGAGTATTTCATGGTGGAGGTGAGCGGCTGGCAGCGGAAGCTGGTGGTGGCTGATCTGGTAATTGGCACGTGGTTGGCGGTTCAGCGCACCTGGGCTCACCTCCAGAGTATTTTCACCAACTCTGAGGACATCCGGAACCAGCTGGCCCATGATGCGGAGCAGTTTCAGGGCATCCATCAGGACTTCCAGGTATTGTGAGAGAAAACATGCAGGGAGATAAATAATTACCGTGGAGATAAACGTTTTAACGAAGAATGTTGCTTCAGGGTTCAATGACCACTGTCGTGGAGACTGATAATGTGATAAAAGTCACTAACCAGCCAGGCTTCTTGGAGCAACTTGAGACTCTTCAGCAAAGGTAATGTGAATGTTAAACTCTCATTTATTGCAAATCAGTCTAAACACCCTTTAATACTCCACCATAAAAGACGATTCTAAAACTAATTATATTTGCATGTGTCTGTGTGTTGCAGATTGTCAGTGTGCGAGAAGGCTCTAGCTGAGTATTTGGAAACAAAGCGTTTGACATTTCCACGCTTTTACTTTGTCTCGGCTAGTGACCTGCTGGAAATAGTTTCTAAAGGAACTCAGCCAAGAGAGGTTGCTGTTATAATAATTATAATGCACAGAACTGCTACAAAAAAGTGTGTTTGTCATTTAAATGATGTGTGTGTGTGTATGAATGAATAACGCACAGGTGACTCGACACTTGCTGAAGCTCTTTGACAATCTGGCTGATCTGAGCTTTAAAGATGAGGAAGATAATGGAGGATTGGATCCCAAAACACCTGTTGCCTTAGGAATGTACAGTAGAGAGGGAGAGTATGTGCCCTTTTCACATCCCTGTGTGTGTGAGGGACAGGTGAGACACAATGACACACGCATAACATTTGACCTTTAGATGCTGCGTTTGAGAAACAGTTTGTCTGTCTATCATGCAACAGGCTGAGTGTTGGCTGAATGCTCTAGAGAAGGCCATGCGTTCCACTGTTCGCCAGGAGATCTCTGAGGCTGTGGCAGCATATGAAGACAAGCCACGAGACCAGTGGCTGCTTGACTACCCGGCGCAGGTGTGTTTGGTTCCATTTTAATTAGTGTGTCTGTGACTTCAGTGCTTTGAGGAAAACTTACATTTTTAACTCACCTTTTTCAGTAGAAGCTTCATTAAACCTAAACGTACACTTGCTATCTAAAGTAAAATAAATATGCGTGCAGTAGGTGCAAATATCCCGCCTTGTTGGCAGTGGCTATTTACACTAACATGTGTACTCATTTTGACAGGTTCGAATCCTCATTTTGACAAACATTAATTTAAAATCACATTAGAAAATCATTTATTTCAATAAAAGTTAAGGTAAATAATCAAGAAGTTGAAAATAAAGTGTAGGGAGGGGTTTATTGTCCCAATAATTATTGTGCTTTATAAATAAGGTGACATTGGTATAAAGTGACAATTTTAATTAAAATGTACAGTCAATTAGTTATTATTGCAGGCTGTTTTATAATGTACTACAATACTGAAGTGCAGTAATAGTGGCAGATAATTTCCACTATTTGCAGTAGTAGTATAAAGAGCAGAAAATCCAGCTATCCAGCTACCCTTAGTGTAAATAACCTCTATCACTCTAGTTCAAATATCTCACTCACCTAAGCACAAGTTAATACTTTCCACATATTGAATAATGAAAAATTAAATGCCCCTTTCTTGGAATTCTGATACATTTATAAGATATCTGTTCTTTTTCTATTCTGGTGAGGCGAGTTAATGCATTAATTAATGCATTTCTTACTTTATGATGTACTAGAACCGTTTATTCAACTTTTAAATATCATTCATTAAAATGAACCGAAATCAGAATTTAAATTCTATACTTTTCCTATCACTAACATTATTAACTTTATTCTTGTCATATGAAAACAATCATATTAAGATAACTGGATAAAGGTTGGATAAACAAAAATCACTCATGTTATATTAGGGCAGTTTAAGATTAGTTTCAAACATTTGTCTGTATGTATGTTTGGTTCTCAGGTAGCACTGAGCGGCAGTCAAATTTGGTGGGCGACTGATGTTGGCATTGCCTTTGAGAGGGTTGAGGAGGGTTTTGAAACTGCCTTGAAAGACTACAACCGAAAACAGGTAGATAAAAAAACACAAATAGTGCTTGTATCTTTTACTTGATATTGATATCTGAGAAAATGACTGTGGTTTGTGACTGACTTTAGATCGGTCAGCTGAATTCTCTGATAAACATGCTGCTGGGTGACCTCACCCCTGGAGACAGACAGAAGATCATGACCATCTGTACTATTGATGTCCACGCTCGTGATGTAGTCGCTAAACTCATATCTCAGAAGGTAATAAAACCAGTAACTCCTTAAATAAGGGTTTGGAAAGAAGAAATATGATAACATCATAATGATCTGTGTCTTAGGTCACCAGTGGACAAGCGTTTGCATGGCTGTCACAGTTACGGCACCGGTGGGATGAGAAGCAGAAGCACTGTTACATCAACATCTGTGATGCGCAGTTTCAGTTCTCATACGAGTATCTAGGGAATACCAACAGACTGGTCATAACACCACTTACTGACCGGTTAGTGTCAAACACACAGATCAGATGTGTGCTGGTTACTGACATTAATTGCTGATTATTGTACCCGGCAGATGTTACATAACTCTAACTCAATCTCTGCACCTCACCATGAGTGGAGCTACCTCTGGTCCTGCTGGAACTGGCAAGACAGAAACCACCAAAGACCTTGGCAGATCGCTCGGCATCATGGTCTATGTGTTCAACTGCTCAGAGCAAATGGACTACAAGGTTTGCAGAACACAATGTAATACATGAGGAACACTATTAGCGCACCTCTCTTGACTGAATGCATTGTTTCTTTCTCTTTCTTCCTGCCTTTTTCAGTCCATAGGTAATATCTATAAAGGGTTGGCCCAAACTGGAGTGTGGGGTTGTTTTGATGAGTTTAACAGGATTTCAGTGGAGGTTCTGTCTGTGGTCGCTGTGCAGGTGAAAACCATTCAAGATGCAGTTCGCAATAAGAAACAAAGGTCAGATCCATCACGCAATTTCCTGTTAACTAATGGTTTGTTTTGTCACATCTCTTTGCCACCTCTGTTCCATCTTACCCCATTCTCTCACATTCTATGGCATCCTGTTCTGTTGTTTTTCATTCAATTCCATCTCAAACCATTCATGCTCCATCATGTTGTTTACTCATTTTATTCTTTATGCTTTATGCTCTACTATCCCACTCTTCTATTCACCCCATCATTCCATCTCACACCGTTCTTTCAAATCATACTGTCTCACACATCATTCCATTTTGTTCCATTTGTTTCCATTCCATCTGATAACATCCCATTCTATACAATCTCATACCATTCCATTCAATTCATCAGGTTTCACTTCCTGGGGGAGGAGATTGAGTTGAGGCCAACAGTTGGGATCTTCATCACTCTGAACCCTGGATATGCAGGGAGAACTGAGCTACCAGAGAACCTTAAAGCACTTTTCAGGTGCAGGCTTTGGTTTTGCTTTGAACTGAATGAAAATAGAGAGTAATATTAGAACTGCGGATGTGTATGTGTGAAAAATAGATCTTTGTGAACATGAGCTCTGTCTCCGTGTGTCAGGCCATGTGCAATGGTGATTCCGGATTATGAGTTGATCTGTGAGATCATGCTGGTGGCTGAAGGTTTTTTAGAGGCACGTCTGCTCGCACGCAAGTTCATCAGCCTCTATACACTCTGCAAAGAGCTGCTTTCCAAACAGGTACTTCACATACTTTCATACATAAACATACCTAATGCGCTTGTGTATTGGGTGATCTTTAAAACAAGAATTGTTTCTTGTAGGATCATTATGACTGGGGCTTGAGGGCCATAAAGTCAGTCTTGGTTGTTGCTGGGTCACTGAAGAGGGAGGACAGGAGTCGTCCTGAAGAACAGGTGCTTATGGGAATTGTAGTTTAGAGCTTATGTATTGCCTTTGTTGCTTTACATTTAAAAAGGTTTATTCAGTAAAGTAATGTGATGTGTGTGTGTTTTTCAGGTGTTAATGCGTGCTCTACGAGACTTTAATCTGCCGAAGGTTGTAACAAGTGACGTGCCGATATTCTTGGGCCTGATAAGTGATCTCTTTCCTCTTCTGGACATCCCACGCAAAAGAGACCAAGAGCTTGAACAGAATGTACGGCGGTCTGTCGCAGAACTTCACCTTCAGCCAGAGGAGAACTTCATACTCAAGGTGTTTGTTTTATGTGAGAAATTTTCAAATGTTTTAACATTTTATGTTTTTGGGTATAGATTACTTGCACAACTTCTCTTCCTCTGTTTCTTATCTCTTCTTCTTCTCTCAGGTGACCCAGCTGGAGGAGCTGTTGGCAGTGAGACACTCTGTTTTTGTAGTGGGCGGACCTGGAACAGGAAAAAGTCAGGTCAGTCCAATAAATAAACAAAGAGAAAGGAACAGAAATAAATTTGCTGTTTTTTAAGGTCTCGGTTACCTTTTTTTAAGTTAATCACTTGGACTGTGAGACCAACTCAAATGTGTGGAGTGGATCATGTTGCTGTTTCAGTAAACTAATTATTTATTATTTATTTGGTTGTTTGTGGGTCAGATTTTAAAGACTCTGCATAAGACCTACTCTAACATGAAACTGAAGCCCATCTGGACTGACATCAACCCTAAAGCTGTCACCACTGATGAGCTGTTTGGCTTCCTGCACCCAGCTACAAGGGAGTGGAAAGATGGTGTGTGTGTGTGTTTATGGGAGTGTGCTTCAGTTTGAGGTTCATCTCTGTAGACAGCTGTCAGCTGTGGTGTGTTTGTGTTTACGTGCAGTTGTTTCACTCTACTTTTGAGTGTGTTTTGTTTGTCTATTGCTATGATAAATCATATGTCTCATTAAGTTCTAAAATAAACTACATGGTTAGGACCATTGACGAGGCACAAAATAAGATTGGTGATAGATTCAACTGCCGTCGAAAGGGTCCTGAAGACTTGTTTATTTTGAAGGAAATCAATACTTTTATTCAGCAACTAGTCATTAAATTGTTCAAAA
>JAUYWG010000039.1:4292694-4306420 GCA_034779775.1 Enteromius afrohamiltoni | reverse complement strand
TGCTTAATATTTAGGTTAGTTTGAATTTGGTCAGAATAGTCCATCTGCCATCAGTGGTTCAACTGTAATGTTATGAAGCGACAAGAATACTTTTTGTATGGAAAGAAAACAAAAATAACTTTACTCAACAATTCAGCACTGTAACGTCACCATAGCACCATTTGTTTATGGATTTACACTTTGATTTTAATGAAAACCGCATATATGTGTGTCACGGCTTACACAATAGTGTACGTTTAGCAGATATTTTCCAAAATTGCACTACGGTGATGCTACAGTGCCGAACTATTACCATTTAATATGCTTCATAATATATAAGATATAAGATCAAGCAGTCTTAAAAAGCATTCCTGATTGCTACACTCATGATTTTGAAGTTTCATTTTACTTTACTGATACCCACAGCCAATAAGCATGACGCAGATGGAGAAGATCTTCTCTGAGTTGGTATTTGGCGACACGTTTCCAAAGCCCACACTGGTTAGACTGCTGAATGTGAAATACAGGGCTGTCACATACTTGTCCTTGATTGTGGGGCCTGAGGAGAGGTCAGTGTCGTTATACTGCTTGCCGATAGATATAGCTAGATTGTTCAACCAGCCAATCGTGTGATCCAGATAGTTCTTCTCCACACTGCCAATCGCATACCATATACAAGCCAACCAATGAGCAATCAGTGCAAAGATACACATTAGGAGCATTAGGACAGCCGCCCCATACTCTGAGTAACGATCCAGCTTCCGTGCCACACGGACCAATCGGAGCAGTCTGGCAGTCTTTAGCAGGCCAATCAGAGTTGTGGTCTAATCAAGAAGGTGAAGCACAAACAAACATTCATGTTAACATAATGTTTAGATACTAAAGCCTAAACAGCCAGTCATACTTATATCCATATTTAAGAATTAAAGGAAAACGACATCCAAGATGTACGTGTCTTTCTTTCTTTGGTCAGAAAGAAATGATTTTTACAATGGACCTTAACTGGGACCAAAAGTTTAAAGACAGATTCAAAGAGCTCTACATGATACATACATACATAAAACATAAAACCAAAATGCTTTCTTGTCTTAGAACAACTATGATGAACTTTTTCGATTGACTTCCAATGTTGACTACTGTAGTGTTTTTGTATTTGTTCAAACTACTCAAAGTATGAGCAACAGTATGAATACCAGAACTGAAACAAATAAAAACCTCACCTCTTCTGATCCTCCTTCAAATATGAGCAGGTCAAAGGGTATGGCTGCTACCATGTCAATGAAGAACCATCCCTTGAAGTAATGCACTGCTATCTTAGCTGGATGACTAACCACTTCTTCATTAGCATTAACGTACGTAGTCCGGAAATTTATAAGAATGTCTACAATAAACATGATGTCCACTATGAGGTCCACAACATTGAGTGGGCTGCAGGAATAACCACACTCTCGTCTCTTCTGCTCCTCTACATCATTGAGCAGGAAGGCCGCGCTGTAGGGTGTGAAAACAGCGGTGTAGATGACTAGCAGCAGGATCAGCCAATCCCAGACTGCCTTGAAGGGGCTGTAGTGTAGGATGGTGAACTTGTCGATGCGTGACGTCTGAAGCTTATACTCTGGAAGCACGTCAGCGCCTAGCGACAACACCTGAAGCATGAAGATGTGGTTACTATGACAACAGTGATACTTTTATATTTTGCAACTATTAAAAGACATCACAAGCTGCAAAATCAGAGACTGGAAACAACACAGTGACTCATGTACAAAATGTACACATTTTTAACTTGCATTCAGTGTAGAATGTGATTCAGATATTCATGATGTTAATGATCTCATAAATATTAAAAGTAAATGTTAAATTATCAGCAATATGTCAAGTTCATTTGGGTCAATTCTCACTAATTAACAACTGTTAACTATGAATTTTCCCTCAAAAATATGATTTTTGCGTACCAAATCGACATGGCATTCTTTTACACAAGCTTATTATTATATTTTTATGCAAATACAGATGAGCATGTAACAGGTAAAAATTATGAATGCATTCCACGGTTTTTAACAAATAAAGTGAGCAAATGATTCAGTTATCCATTTATAAAGACAATGTTAAATGAGCTATTAGAATGAATCAGTTGAACGAATGACTCACTTATTAAGATATGTCTTGTGGCTACCAACTGGCAGTTTTTGTTTAAAAACAACGACTTTAATGCCCATTTATCATAATTTTTTATCAAAATATTTATTCTAAAACTACTTTTTGCCATGTCTATTATGACATTATATGATCTTTGGGGAGAAACATTTCTTCAAATTGATTTGTGATTAATTTAATTGATCTGCACATCATGTGATTAATAAACTTAAAAATTTGAACTGTATCTGAATCTGAAAAGTAAATATTGTCAAAGGTATTTTATTTGACATTTAAAAAATATTTCAGTAAAACTGATTTGAGCAAAGGACAATGTTACAAATTTGCATATTTTATTCCCGACATTGTTGATTTTCATCTTTATTTTGAATTTAGTTTTAAATGACAATTTTCAACCCTTCTAACTGAACGCACTGTTTTTGCTACTGTACGTTTAAGTTTTAAAGATGTCAATTAGTAAACTGTTCTGTAGCAGTATAGTTCACACTTTTGTTAACAATGCTTTTTAATATTTTCTAAGTAGCCTGGATGCTTTGCAATGTGACTTTTAAGAGTATGTCTATTTACAGTAGTACTTAGTCATTGAACTCCTTAATTTTAATAGAGCTGTATGTCTACTTTACAGATATTATGGGAAACTCAAGAGAGGGGGCAATACATCATGCTTATGATTCAAATTTTATGATCCAGCTCACAGATGGTAATGTGAAAAGCGGGACAAGGCCACATGGTGACGGGTCACGATCGAGGCATCCATGAGTTAATCACGGACCACAGCACACCATCCAGCCGGAGAAAAAATGACATACAGTAAGTCTTGTGTCCTTCCCATCAGGGAACCAGTCTGAATGGACAGAACCAGTCTGGGTGTTCAGTGAGTAAAGGAATACACAACACCACATATCCGCTGTAGCATACAATATAAAAGCATACAGAAACACACTGGATGCCCATTACTACAATTGAGTCAACAGCTGTTTTGATCTGTATAGCAATGTATGACAGCATGCATGTGGGACACACTAGGATGGTCTCAATGTCACCGAGGCAATTCTCATACAGCCCCCCTCCATTCCTCCACTGATACAGAGAGGATGAGAGACAATTTCCTCTTGCTTTCAGTGACAGTAATTGCCAAGCCCTCAGCTAGCCTGTGTGTATATCTGTGTGTCATGGAGGGTGTCTCTCACTTCTCTCTCACACACACATACACAAACAGACTGAATAATGTAGGTATCTGCTGGGAGGCCCATGGGCTGCAGCCACTAAGAGGTCATATGTTATACTTTTCATAGTCAATGTCATTCGATGAAAATCATGAGAAAGTCTGCAAAGAGTTACAATGAGGAGACTTTTTAAATGTTTCTGAAAGAGAACTATGTTCTCTGCATGCTGCATTTGTTTTGTTTATTTGATAGCTTTGTAGGGTATTTTAAAATGACAGGCTGAATTTTCAGCACCATTATTTGAGTCTTCAGTGTGATATGATCCTTTAGAAATCTAATATGAAGATTTGCTACCGAATCTTTTTTTTTTTTAATATTTATTTTTACCTTTTTGATTTTAATAGGACAGTATAGCTATACTTGGGAC
Organism: Enteromius afrohamiltoni; assembly: GCA_034779775.1. Taxonomy (NCBI): domain Eukaryota; kingdom Metazoa; phylum Chordata; class Actinopteri; order Cypriniformes; family Cyprinidae; genus Enteromius; species Enteromius afrohamiltoni. Next base: position 4,302,694 of record JAUYWG010000039.1, on the reverse strand, counting down.
ATCCAAAGAGCACTGATGCTACTTTTTTTAGCTTGCTGCCCACAAGGCTATCGGTGCCAACAAAGAATAATCTTATTCTCATCACAGTTTAAAACCATTGTGCAGTTGAATACAGTTTTTAACTCTTAATCTTTAAATCTTTTTACGTCTGAAAACTGTTTTAATATTTAGAATCTATTCTTAAACAAAAAATAATAATAATATGATCACATACATTGACATTATTATCACTCAACAACAGTACTTATTTTGTATCATTAGACAAAATGACTTTCGGAAAGTGCATAAAACTCACACTGGGTCACAATATCTCAAAATGATGCAACAGGACGCAAATTCTGTTTTGACTGAGGCCATCATAATTAGTAAATTAATTGTATCTGGCTGTAAAGCATGTGTTCTCCTAATGGCTTGTCTAATAGCTTGTCTGTGTGTCACTTCACAAGTTTTATCCTGCCAAATGACATCATCCATGCAGTGAATAAATAAATGATTGGGGTTTAATTATTGATCAATAATGCAGTGCGGTAATCAAACTCTTGCTTTTAGTGACCTTTGCTGGCCTACTTCAGATTCAACTTCACACTGTGTGCACAAGTTATGTTTATCTTTAAACTATAATTGCAGATAGCTTGGTTATTTATAATCTAATATGGAAGTGTTAAAACACATGGTTGCACATGAATATAAGTGACTTCTCTGAGCTCATTAACTTTTCTGAGTCTAATAACTTGAGGATTTCATTATTATTAAGAAGAGTTTAAAGAGATATTTTATAAAAGGGACATATTTTAAGGGGGTCAATCAGAAAGAGCAAAATCACGTTCAGAATAAAGGTTGCGGGTGCGTGGGAGGCCACGCTTCAGTATTAGATGCCAAGACCCTGTTTAATTAGAGTCCAACTCTTCAACCAGCACGACACAAAGAATGGAAAAGATGAAACAAGCCATCTGTGTGTGTAACTGGCCATCTGGATAGTTACAGGCAACAAGTCTATAATGTGGCAAACAAACAAAAACAGCACCACTGACAGAAATAGGCAGAAAAGAAAAATAAACTGAGCCAATATTTTGCATGCATGTGTTTAGTCATTAGTGGTGCATTTATGCATGTACATGGATAGTTTTATTATGTCAAGTTCCATGATTAATTCCTACTACTACAGACGTGGTTAAAATACATACATGTAGAATATACCTCTTATACTGTAAATGTATCGGTCCTGCTCGTTGTGCTGAAAATGTCAAATCTAAGTCAACTGATTTATCTATATTTTTTTCTGTTAAGGGTGTGTTGCAACCAAATGTATTTCTGTTCTGAATAAATCAAAGAGAAAATTCTATGAACTCTCATCCATCAGGAACTCACTAAATAATGAAAAAGGAGTGTTATACTATATCCAGAGCTATCTCTTTTGCTCACCAAGGCTTCATTTATTTGATCAAAAATACAGCAAAAACAGGTAAACTGTGAAATGTTAATACAACATAATATTTAACTGGCAATATTTCAGAAATCCTTCTAAAATGCTGATTTGTTGCTCAGAAACATTTATTTTTAAAAGCAATGCTATAACGGTTCAGGTGTTTATTATTCAGGATTATCCGGACAGCATTCATTTGAAATAAAACAAAAACAGTTTAATATTGTAAATATATTTTACTGCCATTTTTGGTGCATGCACACATAGGAACTAATTAATTACCCAATTTAATTAATTACAGAGACATAATGTAATATTTCATACGTTTCCATGATGTAATGTCTCACCTGTGTGACCTTCTCTGTGACGTTGTGTGTTCGATCTTTGACCTTTGGTGCAATGATGGTTTTCTCTGAGGAGTGCGGAGATGATGCCCGCTTGTCATTGTTGGTCTCTGAGAAGTTGAGAGTGATGAGAGGGATCTTGTTGATGGTGCTGTACTTAGTGAGGTTTGAGTCAGACGTGGAACCCAAAATGCTGGACTTGATCTGATTAAATGGTCCTAAGGCAAATAAACACACAAATGAGCAAGACACAACACTCTCTTGCTATAAAAAAAATTGCATACTAGCAGGATTCGCTTGAATAGTGACATCAACACCGATCATTTTAAGAATGTGCTTTTCCAGATCAACAATAAAACCGGCACCATCATCAACAACAACATTTGAGTCAACTGCAAACACAAGATACAAAGACAGTAGACGCACAGACGACAGCGACACGACAACGGTTAAAATCAAAGAAGTGAAGCTCTAGCCATACCCCCAGCCATCCAAGAGCGCGACACTAGCCAATGAGAAGAGAGCGAAAGAGAGAGGGAAGGGGAGCAAAGAATGACTTCACTTTTGAAACGTTAAGAGGTCAAATCTGGTATCATCTCAAGAACTTAACTTGTTATAAACAGGTCACTGAACTAAAAAGATCCACACAGTCTTGAACGCTACAACACTCTAAACAATCCATACTCTTGCAGATATACATTAACTTTAACCTAAGTGGTTGAATACCCATGTAGGTTCAGAAAGAGAGATTTCGAAGAAAAGGAGAGGAAGTAAAGAAAGACAGAAGAAGCTGCAGAAGCCCAAACTTAGTTCTTAAATTTCGGCTCAAACAATACAGCAAGTGGTTTCTGACCCATGCACTTTCACGTCACGTGAGGCATTACGCATGCAAATCTCTCCTCTGTCCCTCTGGCACATACACAATTATTTTTCAGCATTTCGTGATTGTCGGTTTGGTGTGTTTTGGAAGCATTCAGTGTAAGCCTGAGCATGCTTTACACAGGCAGGCAGGCAAGCATGTGCTGAGTAACAGCTCTGTTACCTTTAATACTACGCCCATTATCTGAGAAAGCAATAGATCACGGATGGACAGAGGGAAAGGAGAGAAAGACAGTGAAAGGCAGTCATAAGCATCAGTGATAGGTGAGATATATTATACTGTGTGAGAGGATGAGTAAATAAAAAAAAGAAATACAACTAAAAAACTAAAATACAATTTAAATGTATTTGAATTACATTAAAAAATGTGTCAAATATGCTCTAAAAGTAGTTCATGAAGTACATTTTAAATGCATTGCAAGAAATACACTTAAATTGCACTAAATATACTTAAAACGGGTCAATTTTAACACAATTTCAATGCATTAAGTATATTGCAAATACATTCAAACTGAACAAACATATCTTAAAATACACTTAATATACTTAAAGTTGTTTCGAAATCATACATTTAATATGCACTTAGTACAGTATAATTTAAATATATTAAGTATGTCTAAAAAAAGCACAGTTTAAATATACTCATTTTTACCTGGGTATTAATAATGCTTTTGGGTGGATTTATATTAGGTAATATTTCATATTAGATATAGATCATAAATATTGTACTTGTGCTTAATCATGCTGTAAATGTGAGATGGTTTGTTAAGATATCTTCTTCCAAGTATAATAAACCACTTAATAAACAACCTTGAGATGTTGAACACATTAAATAAAAAATGTTAACAGTTTCCTTGAACTCGATGTTACTTTTGATATGATATGCAAACATGCGTATATTTAACAAGCGAACCTTTTGCATATTAAAAGACACAATAAACAAAAATTTCTTACCAAACAATTTACATGTATAACAATTTACATGTATAATTTACAAGCTATATACTGTATTTTATTGCTTATCACAATGGGAATCTATCATTTATATTGTAAATATATATCTGTGCCTGTCTTAAATAACAAGTCACATCACGTTCCTGTGGATTTCATTGCACTTTTATTTAATATGGCCAATAAAAATTATAATTTAATGTGACCTTCACCAAACCTATAGTCATTCGTCCTTGTACTCACAATCACATTTTTTTAATTATGTTATAGCTTTCGCTGAAGAAGATTGTGACTGGAATGCAAACATGGTTAGTCCATTAACAACTATATCTAAGTGCCAAACAACTATAAAACCAACTCCAGTTGAATTTAATGCTTAGCAATTTCAGGTAACACATTTCAGGATATAGGTCGAAGTTTAACATCTGCTGTGTCCTAGAGCTTTACAAAGTCACGCCATTGAGAAAATTACTCATTTTAATGAGAAAATCTGCTCTGTCTCTTGATTTCATCAGTCAGTATCAAGGGCTAAGAAAAAGATGACTTTTTACTTTAAATATTTAAGCACAGTTAAATATAGAAACCTTATATTCATTCATGTATATTTTTGGCTAGATACATTTGACTTAACTATCTAAAAGTTTTGAAATAACCTACCCTATTAATTTCTAGTGCCTTATACAATATTATGACATTTCTAAATAAACAGAAATTATTAACCATATTACAATAAAATAAGAAAAGCAGTACATTTTACCAAACTAAGTGACTTTGAAGAAATAGTTCAAACAAAAGGCCATCCAATTTGTAGATGAGTTTGTTTCTTCTTTTCTTTTTTTTTTTTTAAAGATTAATTTATTAGGTGTTTTTTTTCCCCTTTATTTGATAGAATAGATTAGTGTTGACAGGAAGTGAAGCAGTAGGGGATGGGATCGGGAAAGGTCTGCAAGTGCTGAATGTCGGAATGCTGCACACGAGCCTATCAGCGCCGACGGGTTTGCTTCTTCTTTGAAAGAGATTAGGAGAAATGTCGCATTACATTGCCTGTTCAAAAATGTATCTTCTGCAGTGATAAAAACATCACAATGATACACACTTTAGCCCATCAATTAACTTACTGTGACTCAAAAAGCTGTGAGAGCCTCCATGTCAAAAATATATGCCCCCAGATGTCTTGAGAAAATATCAGTTTTGTCTGGTAACAGAACAACTAGTCAGCAAAGTTGTTTAACAGCTAAAACGCATTAACAGCAAATCTTGTCTGGTACCCCAAACTGTATTATCTGTCTTCTATCAGCTAAGAAAATTGAGTGAGTAAAGTGAAGAACAGATGCAGGAGATGAAGAAATTATGATAATTTTTTTTTGTTTGTTTATTGAATAGTCTTGTGCTTGTTTCAATGCCCTGATTTTTGATTTCAAAAACAACAAGCATTATTACACAAGCAACAGCAAAGGAAATTTGCTGCCTCCCAACAATGTAGTGTTACGTTAAAAAACATTAAATGGAGACACTATCTTATCTCTAACTAATATAATATAGCCATTTAAACCACACATCTTAAGACTAAACTGGAAAAATTATATAAAAATACTAATATAAATGATCAAAAGATAGTAACACAACACAAATGTTTGGTTGCTCTCTTGAAGCAACACACACAGTTTACACTTCCTTCATATCATTAAGCTGTTTTTAATTTTAAACATTTGCTTCCATCTACAAAACAACCCCCAGCTATGTATATATAATATTGTTTTCTTGAGTAAGAAAGTCATTTTGTCTGAATCCGGAGAGAAATATGCATAGATCATGCACCATTTACAAGTGAAAAAAACAGGCATTTTGATTTAATTTTTTTTCGCTGGAGGAAACATTATTATAGATCATGACTAGATGGTAGGGTTTAAAGTTAAAATGATAGATTCATTTATTTACTTGTGGATTACTGTGATGTTTTTTTATCAGCTTTATGGACTCTGACAGCACCCATCCACTGCAGAGGATATATCGGTGAGCAAGTTATGTAATGCTGAATTCTGTTCAATGAAACAAACTCATCTACATATTGGATGGCCTGAGGGAGAGTCAATTTTTGGGTAGACTATTCCTTTCGCCACAAACAATATTCATATCATATAATTCTTCTTAAAAGCTTTATTTAGATGTATTTATATACCTTCACTAGCATGGCGATCGCGGTACGTCCTCTGCGTCTGTGTGCTGAATCCTTCTAAATCGTGCGTAGATGATACTCTCCTAAACGTGCACATACTGGCCCGTGATGCTCTCCTGGAAGCGGTCGGCAAAGGCTCCTGGGGCTCCACCCGCTCCCAGGGGCCCCTTGGAGATGAGTGATCCTGTGGCCCTGAGATAGGTGAGCCTGACCCCAGATAATTCTGGCCAATCAGAGCCCAGGTGTCATTTCCATAGGAGGGGCTACAGCTCTCACCGGTGGGTGGATGGAGCTCACGTGGAGAAAGGGAAAGAGAGACAGATGACGAGCAGAAAGAGCGTTTCTCATTCTGATCAGCCGAATGGATGGTCACCTCATCCGGGTCTTCCTGAGGGAGGGACTGCTTACTCACTCCCAGCATGCTCAGTGGTGCAGGCAGACGAAAACGGAAGAAACGTCCTTTTTCTACAAAAAAAGGGGACAGGGGGGTATTGTTCAAAAGAGGTAACAGTCAAATGTGTCTTCCCTCAGCTTATTAAGGTAAAAAAATGCAACCAAAATGAACACAAACGTCTGCCAAATTTAAGATAATAGGAGATAATTAATCTACTCATGACTTTAATAATGACTGTTGACTGCAACAATAGATAATATAATTATCTATAATATATAGATAATATATAAATTATAGATAATATAACTAATATAGCATTAACTAATTTTTATGCACAATTTTGCAGCACTGCACACTTTTCTGTTAAGTGTATGAATGCAACTGCCAATCAGAGACTTCAGATATTTTTTTGTGAATTCTGTATTTTTGTGAATTGACTTATGAACAACAAAGAGTACACAGTATGTAAGCAACAGATTCATTTTCCAAGTGTGGACAGCTTCGGTGACTATATTGAGATTTCTTTTGGCAAGAGCAGTCAATTTAACGTATGCCCTATAATAATTAATATCATATAATTCAATCCCAATTCCATTTAGTTTTTTGTGATACTAAAATAACCAATGCAGTGTCTCAATTTTTTAGTGTGCAATAAACTAATTCCTAAAGAGCTTTTAGACAGCTCTGTCTGAGTAGCCTGTAAGTCAGTAAGAGTGTAAGGAAGAAGGAATGTCAGATCCTTTGATCTCCTGAGAAACAGACATATGCAAACATACAGGCATCTTCGAGACACCCCCAGAGTGGAGGTGTCTTTCCTTCTATTCAGTCTGCTCAAAAGGATTAAACGAAAATGCCAATGCAAATGAATTAACAGTCATGTCTGGCATCATTTGAAATGTCTGACTGGTACAATGGTTTAATTTCTACAGAAGTAAACTTTAGATTTCAGAGATATTTTACTTACTGCAATGGGTGTGCCTTCTCCCTGATCATTCCATGTAAATTATCATCCGTGTAAACTACACCTCAATGCAAATTACAATTCTTGTTATATTTGTCCATTTTGGGGATGTTTATCTTGGTTTTGTATTTAACGGATTGCAGCGAAAGGGTCGGGGTGATGCTGTAGTCAGAAAGCCTGTAGTGTGATGTGTGTCTCTATACTTCATACTATGTATTTCAGGTCAGGTGAGAATTTGATGTTTTATATGAATTGATATATTTGAATGATTTATTTGAACGTAATTGACATGATGAAAATTTACCTGACTGATAATAAATTGTTACATTTGATCTTATTCTGTTTTCTCTGTAATTACTGACTCTAGTAGATTACGTTTTATCCTGGCTAACGAGCAGCAGAATGAACGAGTAAATCAAATAAAGAGTTAACTAGAATAATCAAATATCAGAAGAATACTAATTAGAAACAGATTTTAAAAAAATGATTCAGTCAGATTTGAATTTAACCTAAATGTAATAACTTTGCGCACTGAAAAGACCAAACATGCAGGAAACCTTCATGCACCATTGGACGCCTTCCTTGGGCCAATTTGTGGATCTTACAAGAGCATGATATAGAGCCAATAGGAGAGTTCAAATTCCCAATTCTGTCCTCTTTCCATTTAGTGCTGCAGATTTTATTCCACTTTTGTAGTGTATGATTTTCACTTATGTTGATAAAACTGTATCGGTATCAGTACTCTGATTCATTAAATGCTAGGCTTTTGACAAAATGTACAAAAGCGTGATTATAAAAAAACTGCCCGTACAAATATAAAAAAATGCCCCTGAAAGACAATTTCAGTGACCAGACATTGCCTCTAAATTGAAGAGGTCATTTCTGAAGCTGTCCTCCTTCCCCTTCTTAATATGATGTGCATATTTTGTGTGAGCTGCCTCTCTTGCTGACTGGTTCAGAATTAGCTTCTGTCTTATCCAAAAAGCACCATAAATAGTGAAAACATGGCCCATGAAGGTACTCCAGGGGTTCCAGGACGAAATATACAAATAATTTATATAAATATAAAGTTGTATATTTTCAAGACATTTCAAACTTTCTAGCTAGATTACTGTATGTTCTTTATGGATGATGTTATTAAGAGTTATTAAGAAAGAAAATCATTTTATATAGGTGCCACTGGATAAAGGTTAATAACCTGTGTTGCAGAACTCAACAACAAAGGTTTCTTTGGCCCTGTTGACACTGGTATTAAGATTTGGTAATTTGGATTACAATTAGTTGAGGGAGACACATTCTGGATTTCTTTGAGCTGAGGGTCTATGGGCGGGATTATATGTCAGCTATATCTGATCTATAGAACAGACATAGAAAGTATAATAGACATGATTATTTCCAACAACCATACAAAGTTACACTTAAGGGGTCTCTGCAGCAAAACCTCTGCAGCCACACTGTCCTACCCACAATGTGAATATTTAACAAGAACTTCCTGAATGTTAAACAAGCAGAAATGTCTCTGATGGAGGGAAAACTGGGACATCAGCATCGATGAAATTCAGAGACATGGATCAAATAAGGTCCCTCTCTGTTATCTTTCTCCTCTGGAGGGAAAGACAGCCCCAGGACTTCATGGATTTCATTACCTTAGCCTCATATCAACCACAGAGAATACACGGCTAAACTATTTATGGACCAGTGAGACCAACTTTATCAAATATTATATTATTGGGCAATACCACAACACTGCGTGTAGGAGAGCTTCATGAACACTTGATGCCCCACAACAACATTATGGTGTCCTTGGAAAACTCACAACATCTGTTTCTATTGTTGACATAACACTTCAAGCAGCTTTTGCAGTGTTCTGCAGTCTGACATGATAAAATGAAAACTATTCTTCTTTTTTTTTTTTGTCATGACTGTTTAACCTCCGTTGTAAGACATACGTTTAAATGCCTTCCTCATATGTGTAAGGAGATGCATGCTATGCTGAACTCATATGCAAGCTGCAGGTTTGCTTTTGGCTGCAATATGTTTTTTTATTCTGCTCTCTACTTCAACAACAGCCTCTTTGTATCACATTTTTTTTAACCTGGCAGACTTCACACTTGATGTGGAACACAAATAGCTGTCTAAAGGAACTCCAAGGTATTCCAGGACGTGAAGGAGTAGAGTGACAGAGTTGTCACTTGCTTTTCTTACCCTTAGGAATAATAGCATGTGAATAGTATAAATAGTAGGGATGTAACGGTATTGTAAATACTGTCCTACCGCAATATTACATTTTTCGATACCATGGTAGCATGACTCGATAAAACGATAGGTCTTCTGAAGAAAGTTTGCTCAGGTGAATGGAGCAAACGGGAGGTAGCGGGAACTACAATTCCCATCAGCCCAGGCGTGGCCATCATTCTTTGCGGTCTGTTGTTGTCGCTACAGATCAGTGTTGCCAACTTAGTGACTTTTCAGCCCCCTTGGCTACATTTTTCCCTAAAAGCGACTAGCGACAGATCTAGAGACTCCTTGGACAAACCTCAGCGAGTCTCTGGTAACGAGCTCTTGTTCTTGTTTTCTCAGCGTGCGCACCCCTCTCTCTGCGTCTGTTCAGCAAGCGGCTGAGAGTAGCAGGGCTTTCAGTTATAATAGATATTATGTTGCCTCTAACTCTATTTTACATGCAAATAGAGCCAAAAATCACAGCATAGCCATTGTCTATATCTTATGTGTACTTGGTTTCATTATTATGAATTATAAATATAATTATATGATTATAAACGATTATAAATAAGGACTTTAATCTAGATTAACATCTTGTAAGGTAGAGCTGGTTCAGTAGGCCTTATAATGGCGTGCATTTCAGTCACTATTT
>JAUYWG010000039.1:4272112-4291972 GCA_034779775.1 Enteromius afrohamiltoni | reverse complement strand
TTGTGTATCGACCTCTGCCTGTTTGACCACGCCATTAAAATTCTATCGCAAATGGATCCTAACGACTCCCGCGATTCGTCACACTTACATCAGAAAGACACCATTATAACATTCATTTCAATTCATTTCCTCAGATCTTGTACATTATCTCATTTTAATTGTACATTTAGAATTTTTATTTATTTATTTGTAAATCTTTGCAGTGTGATTTCTCTCTGTCTGTCTCTTCCCTGGGGTTCCAGTACCACGCCAGCATTAATTAAAAGTCTCTCCAAACTGGGCTATTTATATCACTCAGTCATCAAAACAACCTTTCCTTCCATTTTTGTTCAGAGTAAAGACTAATAAATCATTGAAAGGGGCAGGATGAAAAAGCTTATACATTTTATTAGCTTGTTTGTCTCTTCTTTCCTGGTTCAATGCACTTCCTATGTACTTAGCCCTCAGTCTTGCTCTCAGAGGAAGCAAGATCTAGGAAATCTATATTAATCCCAGCTGGACTTCTTTCTTTTTTTTTTAAGCATCATGTTGTATGTCTCAGCATAGCACTGCCTGCACTGCCATAGCAAATCATCGGTTTATAGCAGCCCTGACTGAACAGTGCCTCTAAATCGCACACATGCAGTATGAATAAACGCAGATGTCCTTTTCAAAACAATTCCCTGTTGCTATGATACCACAGAGACGGTATTAGCATTGGATATTAATTGGAATTCATAGTTCAGATGTGACATGTGTACATGTGACATGAGATGTGTGTTCACATGTGTAAAGTGATGAAGTAGCATATTTTGCAGAAAATGCAATGCAGCAGTTTTATTGCTTACAGGTCTCTGTCAACATTTGTCATAATTATAGTACGTGCACACACGCACACACACTCTGTTTGTATTAGATGGTTTAGTGTGCGCAGTTTTCCTGAATGGCATCCTATAAATGAAGCGCCGTTCAGCACCTGGCCTCAGGGATCCAAATAATTGTAACACTGCGTCACATAAATTATTTTCCCCCACTTCATTTCCTTTCTGGCTGACTGGGTTTGGTCTTGACAGTGTGTGCTGGTGAGCTAGAGCAACTGGAGCAAATAAAACCTTTCTCTCTCTTCCTCTGCCTTCTCGATATTTCTTTCTGCACACCTCTCTATCCATTCCTTCTCAGCCACCATGCTCCATTTGTTTGAAATGTTCTCTTCCTCTCCCTCATCTGGCAGACAGGCAGTAAGCAATTAAAGCAGATGCTGGGAATGGATCGCACTGATGGAAATGAAAAAAGAGAGAGAATGACTGAAAGAAAGAAAATAGTAAAGGAAGAGGCTCACTTTGTTCTTGTCTGGCTGGCGAGGAGTGGTTGAGTCTGTCTAATGAATCCATACTGCCTTCTTTCAGCACATAATCGAAACTCAAGATGAACATCATCACAACGCCCTCTTCGTTCTTCACCGGAATGATGTGTGTCGCACATAGGAAGTCTGATCCTGTGGACAAAAAATTATATATTCATTATCTTTTGGTTTAGAGAGCAAAACAAATCCAACCGTTGATCTCTAATTCATGATGATTCTTCATGCTAATTAGCTTAATTAGCATAAAGCACTGATAAAAACACAAAGGTTGTGGAGAGCAGGATGCATTTGCTACTTTAACACACAAACAAACAAACATGTAATTCAGATTTTGACGCTCATTCAGTTTGACAGGTTCAGGATTCATTTCTGACAGGAAAAGACGAGGATCGCCATGGTAACAATAGGGCGACGACCCTTGAGAAAAAGCACAATACAGCTGTGATTCTGATTTTTAGTTGATTATTATTGGGGCACAAGAATTATTAGACTTGCTACTTCACCATTGGCCTCCATCTCTAAAGACACAATTATCCTCATCATTGTCATAACTATAATTATAACATTTTCCAGTGCATTCATATGAGCAACTGACTAACAGTATGAATGTGTCACCAGCAGTGGAGTTACCAAACAAGATTACAAACACTGTTAATGCTTCTACATAAACTCCAGGCTCAAAGACAGTTACTGACACTTTCCTTGCTTGCTTTTTTTCTTTCTTTTTACAAACAGTACAAGCACATCCTGTGTTCTAAAGGAGCTAGATTATTCATACAGATTTTTAAAACTTCCAAGAGGATGGCCACAGGATGACATGATTTGTTTTCAATTATTATTATTATTAAATGTTAAAATGAATATTTTTTAAAAATAACTTTAAAATCACCAAAATATTTGTTGTTAATCATTTTACTTTAATTATTCTACATCAATCCCAGTTTAAGTGAAGTTCAACCAACATCCCTCACATGGCTCCGATGTGTGAATAAAGGCCTCCTTTGTGTTCAAATGTAATAAAAACCTTTTTTCTCACCTCTGCTAACTGTGGCAAACTGAAAATGTTCAGTTGACCTAGGACGTATGCACCGCGTGCGTGCCTCTGGGAAATGTAGGAGCAAAGGAAACCACATTTTACATTAGCAAGGAAATAACAGTCTCTTCTCGGCTTATGTCGAAATCCTCCAACATTTTCCTTTACCAATCCTCGTTTTGTGCTTCCAATTCGTGACTGGCGTTTTATTCAATTTACATTTAAAAATATGGATATTTATCTTACAAAAATACATTGAATACATCCCTGGAGGGATGTTTTACCTTGGAACATCCATGTGAGGGATGTTTTACTATGAATGCACGTAGTTTATTTAACGTCTTCTGAACTGTATACAGCAAACACCCATTTAGACCCATAGAAAAGGCTTGGAGGGGCCTAAACATATTTTAATATAACTTAATAAAAATTCATTTGAAAGAAGAAAGTCACATACACCTAGGATGCTTTGAAGGTAGGTAAAACACTGCCTAATTTTCATCTTAGACTCTGAACTCTAATGACCATTTATTTTATGTTATTGCTAGTAAATAACAAATTAACATTCTAAACTGTATTCGGTCACATCCCAAATATTTGTTAAAGGGTTTTAGGTTTGCATATGCCATTTAAAGAAAATGTGAAAAAGACTTCTATGTGATATTGTATACACTACATTAGGTATGGGAAGATTCACAGATCTGCTCTGTGCCAAAGTTGCCATTTGTATTGCGATACATCATTTCTAACATATATTAAAGTCCTCTTGAAATAAAAAAACCTAACAAATCAACTCAGGCTAAAGTGGTTCCATAAACAACCAATTAAGTTCACATGATCAGTTAGTCTGCCCCGGACCAGGGTAGTTCCCCTGCATGTGTTGCCACAGTGACAGAGGTTAATCTAACGTATGTTAAATTTGCTTCATGGAACCAAAACATTTGAAAATGAATCAGACTAAATGAAATAAGCCTGGCTTATTTGGTGAACTTGTTTTAAGAAACAGGCCTTGGGTTATAAGTCAGAATACATATGAGTTCTTTTAAGATTTGCTGTCTGTCTAAAGTAAAGAAATAAAAGCAATCATATATATTTGCATCATATAGCATGGAATCGCACTGTATCTAAACAGGGGTGAATCTTATTGCATGGCATGGGTCGCTGCTTCACATGTATTTTAAATGTATTGTATCATTGGCTATGCATCAGCTTCAGTTATGAGATGCACATCCCTACAATACACTGTAAATGAAATATTTAAATGTGTCACATCACCAGTGCTGTCACTCATGTAGATGGAAACTGCAACTTCAGGTCTCTGCAAACTGCTGTCAGTGTGATCGCCCTTTCAGCACGACGCGTTCATCTGTTTTGATGGCTGCTCTTGTCAGTTTATTGAGAATTATCTCAACAACAATCTGAGACCAGTGCAGAGTTTAGCACGACAAGAACTCCCTGTTCAATTATTCCGGCCTGCAGGCCTGTAGAAGCAGCTCAATTTAGAATGAGCTTGTTTGAACGATCACGTATCAATTAGAAAGACACACAGAAGAAAGAAGCAGCATTTGTTTGTCTGCTCTATTTGGCCATGTGATCTATAAATAAATCCAAGCTTTCGTCTTGTGTGCCCAGTGTTTCTCTGTCAATTTGTGATATAATTAGCAGCTGTGCACACACACACACACACACACACACCACAGAGCTTCTACAATTACCACCTGCAGAACATCATGTACAATCACTCACACACACGTGGAACTAACATCAGCAATCAGTACTTAAAGAGCTAAGAAAAAAAAAACAGTATCATCATTATGGTAGCTACGAGGACAGTTCAAAGAACATCACGGTTATATATAATCTCTGAGGGTTTTTTGAATTTCTGTGCAAAGGTAAATCACAGTAACTACTGTATATATTTGCTCGAAAATTAATGATGAGTGAAATCATAGCAGTTTATATATTATACTTAAATAATGATTAAAAGGGCAAATAGTAAATCGTTTTTAGGTATTATTTCATGCTTTTATAACTTTTGTTTATACATTTTTCACTGCATAAACGGGTGTCTCACAATAGAACCATTATATTTGAAGGTGGCATAAAAAAACTGCTGTAAACTGGTGACTCTAGAAAAGAAACAGAGTGCGATAACTGATAGAAAATCAACAGAAACTCAGTCCAGTACATCAGAGTTTTAGAGTTGGAATAAAATGTTGTTAGCATAGCAAAATAGTGTTTAGCATCTGTCAGAAAGCGCCGTTTTAAGAAAAAAAAGCAATATTTCTTCACTATTAATCATTGTAGACATCATATTTCATTACACTGGAATTTCTGTAATCTTCTTCAATAAAGTCTGTATGGGTTTTGTGCAGTAATGCAGCCTCTAGGTGACCAGGTATTTCATATCACAATATTCTGTGTTTTTTTTTCACACAGCTAGAAGACTGTACAGTCTAATTAGTAGCCACGATTGGAAAGTTTTAAAATGAATGATACCGATAAAGCTTACTAACGAATTTAATGTAATCTATTCCTCTCTTTCTGCAGTTGACGAATGGAATACGAGAGGCAGGTATACCCAGAGTAAGCAGGCTATGACCCTTCACTACATCACTGTCAATATTACCACATAATGCAATACATCCTGAGACAGGGAGAGAGATGCTGCACGATCACTTTAGGCCATGAGGAAAAATCTGCAAGAAAAAAAAATTTAAGCTCCAGTAGTTTGTTTTTAGATTTTACCATCGAACAGATGTTTCATGCTCTATAGCAGACGTTCTACCTCTTTGAAACCACTTCCTCTTCTGAAAACTCTCTGTTTTGTTCACACATCTTTATAATAAGATTTAAGAGTGACAGAAAAAAGTACTGTAAAATAATAAAGACTACAAGCACCAAGTTTCCACTCATTGTTTATACTATATTATCATAAAAGGTATGCGATTTTGGCATCTAAAAATAATCTACAAAAAGTACACTACAATGAAGTAAATGTTTAATAAACTAGCCTAGAGTGGTATCTTCCAGAGCTTATGATGCCATTTGGAATCTTTGGATATTGGCTTAGCTCTGTGTGGAAAAGAATTTATTGCATGACTGAGCATAAATATCCGTTTTACAGCAGAAAATGTTTGCGGAGTGCAACAACCTGTCAGTTTTAATCTCAAACAGTCCTGGTTGGTTATGTTCGGCATTAACCTAGGTGAGAGGCAAATTGAGGAAACCATCGGGGGAAATTCTTGTTTGTGTGTGTGTGTGTGTGGAGTGAAAGGACAAGAGAAGCTTAAGAGATTAGCCCTATGGAACTGAATAAGTGCTTTAAATGCTTGAATTTCATGGTGCTGTGGTGCCGCTTTAAATGAATTAAGTAGTCTAGTGGGGCAGATGAAAAACCTCCAGCATTTTTTTTATTTATATATATATTTTAGAATAATTACATATTTTAAGTATACAGTATTTTATTATTTAAAGTTATATATAAACTGATTTTCTATGATGAATGTCCAAAAAGGGACCTTTTTAATGTTCTACATCATGCAAAAAGATTTTATTTGACTGACTAAAAAAAAAAATCAATAGGACACACAGGACAATTATTTCTAGTTCTCGCTTTGGGAAATAATTTGTAGTGAAGGGTATATGTTTAGAGTATATGGTTCTGAATATAGACACCAATAAACAAACATACACGTTTGTGCAATGTGGACTTACAGAGGTACTTTAAAAATCGATTCATTACCACAATCTTCATAAATAAAGAATGAATCTGTTGACGTCTTAAAGGAAATGTGATCTGATACTTGTCTTGAGTGTGTAAAGCAGGAGAAACCACAGTCAAACTAGCAAGATACACTGAGAGGTTAACAGGGCACGTTGAGATTTCAGCATTTGAATTTAAACTATTGAACAGTTAAGCCATATTAAGCCTGCCATTGCCATTGTATAAAAATAACAGACCTGAATTTATCTGGATTTATTTACGCTCAATATCACCAGCATCTCCACTTATTTTCAGGTAGCCTAAAAATGTGTTTTTTTGGTCAAAAACTTTTTTAATTTTATACACCTGACGAACTAGGTTAAGGTTACATCAACAAAAGTCATTTTGTGGGTTAAACCAAGTAAGCAGCAGTGCCTGCATTGTTCCTTTGTTATCAAGATACTGTGAGCTATTTCTACCTGATCTGACCTTGCATTGTAACAACAGTCAGATTTGTTATGGATTGTAACCCAATATTATCAGATTGATTCAGCCGTGTGAGATAAGACATTTGAATTAAATAATACCAGTTTATTCACTACCACATAAAAGTTTAACAGTTTTATCATGTCATATAGAAGCACGTGCATGCACAAATTTGTGTGTGATATCTGCATACAAACATTTTCACGAACAAATCATGATTCACCAATAACTTGTGTACTAAAATAAATGTTAAAATGACTAAAAAACATTAGGAACAGGTTTGCTAGTTATGAAAGGTTGTGGGGGAACCCATTTTTATTTTGGGTGTGTTTAATGTGATTTATGGCAGGTCTTACTACAAATACTACAAATTCATTGGCATTACAATGAGGTTAAGAACAAATTTGTGTGCATGTATGCGTGCGTTATGAAATAGACAATGTTTTAGTGAGAAGTTTTCCTTTCTGAATAAATATGAATAATCTGCAATTATTAGTGAATGAGACCAATTTACTCACTGATGTGTTTATGTTTGCCATCTTATTGGTATACGTTTTGAAAGAAAATTGGACATTTTTACAGTACTTTCCAAGCTGAACAGTCATAGTGATCAGAGCCACACTGTTGTTTAGCTAGAGAATAAATGTTTCTTAAATAAATTCTTTTTTCTCTTTGATGAAATTGTACCTCCATGTGGAACCAGCACTCTTATTGTAGTACAATTTTAGCGGCTTTTTATGGGTTTGATCATGCTCATGTTCATGTTTTCTTTCAAACTCTAACAAGTTATCCAAGCAGCAGCTGCATACTGTAGATCAAGCCACCATCACATCATGAGACTAATAGAAATTCAGCTTTCAGTAAATACCGCTAAGGTTGCAATTTCATTTTCCACATGTAAACTGTGTAATTGTCCTGAGCTGAACTATGTAATGTCTAGGGTAAGTGCTACTGTATGCAGTTCTGCCACATTGGTTGTCCCCTTCACTTATAGGAGACAGAATCCTCAGTTTTACTGTCTGTGTGTTCATTTCCACTTTTAATTGAGATGTACTGTACACACTCCCTTGAGCTAACTTTGACCAAAATAATGCATTTACAGTTGCACTACTAAAAACGTTGGGTGAAAAACCAACTCAACTTTAAGCAGAAAATCAAATAATAGCTGACAAATCACATGATTCACATTTATTCTTAAAACAATATTTCCATGTCCTCTCTTAAGGTCACATGCTCTCTAATTTTGAAGGGGATGATCTTTCTGCATTCTACAGAATGAATGTTACTTAAATGCACTGAAGCAGTGTATATGTTCACTTTCTTCTGTATATTAAGTTCAAGTTCTTGTTTCAAGACGATGGAAATTTCATTAGATTCTATTTCCACTATCAATAATTAAACCTACAGAGCCTGTGGAGACTTCTTTAAACAGAGTAATCCATACGCACCAACACACCAGCACACACACACACACGTTGGTTTTTGTGATTTATGGGGACTCTCCATAGGTGTAATGGTTTTTATACTGTACAGAATGCCCTACACTGACCCTACACCTAAACCTACCCCTTACAGGAAAGTATGCGCATTTTTAAATTTTCAAAAAACACCATTAACTATGTGTTTTAAGCCTTTTGAATTACGGGGACACTGTCCTTATAAATCACCTTCACAATGTCATACCCATGTTGTGACACAAATTTATGTCCTTTAAACCACAAAAACATGCACACACACACTCACATTTACCCATAATGCCTTTTAAAAACAATACAGAAAAGAGCATTCATACACTCCATTCTGTCTATCTTTTCTCTTTGTTTATGGAACCAGTGACATTTTTCCTGAATGATGCTTTCTTGAGGAATCCATTTAATTGTGTTCACCATTACCATGTGTGTACGTGCCGATTTGCTTGTTTGGGTTTATGTGAAAAGGTATACATTACATTTATGAGCATAACCTGAATGTATATGGCGAGGAAACCGTCTGGCTGAATAATTCATTGTCTGCAATCTCAATTTCCCAGAGCAGCCATCCAATGCAAACACACATACACATAGGTTAAAGCGCTGAGACTGATTGGTCTTTGAGGAGTGTGTGAAAGGTTGGTTGTTACTGCGCTGCAGGAGAGACAGAAAACACTGTAACACACTCATACAATTGATGGTCAACATTACGAGCTGCTTTTGCATACTTTTATCAAAAAAGATCAGGCTTCAAATCTTGTGACCTCCTTGTGAGTTGTTTTTGAGTGAGAACGAATGTCCAAAACTACCCAATTATTAATTATTAAGTCTTGTATGTCTAATGTAAATTCTTTTAAGGCTGACACCTCATCTCATAATTGGGCAGAAGCATAAAGTGACCTTGTGCAACTAAATGCAGACTAAATTATCTGAGGAGTTCAAGCATACGTCACCAGAGAGAGGTCTAACATTTGACTGGAAGTAATGACGCTTCAATTAAGAATTCATTGCCAAAAAAAAAAGTTTTACCTAAAAATGTTCTTCATGTGGTTATTATTGTATGTTTAACTTGAACTTTTTCCATATTTTATATTAGTTATGCTAGCATTAATTGCTGTAGTATCGAAACTGAAATCTAGAACTGTGAAAATCCTGATCCAGTCAAATTATTATTTTCCATCACTAAATACATTCCGATAAAGCAACAAAATGGAATTCAAGGGTTAGATCAGATAGAAACAGCTCCTTAAGGTAACAAGTTTCATCTTTATACAAGAAATATGCACCCAAACTCATAATTTCGCCTGCACTATGATGGTCAGTATGCATATTGTTGGAAGCTGAGACTAGAATGAATGTGGCCTGTTGTCAACTAAAGATGAGGCCAGTCATGTTAACACAATCCCCATCTGACTGTTGAGCTCATAGGTTCAGAAAGACTATCTGTATCTCTTTACAGAGCTCTAACACTCATCTGCTCAGTGCTTCTCTAATTCTACTCATAGTGACGAGACAAGGTTTGTAGTCTGCCAGGACATGTATATGTGTGTTTACGATCTGGCAGGAATAAAACAAGTCAAGTTTTTCCTTAAACAAACCTGTGGTATTGTTCTTTTTGCAGAGTGTTAAAAGCATTCGTGATCAGACAAAGCACTTTACACTCTTGGTAAACATAATAATAACGACCAGTGCTGATAGGGTTAGTTTCTGCTATATTGCTGTGGGTTAACAGTACAGCAGTGCAGTCTGTGTCTCATTTCCCCTGAGCAGAGACTCCAAACATCATACCTACCAAATGCACAAGAGCTATAAATACCTCTTTCTCTGTGTGTGTGTGTCCTTCTCTCTCTTCGGTCTCTGCCAAAGTGAAACTGTAACATTTAATCTGCTCATAATAGAAAGAGGATCTGTATCGACAGATTTCATTTTCACAGAATTAAGATAGAAGATACAGAAGCACAAGTGTGAATAATTCCAATTTCATTAAAAAGTAAGTCCAGATGATTATGTGTGCTAGTTTGAAAAGAAGAGAACAACTGAGCCAGATGTTACAGCGAGTGAATTTTAAATGTATGAACAACAGACTGTCATCATTTGCCATTCATCACCTGATTTCTGTACTAACAGGATTTATACAGCCTCTGACACGGTTGTGTTCAGTCTTTAAAATGACTGGTACACAGAGCTATGTGCTGATTGGTGGAGCTGTGTGTTAATAAACGCAGCTCATTAATCATACAGAGAGGCCTGCAAGGCAACATGACAGCATATGTTCATTAGCGAAGCACAGCGCAAAGAATAAAAGACATAGAGAGTCATAGGTCACTCTTTTCCAAACATTTCCTTATCTGACTGACAATATGCACAGTCGTGAGCCTATAGTGTTCATCACTCCCAAACAAAAACCACGAACATCATCTAAATTTGATGACACTTCATAACTTCAATACAACAGTAATAAAAATAGAATGCTTTGCAGATTGAAGCCTTATGAACAATTCATTTGGCAATATGTGTAAGTAAATGTACATCAACTAAGGATCTGTATTTGTTATCGCTATTTTTATGGATACATTCTCAACATGACATTCCCAAGAAGAGCTTATAAGACTTGGGATGAAACCACAATTTACTGAATGTTTCAGATACAACAAAGAAAGCATTCAAAAGTGAGAAGGATTGTGGGTAATGCATTGCAGCATGAAAACATACAAAGCTGAATGCAAAAATACTGTAAAATTTGGCTTTAGTTAAATTGTATTATTTATGTTATTCCTATTGAATGAATGAAATCCTTTGAAGCAGGGAATGTGCCAAGCCAGCAGTGTAGGATAACAGTGCCCTCTCAGACAGGAAGTCTCAGAAGAATTATGCAGGGCTATCACATTCTACTGCAATATAAATGCTAAATAAGGCATGACCCATACTCATGAGGACCTAGCTTTGTATGGCACACGTCAGTGTGTGTGTGGGTGACTAACGTAACTGAATAAGCTCTAATATGACCACACACTGTTAAAGGTAGTTCTTAGTAGCAACCCTCTTCAGCAAAGAATCCTCTTCGAATCAAAAACACAGAGGCTTTGTGAAAAGGCTACACGCACCTGCTCATCGCTCACAGTTTAATGCATTCACAGTAGAAGCAACTAAAATCAGTATAAAGAGCTGGTTCAGAATGTGCTGTGCTATGGCTCAGAGAGAGGAGAGCAGCCTCATTTACACCTGTGTGTGCTCTCTGGGGTGGAAACCAATGTAATGACATTAGTTCGTATGATATCTAAAAGACATACAATAATACAAAGACAACATATGTCATCTGACAATAAAGTAGGATCTAGAAACGGTAGCTCAAAGTTCCCCTTGGCACATAACTATGAAGAGAAGTCAGGGAGTTTAACGAAGAAGGGATGTCAGATAAATTGTGACTGCTTTTTATACACAGAGCAGCATGACTGACAGTAATATATGAATGTTCACTCCAGGTAGGAACTGTATTTAAAAGGCTCTTAAACTGCTACTGAATTTTTAAAGGGCATGAATGATCTCTAATGCACTATATCCTTTTGGATAATGCACAATTACAAGCTTACACTTTCAATTAAAAGGCAAAGTAATAATTGTGGTTATGACTTCCGCGCTGACGAAATTAGGTTTTTGCCCTGAAAGATCTCAGCAAATAAAGTCTTCAATATTAGTTCTCCAGAGAATCATTTTGAGAGATGAAATCTAAGGACGGAAATATGATGAGAAGAATGCTTCATTCTAAGTGTCTTTGCATGTACGGTGAAACATAAGGGCAGAATATTGATATTATTGAATGAAAGCTGCTGGACAGGGCCCTGGTTTGTGCTGTCTTACTATGTATTAGTTCATTTAAAAATGTATTAATTCATATCCTGGGACTAGTCAAATATTTTTGTCCTTTATAGAGGTTATTTGTACTTTCTTTCAGAGCATAAGTGCCACATACAGTATTTCCTGAAAAAAACTCTGTGGCTGACATCACAATTTAAAAATTATAAAGGAAAATAGTAACAATTTGTATATTATTTTACAATTACAATTGCATTTTCTTGTCAATTAAAGGGTTAGTTCACCCAAATTCTGTCATTTCTTTAGGAGACAACTCATGAAAAGCCATGAAACAAGCCAACCAGCTATGAGGACTATCACAACATCACAGACAGTAATTAATACAAATTATTACCGGAAGCACTGTGAATAAAAACATAAGGAAATTTAAAAGCTATTTCATATATCTATTGAAAAAAATATATATTTTACATTTCATGAAAAACATTATAATAAAAATAAATGGATGGCTTCAACAAAAGTATCAAAGATTAACAACCTTGTAGCTCACAGTAGATCGATCTTTAAAGGTTAAGTTATTGGCAAAAATCATTTCTATATGAATAGAGCTTTTATTTCCGGAAACCCAACTATTGCACTCTTTCACACACATAACACTTTCATAATCTTATGATTATCATTTCCTTATGCGTGAACTAAGTGTAAGGTAAGAGGCACTGGTATGAGCGCAGACAATGTCAGGACGCACGGATGGAAAAAAATCATAAAAGCATGATTACTATGCAATGTTTACAGTAAGCTTCATTGCAAGACCATGGCTTTATTTCCATTCATCAGTCCCTCTGCACTTTGACACTCGTGTTTTAACCTATTGCAAAAATGTGTTCTGTGTGATCGGTCCTTTGCGCCTGTCACTGAGAGGTCAAAAAAAGGTTGTTAAATTGCACAGACAGTGAAACTAAATTGCTTTTCCTCATCCAGGCGGATGAAGACAACAGCACATTGTTTAAAGGTCACTTACAATGACTGGCGTCACAGAGTTTACTAGAATTTTGGGGCTCGTGTTTGAATGGTCTCTTAACAGTAAAAAGACAGAACACTTCGCTTGTGTGAAAAGCATGTTTTTGTATTTAAGGGAAAGCCAATCTGGTAATTTTACGGTAATTTACAGGGTTTAATGTGTGTAAGAGGCTTATAATCATTCTTTTACAAGAAAGAAAAAATCTATGTCCTCTGTTGAGGACAAGTAGTCTTTCACTACAGGATAAAAAATCATCTCAGCTCTCACAGTTTCCCTGTGATCTAAAGCAAAATTGTCAAAGACAATAGGAGCCATCATTTCAGTGCTGACTTTAACTGCCTCTGCAATAATTCAAAGACACTCTCTGCTTTTTACTCTTCCTCTCTCTCTCTCTCTCTCTCTCTCAGTTTATATCCCATATCCAAAGTATTGGTTTATTCCTAGAAAATCCAAAAGGAAATAAAGGTACTATTCAATAATAAAAAAATGGCTTTGCCCAAAATATGTTACAGTGACAAAATGAAATATACATTGGAAAGTGTTTCCCTCCAGTGTCACAAATCAAAGAACATCATTAAAGTGGAATTTAAAGCTGAAGAGGGTCCTTTCTATGCCACTACCATCACCAAACGGAACTTAAAAATAACAAATGCTTCAAACAAGCTTAACTCTCCCTGTCTGCCATTGGTCTGTCAACACATGGCCCCGCCCCAAACTCAGTCTATTTAAACAAATATTGTAAACGAGCAAAAGTGTGAGTCAACTTAATACCATACATAAAATTGTTTAATGGCATATTTTCTGCAGCACTCTGTATAAAACATATTCCTTTCCCTGAGGCTTCAAATGGAGATTACAATAAGCAAAACATTAACATTCAGTAAACATAACCATTCTCAGGTTCATTGAACTACTACAAACACGTAAAGCTCACACACTCACCATCTTTGCGGTGGTATGTGATCTCCACTTTGCGTTCCTCCGAGCCCATGAGAGCCTGTGCTACCTGCGCAATAGCGTGCCGCTTGGTCAGCTGTCCGTGCAGGAAGTCGCAGGTGCATGGCTTCTGCATGATGTCCGGTCGGGAAAACCCTGTCATCTCACAGAAGGCATCATTGCAATAGATGATGGCACAGTTCTGGACACGTGCATTGGCTATAACAAATCTCTTGTCTGTAGAAACAGGCAGAAAAGAAAATTCTTGCTATAAAGAAAAGTGTGAATAGATACAGCAGTGGAATAGCAAATCATTTTCAAGGCATTAATAAAAATGTTCTTCTGCCATACGAGCACTTGTGCTTTTGGCAGACTGTACTTTTAGAGTCATAACGCCAGAAAGTCTTTCCAAATTTTATGACATTACACTGGCTATGTTTACATGGATGCTTTTTGTTTAAATCATTCTGGTAGATGAATCTGAACGTAGTATTTACATGAACACCATATAAAGTGATCAGGATGATGTGCGTATTTCACAAGTCACAAGCTTCACAGATCATTTGACATTCAAACACTGCATAATAATACAGAGTTTCTTGATGTTTGCACGTAATATCCTCCTACCATTGCTTCTTTTCTTAGGTTTTAAAGAGCAGACTTAAAATTTACCTATTTCGGGACCTAATTAGGAGACAATTAGCACAAGAAGCTTTGTGCCGTGCTGCTTTTATCAAGAAGTGAAATCAGCCAAACAAGCCGTCTGTGAACGAGAGTATGAAGTGGGGACTAATGGGATTTTGTTCTCAGCCACTTCACAGACGATCAGTGGAAGAAGAATTTTAGAATAACACGACACTCATTTATGACACTTGATTCTACAAAAACGACAGCTTCTGCCATGCTTTACACATCATTATGAAACTTCTGCACTACTCCACATATGCAGTACCTTTCAGTTGTGGTTTTCAATCCGATCAAGGATTTACAAGTCCTCTCAATCAGATTAGAAAAGATCTACACCACTCCTTCCAATCCAATCTAAATTTCATTTGGATCAAACTCAATCGGATCAATTAAGGTGTTTAGATGAAGGCTTTTCAGTCTGATTAGGCCATCAATCTGATTAATAACAGATTATTTGGCTGCTACTATTCACACCCATAAAAAAAAAAAAAAAAAAAACCTTTTGCATTTTTGGAGAAGAATATTATTAACCTTCCATGCATTCATAATGGAGCATCAAGACAATGTGAAAGTATGGAACAATTAAAGGAATATCTACGATTCAATAAGCAAAGCATCGTGGCATAATGTTGATTACCACTTGTCTTCTCCTTTCTATAAAAAAAGCTAAAATCTGGGTGGCATTTATAGTGGAAGTGAATTGGGCTAATTTGTACAACATTACAGCCACAAGACACAAACAATAATAACATGATTTTCCTTTGAAAAAACAAATTTTCCACCTTTTTCCTGTAGAAGCAGCTTCACATTTCATATTTAAATAGAAGAATCTATGTAGCCTACAGTACTGCATAATGCTTTTACAAAATATGCTTCTGGTTTTTGTTTTTTTAATTCTTCCATTTTAAAGGAAACCTAAAGCCTAAATTATTTTTGTGGTGACCAACACTGAACCTAGAACGTTCCTTAACATCCCAAGTGGTTTATCAGCAAATGTTCTTAACATTTTGTCTACCAGCGAACTGTTCTTGTCTATTAACAGTTATATTTGAGAGAAAACAGCAGAGACAGTAAGGCATGGAAGAGTGATATTTTGGCAGCGGACACTGGGCCCCTCAGCTGAGCGCCCGTGGTAGTGTGAGTAAACACATCAACACTCAAACACAACACAAACGGTGACACTTTCAGATGCTAGCTGGACACTGGGTGAAATGAACAGTTGCCTCCCTGACGACTAATGGAAAGAGTCGTTAGAAAGAGTCCAAACACTATCCAAAATCTATTGCGCTGTTAACCACTTAACTAATCAATGTTTATGTCAATGAGAAACGGTAACAGTACAACGCTAATAAATCAAAGCGTCTATTTCTAAGTTTGGACATATAAGTAAGGCTAAAACAAGTTGCACGGTCAATGTGTGGAGGTAAATTCTTCCTATTTGGAGGTCACACAAAACCGCGACTGAATAGCACCACATGCACCTCTTATTGTTGCAATGAAATAAACAACCGCTGCTGCAACATCTGGAAGATGACACTCACTTTGACCCTCGAATTTGCGGATGATAATCCCGAGGAACGTGTTCTGTGGCGCGACGTGACCTCGTCGCACCGGCATGATTGACGGCTGGTTGTGCGCCTTTGAATCCGTCGGATGAGCTTCACGAGCGCAGCGCGAGGAAACGCGTTTCTTTGTGGGGGGTCATTCCGGCAACGTCTTCTCCTTCTTTCCACCGTTAGATTGTCGCTTTCCGTGATTCATTCCCGTTTTTGTTTTCACCGGTAGTCGCTGTTTGAAACGAAAGACGAGAAAACGAGGCGTTCTGTGAGGAGGCTGCTGGTCTGAGCAGCAACTGAAACCCACCGATGTGACAAACGACCACAAACTGACAGCAGTGACGTGTGTCTCTCCGCGAGGGGCGACGCTGTGCAAGAAGACGCGGGAGGAAACGGTATCCGTGTTGCGCCAGAGAAGCCCGGGAGGAGGGCACAGTTCACACGGATCGCTCTCCGCGAACCACGTCAAACAACACAACACGTGGGGTTTTCTTTTTCCACCTTTAGGATATCCATGACAGTGAACTTAAGAGCGGCTGCGACTAAATTAGACAGGTCAATTACAGTGTTATCTGGATAGATACATTAAAGAGTGTTTATGCAAAAATGCAAATGTGAACGTTAACAGGACAAGGCCTGAAAAGTAAATAGGTTCGACCTTTGCGAAGTGTTATTCGTATGTGTGGTAAATTTGGGACTGTCCATGGTCCTGGAAATACTACGGAAAGAGAGCGTTTCTCCAATAACAATTAAAAAAAGGATAAAAGACCTCAGACTAAAAGAGAAAGATTCCACGTAAATTATTTAGAATGCATAAAAGCTTTTTAATCCAAGAACAGCCTTCACTATAAAGCTTTCAATCAGCAAGCAAAAAAAAAAAAAAAAAAAAAATAAAATCCAAATGGCCAGTGAAGTGGGCTTTATTACGGGAAGTGTTTAAACCAATATTTTCTTAAAAAAAAAAAAAAAAACTTTTACTAATCTGATTATACTAAGTAAATCTTATTTTAAGGCCTTGTCCAAATTCTATTTAACGACTGTAGAAAACCTGCGCGTGTGCGTCCTGCAACTAAAACACAAAGAAAACACGTCAGCACTTTCCACTGCTTAAACACGGACTGGTTTACTGCAATTAAATGTTTGTTAGGAGATCATTACTGCCTCTTCGTGACCTCTGATGTCACGGAAATATGAGGAAAACCCCGCTGAGGAAAGGATAAAGTAAGGAAAAACAGTGCTGGCATCTAGTGGTGAAAACAAGAGGATGGATTATAAAGGTGTTTATGGACCAGCCTGACATAAAATTTGTCAAAAGTATATACAGAATTTGAGGGTAAGATATTAGATTAGATATAGGTTTAAGAATAGCAAATTCTTTATTCTTTAATATTCCTGGGATGGCTGGAATTTCAACATCATTATTTCAGTCTTCAGTGGCCCTTCAGAAATCATTCCAACATGCTGATTTACCACTTAAGACACATTTCTTCTTATTATTATTCTTCATTTATTATTGTTAAATTAAAAACATGTGCACTGCTTATTTTTGACAACATGAATGTATCCTTTCTGAATAAAAGTATTAATTTCTAATTTATTTCACTTTTAAAATCTTACTGACCCCCAAAATGTGATTAGTGTACAGTGTGTGTGTGTGTGAGAAAAAATGAAAGGATGAGGCATACTTTGGAACCGAATGTAAATCAAGTGATACAACCAAAGCACTTACAGTAAATCAGCTCTTTCCTTCATTAATTATCAGTGTGACTCATTAATATTCAACTGTATGCAATATTCACAAGAATGAAACTTAGAAAGTGACACAGACCCCTTTGGTAATGTCTGCTCCTCTGTAATGGAGAGGTTAACTGGCACAAAAGAAGACACGTGTGTATGTGCGTGCGTGCCAATCTGCATGTGTGTGTGTCAGGGTATTTGATTCACTTTGGGAAACTAATTTAGATTTTCTCAGTATGTCAAATGCAAACCTGATCTCTGTCAATTATTAAAACAACTAAAAAGGGAAGGACAAAGGAGAGAGAATGTGTGTATTAGTGCTTGGTTTGTGTTAGGCAGGAGATTGGTTTAGTTCAGTACACCAACAATCAGTTAAATATGTTCAGTTTGTAATTCTGAGCTAATTAATATAACTATATTTTTTTATTTTATAATAATAAAAAAACACAGCAGCTGTGGTTATTAAATACTAAATACCATAAAACATGATGACAATGTGAAATCGTGGAATGCATTTTACTGCCAATATAATTTACAGTTCATGAAAGTACAGCCTACTACACATCATTAACTTTTGAATATTAAAAAACAAAGCCACAAAAAGGCAACATAAAACACTACAATAATATATGGAATAAAAAAATAAGAAGAAATATAAGACACAAATGAAAGATAACGAACTGTGCTATCACACACTGGAATGCACTTTTACAGCTTTGAACTGGATAAAAAAAAAAAATAAGTTAACAATATTTTACCGTCATTGTTTTGTCTCTTTAAAACTATACAGTGTCGCTGTAAGTTTGTGAATCCCAAAAATAGTTCACCCAAAAATGTAAATTCTTTCATTAATTACTCGTTCCAAACCTGTAAGACTTTCGTTCATCTTCAGAACACAAATTAAGATATTTTGGATGAAATCCAAGAGCTCTCAGACCCTGACAGCAACACAAACTTCTTAGGTCCAGAAACATAGCAAAGAGATCAGTAAAATGGTCCATGTGATATCAGGGGTTCAACCATAATTCTATGTAGCTACGAGAATAGTTTTTTCATCCTCATCCCGTTTTCTGTGGCGGGTTGCCATTGTAGAGAAAGTGTCAAGACACATAGGCTTGTGCACCAAAGCATACAGGATGAGGAGAATTGTTGAATTGAGTATATATACTTATATTATAAATACTATCAAAATATGAAATAAATTATATTCACCTTAACTATGAATCATAAATTCCTTGGAATTGTGATTGATAATCAGATGACTTTCTCAGACCACATTGCTAAACCTGCCAGCTCCAACAGATTTGCTTTATTTAACATCAAGAAGATCAGGCCCTTTCTTTCTGATCATACATCTGAACAAGATCTTGTTCTGTTCAGCATTGACTATTGTAATGCTCTCTTGACAGGTCTTCCAGTCAGATCATTAAACAATTTATCTAGAATCTGGCAGCAAGATACATTTTTTAGGAGCCATAAAGAATGCATGTCTCACCTCTATTTATTAATTTGTACTGGCTACCAATAGCTGCTCGCATAAAATTCAAGGCATTGATGTTTTGCTACAGAACCGCCTCTTTACCTACATTCATTACTTCAGACTTATATGCCCTCTAGATACTTGCGTTCTTCAAGTGAACATCACTTTATTGTGCAAAGGGGAAAAACATCACTTTGACAGACTTTTAAATGATATGCTCCCTCCTGGTGGAATGAACCATCCTTAGCCATCTTAAATAATTTACTAAAAACCTACTAGCTTCTCTAATATTTTTTTTATTTATAATAATTACAAAAATACTTACATAACATATATAATATAACATTCATAATAGTACTTTTATTCATTTTTTAATAATTTCAAAAATGTTTTTAAAATCGAATTCATCCAATTATCACATTGATTAAAACGAATTAAAACTTAATGAATTCAACATTTAAAATGAACCTAAATTCACATACTGTCATACTGTAAGTTAATATAGCATACCTTCATGTTACTTTTCTCTGTCTTCTTATATTGATTTCGAATGATTTTTTAAACAAAATAAGTTAGAGACTGCAACTTAAAAAA
>JAUYWG010000039.1:4261203-4271716 GCA_034779775.1 Enteromius afrohamiltoni | reverse complement strand
AAAAAAAAAAAAAAAAAAAAAAAAAAAATATATATATATATATATATATATATATATATATATGTATGTATATATATATATTAAACATAACAATTCTTAATCAGTTTTAAATGGTCATTTGTTAATTAATTCAGTGTTGGGTTTGTCAGACTTTACCCTACTGGGTTTCGCTTCTTACTTTCAAATATTTACAGACTGGATATTTAAAGAGATCTAAAGAAACCTTACACAGGCTCTAAGATTTCGTCTGCCAAACCATTATCAATTAAACACAGGCTCAGTCCCACACTTTGCAAATTAAGCACTGTTTTGATAGTATGTCTGAATCACTGAAACATGGTCTGACATCTAACCTCTGCCCTGGAGATGATGGCAATCAGCTGTCTGACTGTAACTGCACTGAATGCAGATAGTTGTACAGTTTGTACAGCTGGAAGGAAACAATTAAAGGGATACTCCAGCCATAAATTATCATTCTTTCATCGTTTACTCACTTTCATACTACACTCCCATATATCTTTCTTTACTGAGCACCAACAAAGATTTTTAGACAATTAATCCATCTCTGTGAGCCATTTAATGTATAGGATGATTAAAGATGACGCTTCCAAAGCCAAAAAAAGGGAATAAAAAAAATGAGTATTATATATTGGTAATCAATATGACTCCAGTTTATAAATAATTGTTTTTTAAAAGCTTCCAGCCATAAAAATCAGAAATTGCAGTCAAAGTTATTTATTTAGAAATTAGAATTTAATTAATTAGAAATTAAACAAATGAAAAAATATATAAATATATATTAAATATAGACAGCAATGTTTATATAAAAAAAGCATAAAAGACAAAAGTGGGTTATAGAATTACTAAAAATAAAAAACAGAAGCTAATTCAAAATGTTAATTAAACTACAATAGCATATAATACTAAAATAACATAGTGTCAGAACAAGTGACTGAGAAATCTGAACAAGAATAATGTAATTTACTGTAATATTAAAGACTATTTTATTTGGAATGCAATTCTATTGCTGTACAGAATCTAATCAAACAGCAGATGGCAGCAGATTTACATCTATTATATCTACTCAACATATTTTAATTCATGCTTCACTTAAAAGAGACCCTGCTAGTTAAACAGCACGAGTGAAAGGGCTTGTAATTGAAACAATGCATGTATCAGGTATACATTTTTGTTATTTTTTTCTTATTTAAATAAATACTGCTTGATTTAGATACTGTATTATATTTACAGTAATTGTACATTTCTGTACATGAGCATTCTCCTCTTGTGTGAAGCAATACCCTGTAATATTTTCATTTACAAAAAGTATAATTTCTTATCTAATGATTTTGATAATTTAAGTAATTAAGACGCTGGTGTCATCAGTTTGTTTGCGCTGTAGGTAGAGGCACAGCCACGGGAAGAAATCGAAGAGATCTAAATTATTCAGGATTTAGGTGTTTGCATTTACTCCCTCCATTCACATCATTTCAAACAAACAGGCACAAACACCCACACATAAGACCTGCGCTCCAATTTGCAACCCATTGTTAAATACAATTTTTTAATTATAATATAATGGATTTAATCTCGTCCCCCCGTCTAGCTAAAAACAAAGATAAAAGAATAATTATATAAAGAAATCCCTCCATTTACAAAGTCTGTTTAAAGCGAACTTTTGATTGAAAACAGTTTGATTGAATTTTTTCTTTTGAGAGAGAGCATAATTAAGAGCCCTCTTCAACAGTTAAAGACATGACAGTCCAACCTTAATTTTCTTTCATTAACATGAATAAAATCATCATTTGTCCCTGAATTGCAGTTTGTCTCTCTTGGCAACTCAACGATTTCCAAATGATCATGTCTTATTCTCATTCTTTTGATTATGCTGCCCACGCTAGATCTGCACTTTAGGATATTAATGTGAACTCGAGAAGTGTTAAGATGCTCATGGGTAGCTCACACAAAGTAGGTTGGGAGGTTAACATCTTAACAACAAAATGTTGTATTTTTGGTACAAATGGAGATCACATCATGACCATATCACACATGATATGTCTTATATGTCTACTTTTATCAAACCTAAAATAGTAAATGAGATATATGGTTGCTGCCGACAACACCTTTTATATTCATTTACATTTAAATATAAAACTAAAATTGTATGCATCAACTATCCATATATTCTGCATAGTTTACCAACATGTGAAAAGTGAAATGTGAAAGCAGTTGCGACTTCCATAGTCTGGAAAACAAGGAAGTTAAAGGGATAGTTCACCCAAAAATGAAAATTTGATGTTTATTTGCTTCCCCCAGGGCATCCAAGATGTAGGTGACTTTGTTTCCTCAGCAGAACACAAATGAAGATTTTTCAAAGTAAAAAAAAACATGCACAGACAAATCCAAAGTACACCCTGTGGCTTGTGACGATACATTGATGCCTTAAGACACGAAACTAAACAGTATTTATATCATTTTTTACCTCTGATAGACACCCATGTCCAAACTGTCACAGGGAACGCACCTCATGCTGAGCACGAGCCCGAGACGGTTTGGACATGGGTGTCTATCAGAGGTAAAAAATTATATGAATACTGTTCAGTTTCTCACAAAAACCGATGGTTTCATGCCTTAAGACATTAAATGTATCGTCACGAGCCACAGGGTGTAATTTGGATTTGTCTGTGCATGTTTTTTTTTACTTTGAAAGGTTTGGTGCCCATCCACTTCCATTAAATGACTACCAGACTGCCACGGTGCTGCCCTGGGTGTAAAGCAAATAAACATAAAATTTTCATTTTTTGGTGAACTATCCCTTTAATTGGTTACCCGCATTCTTCAAAATATTATTGTTTGTGTTGATCAGAAGACAGAAATTCACAAAGATTTGGAACAACTTCAACATGATTTTTTGGTGAACTATCCATTTAATTCATTTACTGACTGAATTTGACATTACTGGTCTTTAAAGGGTTAGTTCACCCAAAAATGTACATTTTGTCATTAATTACTCACCCTCATGTTGTTCCAAACCCATAAGACCTTTGTTCATCTTCAGAACACAAATTAAAATATTTGTCTTTAGTGGCTCAACCTATACAAGCTTTAACGTATTGGATGTAATCAGCCTTGTTTACATCCGGGTCAAAGCACGCGCATGTGTGTTATCTGCGGCTTTTTCTCTAAAACGGCAAAAAAGAAAACAAATATTCTCCTATCTTTCGCAAAACTGAAGTCGATCCACTGATTATGTGTCTGGATCTGGGATGATTTCAGTTGTATTGCTGTCTATGGAGGGACAGACGGCTCTCTGATATCATCAGAAATATCTTAATTTGTGTTCCGAAGATGAACGAAGGTCTTATGGGTTTGGAACGGCATGAGTGTGAGTAATTAATGACAGAATTTTCATTTTTCGGTGAACTATACTATTGAAGATAGACGTCTGGGAGGTGTTCAGAATTAAATATGGTTAAACAAAGAAACAGCTGTACCGAGATAAAGCAAGTACGTAAAAAAAGAAAGAAAGAAAAAAACAGTGAATGTATGCTATATCAAGATACTGAATCAATCTGATTCGCTCTTACAGTGAGATTGATGGCGAGACATGTTTTCTTGTTTCATCTTTGTCTCATCTGTTCTTGCCGTTTGTAGAACATCAGTCAAAGTGACTGAGTCATAAAGACATATGTCAATCATCTTCTCGTTTATGACCTCTCGATCCAACGACTCAACTCCTACTTGAACTCAGAGCGGTTCTCAAACATCACGAGTCAATCAGCTCCACTCCAGAGGTGGGTTGGGGGAAGTGTTGTTTAGTCATAACGGTGGGCTCGCTCATGACACACGCATTTACAGCTGTGGTTATTAACTACTTTGTCCGACACTAAAACTTTGAGGCTCGGCGTTTTAAAGGTTGTCCATCCTTAATACGTTTCCTGTTTCACCCGCATGATCAGCCAATCGGAACAGAGCTTAATGAATCCCCTGCAAGGTTAATTTGCTCAGTAATGGCATTAAACGGATATATGGAAACAGTTTCTCCTCTAAATACCAATTCATTACATCTACGCTTATTAAGAGCGAGGACTATGAAATTATGGCCAGCGTCGCCACATTAAGAGTCATTAGCTCCACACTCTCGTATTTGCCTCGGCGAGGCTTGTCAGAGAAAGCGAAAAGGGGCTGGAGCTCCTTCCACCGAACACCCGTAATTACTTCTTGCAGTAACCTTCTAACCAAACCTCATATTTTCATAATTTTGCCCCACATTTGCATCTTTCCATTCCTCCATTGCATACTTAGTCAAGGTCTGCGAGTGGGCCGACCCATTTGAGCGGGAAAATGAAGTGATTAACGAAAAGAGCTCTTCCTGACTGAGGGGTTGGAAGAAATGGATTCGCGGCATAAAAAGGGATTTAATACAGAAAAAAAACTCATTATTCCAACCCACTCGTTTTTTGTTAGCGTTCTTTATGCGAGGTTGTAACATTTCTCTCTGTCTCAGAGAATTTGCCACTTCAAATTGTATCTCAAGGTTATGTGTGTCTAATGTTAAGCTTTAATTTTAATTTTCAGCCCTCATCCTCAATTAGATTTCTCTACCTGAGAAGGTGCGTGTGTGTGTGTGCTGGGGCTCCGTACAGGCTTGATTAGAATGGTGCTGTTGTGGTTTGAAGGGCGGTAATTACATAGTTTCTCTTCTCTTTCTCTCAACCCTCTTTGGTCACCCACAACTGCTGATTATAATGGATCATAGATTTTTCTTTATTGGCTTTTGTTTTATAGAGCCGATTAAACAATAATAACAATAAAAGATGCAATTAATTGCAAAGGTAATTAATGGTAGTTGTGATGGCCATCAGTGTGTTTTTTCAGCTATGCAATTTCATAATTACCCACCACACACACGCACGCATGTTTGGAGAGCTAGAAAGCTTTGATAGATGTGTAATGCTGAAGCGCTAAAACGGAGGCGAATTAAACTCATAATGTAATTAAACAAAACTGCTATGCATAATTATTAGCGAAAAGCTGATTGCAAAAGCTGGGGGTGTAATGATGTCAAACTTGGTGCTGGCTGAGGACATTAAGCATGTGAAGATATTAACAGTCTTTTGGAAAAGCATTAAATTGACATCCTTATCGACAGAAGTTATTAAAGTGGTTTGGATTAGCTGCCTCTCAAAGATTCAAAGATACATTTGTGTGTGTGTGTGTGGGGCGTTTCTGTCCTACACTGAAACGCACAGAGAAGGATTTGTGATTATTCACTAGGGTTAGTCTGAGATTGGCTTTCTGAAGCGCAGGAAACAGAATCGTCCATTCTGAACACAGAAGCAGAGAGACTGTTCAGCCGTCAACCCCACTTGACTTTCTTGGAGAGAGCCCTTTCTCTGTCTCCCTCCCTCTTTTTCACACGCGCACACGCCGCTGACATGCATATTGACCCCAAAGTTGCGTGTGCTCACTGAATTCAGATGGTATGCTAATTTACAGAGCACGGAGAGCGCGTGTGTCGTGGCTGTGCCGTCTCGCCTCGTGACTGTTCTCTGGTCACTGCGTAAGAGTCCACACAATGCAATCATGAAAGAGAAACAAAGCCTTTCCTTTGTCTGCGCAACTCAAGTATGAAGATACTTAGGATGCCAAATGCGGCCGAGACATGCTGTGTTTAATATGCTGAGACTGAAATGAGGAGACTTGAGGCTGTGTGGTTAATTATACCTTCATGCGCACTGCACAGACGAGGACCTACAGATCTTCAGTACGTCTGCATCAGTGTCTGAGACTATAAGTAATCACAGTAGACACAGTAATTTCAGAGACGGGCACTTACACATTAGCTAAAGCTCTGGCGTAGCGCTTGATGGCTAGGAATTTGTAAGATCTGTTCTGAGGGCATGGAAAGAGTCAGTTAGAAATCAAGTGGGAATACTGTGTGTTTTATTGACAGTTCTAGGCTGATGAAAGAGTTTTAGTTTTTTTAGCCATGGTGTACGGCCCTAATACTGTTCTCAGGCATTGTGACAGTCAGTGTGACATATAAAATGATAAATACATGCATATTTTCTAGTGAAATAGGGACATCGTTTTTGGCTTTATTATAGTAGACAGTAAATGGGAAGTTTGAGAGAAATTAGAGAAAAGAAGAAAAAAAGAGCAACAGAAGCTGACAGCTGTTTTTTGCATAATATTAGAAAAAAACAGCCTTCGCAATATGAAAAAAACTTTTTGTTTCACTACTTGAATTGATACGTTTGGAAGGAAATACACTGCTCAAAAAAATAAAGGGAATGCTTAAATAACACAATGTCAACTCCAAGTCAATCACTCTTCTGTGAAATCAAACTGGCCAGTTATGCCGAGTTCAGACTGCACGATTTTCAAAGTAGTCACGTCACAGATCTTTTCATACTGCATGACTATCTGGGGTAGCGTTCAGTCGCTGCTGTGTTCACACTGCATGATAGATCGCTGACAGGGGGTTTCACACTGCATGACTTTACAACAGGAAGAATTGCAGACAACTTTGTCTCCATGCCAAACCCACGCGAGTAGTGACATAGAAACATTGTGAGGTCACGTGTGCAAGACTGGAAATCTCACGTGAGACTGGGATTATTATTAAAAATAATAGCAAACAAATTAAGCTTGACATACAAATTGCATGTGCGCTCATATGAAACTAAAAGATGATTATGGAGGAGGATATTTAACTTCTATACCTTCGTAACTCCTCCCCCAACGTTCCGCTGCCCTGGAAGTGGCTCTCTCATTGGCTGTAGGTAATCAGCGATGTTATTTTCAGTCAGAACACATTTCTCAAAACCTGTCGGTGAGTCAAAATCGGGGCTAAAATCGTGCAGTCTGAACTTGGCATTAGGAAGCAACAGTGATTGACAACTGCTACTTAATTTTACATGCGGTTGTGCAAATGGAACAGACAACAGGTGGAAATAATAGGCAATTAGCAAGACCCCTCCCCAAATAAAGGAGTGGTTCTGCAGGTGGTGACCACAGACCACTTCTCAGTTCCTATGCTTTCTGGCTGATGTTTGGTCACTTTTGAATGCTGGCGGTGGTAGCATGAGACGGAGTCTACAACCCATACAAGTGGCTCAGGCAGTGCAGCTCATCCAGGATGGCACATCAATGCGAGCTGTGGCAAGAAGGTTTGCTGTGTCTGTCAACGTAGTGTCCAGAGCATGGAGGCGCTACCAGGAGACAGGCCAGTACATCAGGAGACGTGGAGGAGGCCGTAGGAGGGCAACAACCCAGCAGCAGGACCACTAACTTCGCCTTGTGCAAAGAGGAACAGGAGGAGCACTGCCAGAGCCCTGCAAAATGACCTCCAGCAGACCACAAATGTGCATGTGTCTGCTCGAATGGTCAGAAACAGACACCATGAGGGTGGTATGAGGGCTCGATGTCCACAGGAGGGGGTTGTGCTTACAGATCCCTCAAAAAGACCATCCACCACCTCATCAGGAGATGCCCAGGCCTTGTAGGGAGGTCATACAGGCACATGGAGGCCACACACACTACTGATTCTAGTTCTGACTTGTTTTAAGGACATTACATCAAAGTTGGATCAGCCGGTAGTGTGTTTCTCCACTTCAATTTTGAGTGTGACTCCAAAAGCAGACCTCCATGGGTTAATACATTTGATTTCCAATGATAATTATTGTTTTTTTGTGAAATTTTGTTGTCAGCACATTCAACTATGTAAAGAACAAAGTATTTAATACGAATAATTCATTAACTCAGATCTAGGATGTGTTATTTTAGTGTTACGTTTATTATATTTTTTGTTACTATTTTTATAATTTTTTAATGTCATGATAAGATATAAATAGCAAACAAATTCATAAACAATGTAACAATTAATAGTTTTCACATAACATTGTACCCTTACAGGAATCAACACCCACCTGGAGGCCAAAACAAGGCTTTGTTATCCTGCTTAATATTACAATTTTATTTTTTTATTTGATTTCATGTTATTTCAATTAATCAAAATCTTAAACACACTGGTTTGTAGCACAAATTGTTTATAGTATAATAGTTTATACACTGTAATGCAACACACCAAATTTCATATTAAGAGTTTTTCCATAAAAAACATTATAAAGAAAATGCTGGCTTAATTAAATTAGACAAAAACTGGGCATATCTGCTTGCTTTTATTGTACATTCTATGGATGCTTTACCCTCCAGGTCTTCACACCATTCATGTAGCTTATAACTATGCACACTACTACAGTGAAATAAAAAAATCAAGTATGTGAAAATAGTACAACTGTAAAATTATAATATACTTTTTGCATCCCAAGTAAAAACTTCACATGTACGGCTCATGATAC
This sequence comes from Enteromius afrohamiltoni, assembly GCA_034779775.1. NCBI lineage: Eukaryota > Metazoa > Chordata > Actinopteri > Cypriniformes > Cyprinidae > Enteromius > Enteromius afrohamiltoni. The sequence goes on along the minus strand of JAUYWG010000039.1, from coordinate 4,263,350 downwards.
AGTGTTTCAGTGTCTTAGAGAGGCTTTACTGTGAACTGAGAAAAACTGTATCACAAGTTGCATACATACACCTTACAGACCTAGATGAATTCAATGAGCTCTGAAATATTCAGTGAGAAAAAATGTGGTCAGACTTTATACTGTCTATTAGGAATTGACTGCCTCATGAAAAGTCTACGTTATTTTTTGTAATGCTACCGTTTACGGTTTCCAACTAAAATTGTTCAGAGATACAGAATGCACACAAATAGATAGGTATATGACTGACTGGTGTTTATGAGTCATAGTGAACAGATAGATACATGGATCTGTTTTACAGGCCCATATAAAAGCAATCTGTTTCATACTGTAAGTACCTGTTGAGTTATGGGCGCTGACTCAAGGTCAGCCTGTCAGAATGTTCTCTTCTCAGATGGCATTTACAGAGAGGAAGAAAAAGAGAGAGAGGGAGATAAAAGGTGGAGGTAGCAGGGTTCGTCCACTGAAGGGTGGCTTTAGAAATGTGTAGCGACAGTGTGCCTTTCCAAAGAGAGATGTATCTAAAAAGATTTATTTACAAATCTATGACATTTGCATGCATGTTTAAAAAAATAAAAATAAACAGGTAAAATTAGTGTTCATGAAAAAAAGAGAACAAATGTATCAAGGATATAAAAAGAGTCTCTGTGTGTGTGTGTGTGTGTGTGTGTCTGTTTTGAAATGATCTCACTATGTTGGATTAAAGCAGTAATGAAGCTCGCTCAGACCATTAGCTGTGTAATGTGTCTCCAGAGAGTCGATGCATCACACCCATAGACGCATGGATGGCATTATAGAATAAGAGGCCGGTACATTAAAGCTATTTGTATTTCAGTGGGTTAAAATTCACTCTTTACCTCATTCTCAGCCAATAAGTTGCAATGCTATGGAGGAAAAAGGCTAAAGTGCAGGAAGTAACAGACACAGTGGGGCCTAAACTTATAAAGCTATTTATGCCCATTCTCTTTGGGGCAAAAGCTGTGTAGCTCAGACTGGATATGGATAATATTAATTAGCTAATTAGTACTGCTGGTAGTTTTCGTCCTGTCCCTTTACCTAATCAACAGTCAGAAGTATGGAAGTTTTAAGCGGTCATGTATTATATTATCTCTACATAACAAGAGTTGTTTTCTCATTATCACGACTTAATTTTCTCGTGATCTCGACATAACAAAAGTTGTTTTCTCATTATCACAACCTAATTTTCTTTGCGTGTCCAGCATAAGAACACCAGGCAGCATTATCTGCACGCTGCTGAAATGATAGAAATATACTATTTATAACAGATTTTTTTGTTGCCTTATGTCTATAGGCACACTAAAATGTCTACTTCAATAAAACAATAAAAACAAATTTGTGTTTATTTAATATGTATAAATCCAACAGGAGGTAGTGTACGTCTTCCCCATCTGAGCTCATTATGCTCACTCCGATGCAGGCCAACCCGCAGCGCAACCTATTCCTAAAGCCTGGAATTCAACCCAGAAGAACAACACGATGCCACCCACAGCTTGAATCAACTAAAGTTATAATTTAATAATAAATAATATGTAATTTAAATATAATCATACTAAAGTATCAAGTCCTCCAAGGCATGTGAAATAAATATGAAAGCAATAAGCTAATTTGTTTTATGTTTCTTAAGTAACACAAAATAATAATAATAGGCTAAATTATTACTATTATTATTATTATTATTAAATCTATTGATTTCTTTCTGTTCGCAATTTGATTTGCTGTTCGTTTTTAGTTGAGACCAGAAAAAAAAAATTAAATTGTGACAACGAGAAAACAACTTTTGTTATGTCGAGATCACGAGAAAATTAAGTCGTGATAACGACAAAACAACCTTTGTTATGTCGAGATCACGAGAAAAATAAGACATGATCACGAGAAAACGTATAGGTTACTTGCGTAACCACTGTTCCCTGAGACATGGAACGAGTACTGCGTCTGCTAAGATGCAAGGGGAAAACCTTTTTCCTCCTAACTGAAGCCTATTCTAAAACGCAGTTTTATTATCTACTAAAACTGCACGGTCATTGGCCGCTATATTGGGGACTATTTTTAACCAATGGGCAAGGCCCTGCGAACAGCGGGCCAATGCCGTCGACCACACCCCATGGCGT
>JAUYWG010000039.1:4246845-4261103 GCA_034779775.1 Enteromius afrohamiltoni | reverse complement strand
AGGCTTCCAGTCAGGGACAGCAAAGAATCCGTCGCTGAAGGAGAATGATCTGAAGATGGCTGGCGGACCCTTGCCTTTAATAGACGAGGGACACGCCCCATCACACCACCATGGACCCACCTGCTGTCATTGGAGCAGAGAGCTCACGCCATGGGGTGTGGTCGACGGCTTTGGCGTGCTGTTCGCAGGGCTTTGCCCATTGGTTAAAAATAGTCCCCAATACAGCGGCCAATGACCGTACAGTTTTAGTAGATAATAAAACTGCATTTTGGAATAGGCTTCAGTTAGGGGGGGGAAAGGAGTTTTCCCCATGCGTCTTAGCAGACGCAGTACGAGTGAAATGTCGAAAGGGAACAAATTTTGTTATGTCGAGATCATGAGAAAAATAAGACGTGATCACGAGACGAAAAAAAATTAGAATACATAGGTGCTTAGAACTTCCGAACATAAGCCATATGAGTTACAATATGAATCCTGACACTAGTTTTAAGCTTGATCACTGCAGCTAATTAGAACGGTCATCAACAATTTAACACCAAAATATGATTGGTAACGTGTCTAAATCGTCCAAAACATGTAAGCCTATACATCATTCAAAACATTGGTTCAAATCAGTTTTACATTCGCATTTGCTCGGTGTCATGTGACATCATGTTCGTACTCAGTTAATGAGGAACAAATACAATGAGCTTTGTGGTTCACCTAAACAATCTGTTATTATTTACTCACCAACAGGTAGTTCAAAATGCATATGACATCCGGCCCTCCGTGGAATAGCCTAGACAAAATATCTTGAAGACATTTTCACGTGCCTTCAAGAGAGAAGCGACAAAATATTTGCAAACGATTCATTCTTTTGAATCGAACACTGGAATGAATCGCTTGCTCCAGTTCACAAAAACGGTCTGATTGAATTATTCACAAAATAACCCTTTTTGGATAGACGAGGGCACATTTTCGCTTTTGACAAAATAACAAACAAAAAAGCATTATTTTAAGCTTAATGTAAATTTATAACATTATTCTTTGTGTTAAAAACAGATTTAACACAATTGGAGTGGGTTGATAGCTGCTGAGGTAATGACTGTAAATCTCTAACTGCTGAAATCAATCTTTCTGTATTTCCCCTTTTAGAGGGCCATGGAAAGGCAATAGCGGAGTTTTTCTTTTGCTGTTGGAACAAATGGGAAAATTATATTTGATATGCTCTCCCAATTACCTCTGTAGAAGTTTACCCTGCCATAGTGAAGATATGCTTTCCAAGCCCATAAAGTGTGTGGATGATCCAAAGTGAGTGGATGATGACAGGATATTTTTAATATGGCTATTATTTTTCTTTAATATCAATTTCAACCAGCTTCAATATGTAAGTTAAATGCATGTAGATGCTAGTCTTTCTTTCTGTAGATGTGGATGGATAATTAAACATTTGCCATTTCCTCTTAATGCAGGGTCGTGAAGACACTTTTACCTGTTTTCAAACATCAAGGTCTATTGATATAGTGAATTATGGATTATACCTGAAATGTTCTTTTCACTGTAAACTAAAAGGGGAAGGACGTAGCCATATTTCACAATAGGAATGGGAATGTGGGCTAAAAAGGCCCCAAAAGGGCAGGCAGGCTTATCTTGAAAGATAAACTTGCATTTCACGGGTGAAATTCATGCCTGTCGTTGTATCAGTTCAATGGTGTAAACAATGTGCCATCAAAAGTAGCGACCGCGAAAGCGGAGACAGAGAAAAATAGCTCAAAACTGGAGATAAAGACAGGATAAAGCACACCTATCTATCTCTGAAAGACATCTCTGTGAGATAAAAAATAAAGCTCAAATCAAAATCTAAATGGTATATTTTTAACGGTTCAGTGTTGAACTCTCAGTTGTGAACAAGGGGTCTCAGTGCCTGCCAAGGCTGCACTATGATTATTCAAATGAGTACTCTACCTTACATTTTAATGACTTGTGTTGGGGGTAATTAAGGTGTCTATTAAAATAGAGAATCGTGACGATGAATACATCTTCATTCTAGCTTAACCACAATAACATGTAGATAATTGTCTGAGATTAGAAGACATCATCACTGTTATCAGCCCTCATCTAGAACGAAATGTTCCCGCAACTCAGGCACATTAAAAAGAGGATCAAATGCCAGGGCAGCTGATTGGACCGAATGATGAGCCGTAGGTCTGTCTTATTTTTTTGCTTTGAGCTCTGCATGTAAATTGAAGACGGACATGCCTTTTTTCTGGTGCTTTTTTTTAAGCTTTTAGAGAAAAATAAATTGATTTTACATTTTCTTTGAGAAAATTAAGGGTGCTTGCTAAAGTGGTTTAACGCACACACCATCACTTTATGTAGTAGATGGTATTTTGAGTTTTTCTTGAAAGCCAAAACAATGTGAAAATTATAGTCCAACATGCACCAGTTGAAAATTATTGTTCAAGAAAAAGATTTAAATATTTTTCATCATTATTTATATAGTAATAGTGATAGTTGCTTTAGCAAATGCTATTAAAAAAGAAGACAGCACATAAGTATGTTTAATCTAATTATGGGAGTTTTATAGAAAAATATTTGGATAATAAGTGGATGATTGTTCTGTTCTAGTGCATTTGTTGGGGTCATCCAGTGAGAAGACTGAAGAAATGAAACCTGGAAAAACCGGGAAATTTGTTCCCTACATAGTAAGTTGTAGGTAGCTTTCTGCTCTCTCTCTCTCAATCACACACACACACACACACACACATTTGCTTAGATATCTAAATCTGTATCTCTACTGTATCTAGATCTCTCTATTGCTGTTGTTTTTTTCTAATCAGTTATAAATACTGGAACCTAACAGAGAACATGCAATTTTTAATAAGATTTTTTTATTATTGTTTTTTTTGTTGTTTTTTTAAATGAGGATGTCCCCAAAACTAGATCTGAGAGATTTTGTCACATGTAGTTTATTTCAGGGTACAAATTTGTTCTGAAAGTATGGTTTGCTGGTCACAGCAATTTTGCCAAGACATGATCCTGGATCAACATCTTTTGTTGATCCTGGGTCAACTTTACTGTCCAAAAATATAAACTTATCCCAATCCTTACCCTTAAACCTACCACTACCCAAAATGTATGCCTAAAATCAGTGAGAAATGATAGCTGTTTAACAAGGGTGTAGAAACACCTAACCATGATTATAAACCTAAAACGGATATTTCCAGAAAAATGATTCCTCAATTCTGATTGGTTGATTGGAACAGGAACATCTTGTACTTGGTGAAATCACGCTCACCCTATACACATACATACTAAACAACTCAATTCATTCAAATTACTGTGTCCGAAATATTTAATTAAATTAATTAATAAATCAAATTAAATAGAAAGGTTAACATGTTGCCTAACTGTTAAAGTAAGAGAAAATACAAACAGACACACACAAATGGACACATAATTTGAACTTCATTCCAATACTATGCATAATTACCCTGCAAATGTACCGTCATCCAGAAAGCCTCAGCGCACACACAGACATGCACACTGGCATTTAGTGCCGTTTGTGTTCATTCACCCCATGTCAAATCCATCACACACACACACACAAGCACTGTCGTTTCGTAACGTCATGGTAAAATAAAAAATGAAACACTGCGCTTATTACTGGAAATTTAGGCTTTCAAATGGTCAAGTCCTTTTGTTATTTGCATAATTTATTCATGTTTTTCTTTCTCTCTTCTGCCTTTGCACAATTTCCTCTAATTTGCATAGACTGTCCATTTAAGGGTCCTTAAACGGAATTACGCCCTGCATACTTTAATTGTTGAAAATTACATTTAACCTGAAATAAAAAACAAAGCCATTAAAACACAAGTCACTGTGTTAGAATGTAACAGGGAAAAAAAGTGCAAAGAACCTTAAGAAGAAAAAGCTCACTCTAAGATATCTTCCTACGCACACTGGTTTAACACCAACAAACACCTGAACAGTACAAAAGAGCCAAATTATCTCATTTACCTGAATAAAAATTACAACCCACATAAACATGTAAACTGTGTATATATTACTACAATTAGTTATCCTTCCATTTTCCTTATATGTGATGCTCGAGCAAATTCAAGAACCTCGGGCTCTATGCAGAGAAAAACCTTCAATGGATGGCAGGTCCATTTACAGTAATGGCTAACACACATTCACACTCATACCTAGTGTCTCCAATTTTAGCACAATTATCCATCTATAAACTGCACTATTGCACAGCATATGAACACATCATAGAGTCAAATGAAAACATCAAGTACTATGAACTACGGAAAAATGTTAAGATCTTTGAGATGCTTTAAAATAGAGTTTAATAACACACACAGAGGTTTATCTCAGTGAAGAAATGCACTAGACTACTTGCAGATTTTTGAAGCTAATTAATTCAGAATAACCATAACCCAAACACTTATAAAAGATTTGGATTCAACCCTATATTTGTGCATATATAGGATATATGTTTACTTGAATGTTTTAACAGTAACTTTGCACTCTAAAAAGTGGTTTCTTTGTTTGTCTGAAAAATAAACCTCAAAAGCAATGCTTCAAATCCATTGAACACAGCAAACAAAGCCTTAAGATAAACATATTTAATTAGCAAATTGTTTACAATACTCCAAAAGTCATGAGAACAAACACAATAGTCGATTGAGAATATGGCAACACGCGCTCTTTCTTTTTGACTGCAGTAACTCACAACTCACTTCTAACTGTATTTTATATATTGAGAACATACGCTGTAAAATCCTGTATTTCGAAATGGAGAAAAGAGTCACTAACCACTAAATGTGGTATTAACACAGTGAGGTTGTAACGCACCTTTAACACCAATTCCAGCACTCAGAAATACCAAACACAGCTGTCTTGGTGTATACAACAAAACACCTTAAGAGAGTTTAGTGCACCATTACTGCAAACAGGATTTCAGAGGTTTCTGGCCAAGGTTTTGTTTATGGCTGTAAAATGGGGAAATAAACTTTATGATATGTTTATGATGTACAGTTTTCAATATCTCTTATTCCATGGCACCCATTCTCACCTCTGTTGAGTGCAAGCATTATTTGAGGACCCATTACTTCAGTTTGGTTACATCACATTCTGTAGACATACTGTACTCTTTCCCTAGTTCAAAAAAACAAACAACAAATACAGAATAAGAGAGGTTTGGGTACATCAGCATTGATACAACATTTCAGAGTTCCCCCTTCCTCATTAAATAACAAATATTAAGCATGTTTGGGGTGCTGTTCGGGAAGCAGGCAGAGGGCCCGCCAGACCCCGAGCCCTAGGGGATCAACCCCTAGGAGGCGAGGGCTAGGTAGAGCCCTGGTCACCGCGTGCCCCCCGGAAGGAAGGTGGGATGGCTGAATAGCTAGGATGGCGAAATCAGTTTGAAGGAGTGATAGTTGTTAGAAGCTTCAGCCTTAACTAAGCTAAAATCCAGTGTCCCCAACTAAGCAAGCCAAAAGCGACAGTGGCAAGGAACCAAAACTCTGTATGGGAGGAAAACCTAGGGAGGAACCTGTCTTAGTGAGGGCCAGTTGTCCTCTGGAGAACTCCTCCCCCGATGCAAAGAACGAAGATGCGAGGGAGAGGAAGTTTGGGGTATTTAAGAGGGAAGCTTTAGCTCTGATGGGATAATTAGGTAATAGGGAGATAGGCGGCAGCTGGTTAATCATCCGTACGAGGTCCTCCCGAAATTTGTTATAAAACATGATGTATTTAATTACGGCTGAATCTTTTGTTGGAAAGTTGCCAAAAATGGACAATATCGCTGTTCCAAAACATAGTGAGCAGACTGGTTGCCTACATAGGCAACATTCTAATATTTATGGAACCTCAAGTGACCCATCAGAAACACTTAGACTTGGTACGTAAAGAGGCTCAACTAACACATTTAGTGATGTTAGCATGTTGCTAAGCTAACAACTTCATAACCACAAAAAATACACAAATACACAAAAAATACACAGCACAAAATTAAGTGGGGGGAAAAAGACAATTACATTTAATGCACACTGTTGCTGACTAATGTTTGGGACAGCTGTCGTGTCAAGAGCTCACTAGGTTTAGGAACAGACTTTTGCATAAAATGCTACAGACTGTTGAATTTAGAACTATCTACTGAAGCTATGTGAACAAAAAGGCAATCAAGCCTCTTAGTGCCTTACTTCTAAAGTTTTAATACCAAACAACCCTTTTAATAAGACGACAGATCAGGAACTGATGTGATATTGATAATTTAATATTCTCCTTATTTTCAAAATGATCAAGACAAAAACAGAAAAGCTGCAGACAGAGTAAAACTGGGAAACCCTTTAAATGACCACAATATGAAATAGTGATGTTAAGGAAACATTTCTTTTTAAAAACAAAGAAATATAAATGGCACTTTTGGCAAACAGCTGAAGAAAAAAAACAAACAAAGAAAAAAATGCCTGTGCTTTCATCTAGACACTGATAAATGTGTGTAGTCGTTTAAGAAAAAGTGTACTGGTTTATGCCCTAATCATTTGAAAACTATAAAATAACTTCAATAACTCTCATAAGTTTGCGATCAATAGGAAAGTTATGAACAGACTGAGCATGTGATAACACAGTAATACCACAGAAACAATGATGCGCTCCATTGCAGAGCGTGATTCATCATCATGATTGAGGTTTTTCCGTGCAGTTCAGACGATTTGGTTCAATTCACAATTCAGTTTTGACCTGATGCATCCTTAAGCAGCCTTTTCAAGGAATTCCTTCCGTTTGTCTCTTGGAATGAAGCCAATTCACTCTCCTGCATTGAAAAAGTATTCACACAGAGGGAGTGATTTTGGCTGAACATTTCCTTGTGATTTGGCTCCCACACCGTTGCTTTGGTGATTGACTTTCATAAATAAGTATAATATGTTAATTCCCCTTGGCGTGGTTCACAAAGAAGGGAAAGGAAGTAAACAGAAAGATTTGTAGTGAGCTCAGCCAAACCTATTTCCAGTGCTTGGGATAAGGTAAACTTAACACTACTTTTAAAAATGCACAAAACCTAAAGTATAGACAAACATGCGCTCTCCTTCTCTCTGAGCATTTTCACACTTGGCCCTTAAGGCAATGTTTTATTTTTGGTGGCCAAGCAGGCCAGGACCGTCTCAGGAAGTGGCCGGAATAGTCTGAATTCCATTTGTTTTTATGTCTGCAGTAATGTTTCACTCAATATGCTTATTTTTCAAGATAGTCTACAACATTTTTTAAGACAACAGCAGAAATTGGTGGAAAAGACACAACAGCACTATTACTGTTATCTACTACACATTTTGAATTGAACAGCAAATATTAAAGCTGCAGTTTGTAATTTTGTTAGGAATTATAAAAATAAATGTTTTAAATTTAAACATTCCCCTTTACTTTCACCAAATTCACACCAAACGATAAGCCATTGTCAGCTGGTTGGGACACTCAAACAAAGCGCCATGGAACCACAGTGTTTACATTTTTGGTAAGTAAACATACAAATAACTGACTGTTATCTCTGCATATTAACCTACGAAAGGAGAATGTAATTTCTTACAGAAAAAAAAACTACACACAGCAGCTTTAAGAACCTAAAGGACTGCAAAGACATTTTGCATAATATTTCATAGAATGATCTTGTATCCTCTCTTAAAATGCAGCAAAAGTGCGTACAAAAACATTTTGCTTTGGACCATCTGGTTTCAAGTCAATTGAATTGGGTTTGTTCTAAGGACGGTATGTGAAAACGCCCTCTTCTTCTCTGTTAGACACACAGGCATATGCCATTTATCTCACAGACACTTTCCTGAGGTTGTATCTTTCTCTCTCACACTCACACACATGGATTCTTTAAACAATCAGGATTTGTCATTTCTCCTGTGGAAAAAGGGGAACAGGATTTACAATTAAAGCTCACCACATAAATAACCATTACAAGGCCACAAACACACACGCACACTCAGAATGTACACCATGGCAATATGGTCAACCAAAGCTAGTGTCCAACCACCACATCTGTTACCGTGACTCCTTGTCCCCAATGCAGCCACAACGCATCCATTAGACATATAAATTCCCTTGATGTATTCTACTATCTCTTGGAATGAAGGAGCAAACTCTTTCCATCCCTCTCATCCCACAGATATATGTGTCCATCATGGAAAATATACTGGTCTGTCCATTCCATTAGAGTGAGAAGGCCAGTGTCTCACAATGATTTGTTAAGCTCAGCTAGAAGGGGCGTCACAGTTATTCGTCATTGTCCTCTTTCCAGAATAAAGAAAACTTCCTTGACAGAATTCCTCAGCTGCACCTGTATTCTGAGGTCCTTGCACTGAACCCCAACTCTATGGCTTTGATCAAGTCCCTCTACCTCCGATCCACTTGGGGGAGCACTCACACTTCATCAGCTCAAGCACTTCTGGTTGAGCGTGAGCACAAGGGCTCAAGGTGTGTTCGTGTCAAGGCAGAGATGTTGATGAGAAGTGACAACAGATGTTGAGGTAGATGGGAAGTGTTGTCCGGATGTACCATTGTTCCGTCCGCTCATGGCCACTGTGAGAGTCTCCAAGCTTCTCAAAGAGTCTCTGTGATTAGCCGGCTTGAAGGATGAGGTTGTTACATCAGCTGATCGGTTGAAACCATTTTGCTTGTCCACCGTTTCATCTCCTGAAGGTCTGTACAAGGGGCTGCCTTCAGACCTAGAGTCTGAATTAGAGTTGCCGCCAAAATCAAACTCCTCAAACACTCCAATCTCACTCTGACTTGATGGGTAATACGACTTCGAAAGGCTGCTAGCACTTGGGGCATCGCTTTCAGAGACACTGGTGGCTGGGTATGAGTATCCCACAGCTGGAAGAGGGTTAGGAGGAGTTATGCCAGCGGGTAGGTATGCTGAAGGAGGAGGAGGAGGACTGTAGCCAGCAGGAAGAACGGCCTGTGAGGGGTAACGAGGGTTAGGGTAACTGTATACAGCTAGGTTTGGTGAGGTGTTAGCATTGTAAGTTGATACCAGACTGGCATGGGAAGGGGTAGGGTGGAAAAGAGAGCCACTGTAAGTGCCTACAGGTTGCAGGAAGGGAGTGCTGTAGGGAGTGCTGCTGTACTCCTGATTCCCAGTTTGGCCATTACAACCGCTGCTGGAGAAACAAGGCTCCGGAAGACTCCCACTGCCTATAACTGGTGAGTTACATGCACTGACAGACACATCCGTCACACTGAGTGGTGCTTTGGGAAGAAGCTCGGGGATGCAACCCAAAGGAGGGTAGACACTCTCCAGCCAAGGCTCTGCCTCCACCTTTCGCCCATTAAGAAGGGGTGGCCCGTTATTCACAACACCAGGTCCCCTAACGCTAACGGAGATGGCTGCGTCTGGATATCCCATAAGTCCACTCTCACAGGGTAGATCCAGAATGGCAGAATATCTCTCGGCATACCTCTTGAGCAGGTTAGAAGCTGTCAGAGCTGAAATGTCATCGTTTGCCCACGAATGTTGATACGCTGCAGCTGAGGTCGAACCTGTTAGCCTTGGATCCCGAAGTGCTTCGATCTTATGCCCTGGTGAACGAGTGGTGGAGGTGATGTCATAGTGTTGCTCCGCCCACTGGGACTGCTCAGGGCTCCACTGCATGGTCACACCTGCCAGTTAAAAACAACAACAACAAAAAAGTACATTTATGTCAGTTCAAACTCAAGGAGCTTCATAAAAAATCGGAAATATAAATAACATCATAAATGAAAAGCCTCTGAATATGTCGCCCCCACATGCATTTACCACTCAATATGCAAACATGCTATAATATATTTCTGTAACAAAAAAAACACTAATTATACTTATTATTCTACCTTACTTCCATCACAATATAAATTAAGTGTGCTACAAAAACACCACTGAGAGAAAATGTGAGCAATTTAGGTTAATTAACGTTATTGGACAATTACCACAGTTCCAGATAATGACCAATTCTGCATAAACATCTGCAAAAACATAAGCACAAAAATCTTTCAACAAAAATAAATAATAATATAAAATAATCAAATAAAAGACAATTAAATAGGGCATTTTTTGAAGCACACACTATTAGCTCTCTTGTTTTTACGGTAAATTTACGCAAGTTTAAATTCAGCTGTGTACTTAAATAACCTCCCCACCAACACACACACATCAAGAATAGCACTGATGATATCATTAAGGTCTGATACTGAGATACAGCAGAAGGCTTCTTCTCAAGTGAATAAAATAAAAGCTCTTTAATGTAATCAAGGAACCTCATATTACACTCTCTCTGTCTCTTTCTCAGTTTCATTGACTCACGCACACCACACGGGAACATAATATTTCAGCATACTGTAATAATGACTGATCAATAATGTAGCTCTCGGCATTAGCAACTGAACCCGACAACAGATGTTACCCCTAAAAATACTGTATCTCTGTCATTTCAGCTTCACACATACAGTACTGCACCAAAATTATAGTTTGTGAAACAAAGAGCTTTTCTTCAGCATCGAACTTTGGCATATGGCTGTACAGAGGGAGAGAGATGGGGGAGAAGGGAAAAAGAACAGAAAGATAATGTCCTTGAGCCATAAAACATAACACATAAAATACTTCTAAGATGAAGAAACATTGGATTTTTTTTCCCTGATTTTCCAAACACTGAATAAGCTATAACCTTGTGCATCAGAAACAATCCAATGTTTCGTTGAAATGAAATAAAGAAAGAGACATATACTCCATATTACAGCAGATGGATATTGATTTTGGGCTGATGGAGCAAAATTTACATGTTCTATCCATCTCAATTAAAAACAGCCCAATTACATTCAATTCTATCAAGCAGCAAATCCTCCTGATCGATACATGCAACTTGAGGTCATTCAGTGTTTTCTCATGGGAAAAGACTGGACTTACTGCAAACACTCACACACACAAGATGTGGAGCAACTGGCGCCGTTTCCCTCGAAAGACTTTAACTGACATAAATTAGGACTTTGAAAGTCACTCATCGCAAAGCCATAGCTTTAACTGTTAAAAACTAAAGTTTAGCACACGCTTAAGCAAAGCGACTTACAATACTGGGTACAAATCACACTAATGGCAATTAGCAGGACAGGTGGCTGAGAAATGGTAGGATAAAAGAAGAAAAGCACAATTAAATGACAAATGATTAAAAGCAATATAAATAACACATACGAAAGAGCTAAAGATGTCTTTTAACAACTTCCTAATTGCTTTTTTCCCTCTTTTAACGGTTGAGGCTAGTAAGACATAATAGTAGGCATTAATTCAGCATTAATTCTTAAATGGTTGCCTATAAAAAAAGATGTAAAACTTGATTGGTGAAGTCTATTGATTTTTTTAAAATTTGCATTTATGCATTTGGTTTTAGCTACATTACATAAGAAATACATTTTATTAGTGTATGCATTTTCTTGCATTTGAATCCATGACACTGACATTGCTCTTGCCATAATATGCTACAGGATGCCCAGTTGTTTGTAAAAGTGATAATGAACCTGTCCTCAACCAGCCACATGATTTGATGCATCATTCATGTCTCTTGCAGAAACAGTTCACACGCCAAAACGGGTTTGTTAAAATGTCTAACACTGAGAAAAAAACAATTGCGAGAAATGAGACTGACTATAAAACAACCTTAGAGGATGAACTTCGTCTAAAATAAAGCCTCAGTAGGAAACAAGAGGCTGGCCGACCCTATCAGAAGCTTGGCCCACCCTGGATCATATTGAACATTAAACTAGCATTCAAAGTCTAGTCTGTGCTCCGATCACACAGATCTGTTCATCATATCAGGTTTCCATCCAAGGACTTTTTATGGAAAAATATTTAGCGCTTCAAAATTAGTTACTGTACCTCTCAAACATACATTTCTTAATTTGTTGTTGCTTCAATATGTTGAAATTTATAATGTATTAATTTTGAAGATGAAGGTTGTCAAGCAGTTTATGTGTAACTGCATGCAGCGCCGGCAGGATCCCTGGAATTTTTTTTCACCTTATAAAAGTGGAAACAGCTTACAATAGTCGCTGAAGAACAAGGCATTGTTTGAAACTAATCTAAATATTTCTTTTATTTGTGTACAGTCACAATAAAAACAGTTGTGCTTTTGTCCAAACAAATTGGATGCGGCTTTCCTAAGAGCGCTTCACAGAAATGAACTAAAATTCTGCATATAGGCTGCTGTTTGTTGCAGTTTTTTTTTGCGTTTTGCCAATTTATTATTTATTCAGAAAAAAATATTTCACACGTGTGCCTATTTATTTCTTTAATAGCTTTATTAAGCTTTTCTCTGTTCTCTGTCCTTGCGAATCACTTCTGTTTATGCTGCTTTTTGCTTATATAAAATAAATCCCTGAAAACTAATTTTACTTTGGGTTACAACTACTCATCAAATCAAATTTAAGTGTGATTTAACATAATCTTGTCGTCGGTTAAGAAAATTAAAATAACCGAAATGAACGTTCCTATTTTCAATGGAGATGAGAGCAGAAATGAGTTTACACACTAACTCTTTAACAAAGTACTATGTATCACTGAGTGGGCTATTTATTTAAATGTGAAAAGAAATATATTCTCTGGCTGTTTTTTCCTACATTACATCCTCACCAGAGTCTAAAGCCAAAAGCGATGTGCAGTTTGCTGGAATGTTCTCTACAGAACTACCTGGACAATCCCATTAGCCGCAAAGCTGCTGATGTAGTGTGTGTGTACTTTTGTGTGTGTAAAAGAGAGAATGGCTTTCTGTTGTTCCAATATACCCCCTGGCTACAAATCCTCTGGAGAAGGCCCATCACACACACACAGAGCAATTTTTAAAGCTGTGTTCCATACTTTAAAGGCAGACATTTCATTAGCTTGTTTTAGAGGAAGAGATCTTCAGTTTGCTAACTGAAAATGTGTTAATTAAGCGTTAGCGTCTCTTTTAACAACTGTGCGCGTTTATGAATGTGCGTAAATGCATATAGACTACTATTTAAAACAAGAAGCACATCGACAGATAGACTCACTTCTCCTAAGTGAAATCTCAGGTTTCTCCGGCAGCAAAATCAATACATTACATAGACTCACTCACACACACACATACACATACACAGCATCCATAAAATGCTTTTATTGAGTAATTAAACAGCCATTACTGTCGCCAACAGCAAAACAGTAAAACGGATAAAGCCCTTCCAAAAGGATCAAGACAAAATGCGTACACACACATACACAATCTAATCCAGACCACTGACTTTAGTACCTGCTGACGTAAAAATTCCTATGGGTTCCTGATTTCAAATCTTTCCCAAACACAAAACAAAAAGCCATAAAAATACCCAATTCTGTCATTACGAAAAATGTTGTTAATGATTTTAATGATTATATTCAAAGGTATATTTCGTTTTCACACCTGTATGATTTTCTTTGTTCCATCAAACACAAAAGGAGATGTCAGGCAGGATGATTACTGTGGACTTTTCCATACAATGAAAATAAATGGTGACCAGGGACTGTCAAGCTCTAAAAACGCCAAAAGAAAAAAAAAAGTGTCATGACAGAAAACTTACTCTCTGTTACAGCATAGAAATATAATTTATATACTTTAAATATTGCCATTGCTGATATCACACTGATTTGACATATTATATACTATATAGTATATACAAATGTAAACGAGATTTGAGAGTTGCGTCAGTCAATAATTACTTCAATTTGTCATTTCAACACACAAAGCCATTGTTAGCCCTCATAAGACAGAGAATATAGCCATATGGACAAATTATCATTCTTTTCTAGTGCTAATTTTTGGAGTTTAAAAACCCATCACTATTCCCTTTCACTGTATGAACAAGAGCAGCATGAACATTCTGCTTAACTTCTTCTTAAGTATTCCAAAGAAGAAAGAAAGTCATATGGGTTTGAAACAATGTGAGAGTGAATAAATGATGACAACATTGTAATTTTCGAGTGAGTAATCTCTATATAGTATAAAATTCTTCTATTTATGCTATTCAGTTCTCAAGACATCAGCCAAATACTGCATGACACGAGCCACAGTACTGCACAGACCATATTATCCATCTAAAAATAAAACAGAACATACATTTGATACAAAACCACACTCTCTTTTACTTGACACAAAGGCCATGCTTTCAGTGTGTGTGTGTTAGCTGGTGTGAACAGTTCTCCTGTTGTGCCAGGCTGTTTGACCATTGTAAGAGTGGCAGGGTGG
>JAUYWG010000039.1:4230258-4246745 GCA_034779775.1 Enteromius afrohamiltoni | reverse complement strand
GTGTGTGTGTGTTAGCTGGTGTGAACAGTTCTCCTGTTGTGCCAGGCTGTTTGACCATTGTAAGAGTGGCAGGGTGGAAGCCCTCTAATTCTTCTTTAATGTGAATGAGCCATTCACTCTCAACGTCCTCTCTTCAAAACGCCTGACTTTCAGCCCTGGCCTGCTGAGTGCTGCAATAGAGAGAAAGAGGGAGAAAGAAAGAGAGGGAGGTGCAGAGAAGTATGACAGAACGTAGCCTCAGCAGCGGAAGGTCTATGAATGTTTAAGCTCAGAGATCGAAACCTTTGTTTAATGAAGTCGCTGTAAAATGACACAGAAATGGTAAGAGACCGTTAAATTCAAACTTTAAGGTGAAACCAGTCACAACATACAGTTCCAGTTTGATAAACTCCTGTGTGCAATATTGAATGTTACTCAACACTCAAATGCTGAATTGCAAAGCTGATACAAACATATTCACATCTTTATGATCGCTTACATATTCGGTGTTGAGTTTCCAAAAAGAAAAATGCAATAAATTGATTTTTTATCCAATTCAATGTATTAATTTTGTATTCAATGGTGTCAGTTGTTGTTGAATTGGTTCACATTATTATATAAAATATTAAATAGGCAAAGATATATACCATGTTGTTTTAGTAAACTAAATTAGGGTTTAGTCACATTTTTGTGACACATATAATGGCCACTTTACATCTTTAAATCAATTTCCAATCGATAAAATCAAGACTCGTCTTATATTTTTCCTTTTAATTATCTTGTTTAACTTGGAAATACAAAATTATAGGTCTGCAAATTGAAATGGAGTGACAAAAAATTTGTTCTTGAAATAATTTTCGCAATTCTCTTTGGTGACATTAGTGTCACAGAAATATGACACTTTAACTATGAATTAAATAAATCAGTCTGAATCAAACATTTCAGACAGACATTCACGGCAAAACATGATAAATTTTTGATAAAAAGACGAGGCAAATCTTTTCTTTTACGTCCTCCCTCTTCTTCTCTTTTCTGCAGATAGATTATTTAAAACCTCCATAAAAGACATAGCAAGGGCTTAAATCACTTTCATATCTCTCTAAACGAGAGACGAACGCCTCGCATGTCAATGACCAATTCAATTCCACACGCCATTTTTCTCTGCTAATTAACACAGTACCGTGTTCATTTAGAGACACAATGCAGAGCACTGGGCCGGGGCAGGCTGGGCGGCCGCATGCCGTCTGCTGCTGACATCGGCCTTTAATAGGGCTTTAGCATATTAAACAGCTCAATCACGTCTCATATGCACACACACATACACTCAGACTGGCAGGATGCACTAGTTTTCTGTGTAATAGGGACAGATATGAGAGAAATGAGAAAGTTATCATTAGTCACTGAAAGTCGCTAAATATCTTTAGATGTGTGAAAGGAGGGATTGAGCTGAAGAGGTGAATAAAGAAAAAAGTAGTGTTAGATGTAAAGGATAGACGGATAATTTCATCACGAACACAGTCAACACAATCTGACTGCCAAAAAGGAGGAGGGGCCAGCAGATGAGAAAGGGAGGTAATTATATATGATTGTTTTATATTTCTAAACTATATATTTTTTAAATGCTGGTTTATCTCTGGCCATCATATGGGCAAACACACTTTGAGAGAAAATGATGGTAAAAATGGTAAAAAAAAAAAAAAAAAAAAGTATGCACGTTTGTCAGCTCAGAGTTATCAGGCAACGCACTTTGACAAACATTTGCTTACTTAACAAGCTGTTCACACAAGTAAGTGATTTGGATACAAAATACAGTATACAATATTTACTTCTAAAACCTATTTTTGTAATGTGTGCTCAGTGTAATGTAATAATGTAATATATTCAAACACTCTGCTTAATTATACTGGATAATTATCTTAAAACATAAATTATATTAAAATGTAATTAATCACAATTAATCAATCAATTATAAAAGATTTAACTTAGAAATATTCAAGATGCTTGTAAACAAAACATATTTTCTGTAGTTTATAGATTATAATAAATGTCCTCAATGTCACTTTCCATCCTGTTAAGTCTTTTGCAATATCCGTTTAACAAAAGCCAGTTCCTAAATTACAGGATGTAGGGAAAACAACAGCACAAAAAAAACCAGTAAGTATCAGCAATTAACTTCATATTGATAGTCACGCTCAGTTCCTCACACACATTCATTTTTAAATGTAATTCAAGGTATGACCCTAGTCCTTCACCTTTAAATGAGTAAGTCTCCAAAAAAAAATTCTGCTTAACAATAATTAAGGCTGACTCTGACACACACACAAACACACTTCTGAAACTATATAGTGAGCATATGTTATAAAGATGGATATTTATACACTACCACGGCCAAAACTGTCTTGAACAATTTTAAAACAATCGAAGGATTTAAGGCAATACATTAAAAGAAAGAACATACAAGAACCAGAATTTATGATAAAGTAATGCATTTGAGCTATTTGCTAAATACATTCTGACTGAAATTTAGTAGTTTGCATCACACATATAAGGCGACATATCATTTTGATTTGATTCATATCAAAAATTGACATTGACGAATGATGTTAGCAATTGACAAGTGCACACAATTCAGACAGTTTAGCCATTAATATTGAGGGAACATGTCCCACCTAAAGCCGAAACACAAACCTGTTGACGTAATCAGATTTATGTAGCCTAATACATGATTTCATCTGTCCTCAAAATTCCTTCAACATGTTTCACTAGGTAGCCCATGTAAGCAGAACACACAAGCAGAACAATAAAAGACAATGTCACTCAATGATTGATGTCACCCAGTTGGCCATGTGAAAGTATAGTAAGACACACACACATGGTAGTTTAACTGTCCATTTCTAATTCACGAATGTCCATCAAACTGGTGATTTATTGTGTGACTTGCTCAGTGACACCACATTCAGACAGATAAACAACAACTCGTACAGCTCTGACTGAGGCAGACACACGGACAGACAAAGAGAGACAAGGGGAACACTGGAATATTGGAAAATGAAGTGTTGTCATTTCGCAATACATCTGAGTCTAAATTATGCACATCTAACTACCCGCGCCACTGTGCGCTCACGGCTGATTTCCCGCCAGAATCCCATCACAGCGCGAGCATTTATTACGCGCTCGTGCAGCAGTCGCTCTGCCCGCGCGCCCGACTGGAGATACAGAGCTACATGATTGCGGTCTGTAACCTCCAATCTCAACTCTCCTTCCCCCGACGCGAGCCAGGAAAATGCTATCATAGCACTGAAAATCAATCACGACCGGTATGAATGAAATATCCGAATGAGAAACAGATTGGAAAAAAAACGTTTAAGTGGGAAAATATAGGCTATGAAAAGTAAGATTTAAAATGTTCTGACACTCTTATTTAAGAGAGCTGTTGGTTTCGTAGTGTCTGTGATTCGAATCTATCCTGGGTCATGTCTCGATCCCATTACCCTCTATTCTGGGACTGTTTACTTTCTGCCAGGCAATAATTAAAACAACTATTGCATGCATGCATGCATGCATGCGATCGGGATTTGACGCTAATAAAACACTGAAATGATTCATACCAAAAATACATGTACACACAAAACAGAGATATGACCTACCGTATACACCGCTGATCATATTGCTTGACATCAGCAAGGTGATTGAGGGTGATAAAAAGTAGTGAAGGGTTCACTTCAATGGTTTCCACAAAGCGTGAAGAAAGACTTTCCAGTAAGTTGAAGGACACGCGCCACATGCAAATAAATAGTGTTTTAAGCGGACAGGAAGTCCAAACTGTGAAACAAAAAGAAAGAAGCAGAGATAAATAGCCTATAATGCAGCAGCAAACGTAGGCTATATAAAAAAATTCACAGGAGTTATCATTTGTTAGGCTGGGCCTGTTTATTTCTCTGTTTAACATTCCCATTTCCGCCAAAACAGTTTTCTTTTCATTAAAAAATGGTAGCTATTAACATTTTATGCAAGTATTATTTTAGGCTACTAAAAAGTGCGCTCAAAAAGTCAGGTAATATTTACCCAGAATGTGTTTTTCTATCTAGATTTGTTCTTCTGCATCCTGTATATAGCCTAAACGTAGCCTATTACTTTAAATATGTTAGGGTTTAGTCACATTTATGTAATCAAGACTCATCTTATATTTTTCCTTTTATTAGCTAAATTAGATTTGTACAGGTTTAGTTAGCTAAAGTAAGCATTTATCTAATAAGTATATTCAATCTGATTAAAACGTCATGCAAATAATATTTTTGATTTCTTTGTCACACTGGATTGTTTTGGCAATATTCGAATAGTCTTACAATAGAAGCACCTCTGATATAATAGCTAAAGTGAGATTTGTAAATTAAGCTCGAGATCATATTAAATTGTGCTGATAGGTGGGAATGTCTCTCTGTCATTCTCGTCTGGACACACAACACACACGGATCACCGCTGCCTTATTACAGAACTCTGCTCCAATAATAAAACTTCTTGCCTAGTGCTCAAACTATCATCATTTCAGGCTATTTAGCGTCACGCCGAACACAAACTGCGCGCTATGTTTCGCTCGGGCCTGTGTCCGAGTGTCCGAGCGCGCTGTCCGTGCTGTGGCATGGCCCCTCTCTCTCCGGTACAAACGGACAGCTGGTGGACACAAACAAAGTGAAAGATTTACCTGTTCGTCGCCGGTGAACGGCGACAGCGTCCAGCCGTGCTGCTGAGAGCGGGGGATGAGGGTTACTCCGAGTCGGTGATATTCTGGAATGCTTCCAAGTCAAGGCTGGAGAGACTGACCACCATAGAAATACTGACCACATCTACTGCCATGTTGGAATTCCAGAACCTCACGCCAGCTGCCGAAAAGAAAGCAGAGAGGCTTCATCTCCGACTGCGCATGCGCTCTATCGGACTCACACTGAGAGTCCAGTTTCTCTCTCTCTCTCTCTCTCTCTCTCACGCACACGTAGTATATCATGTTAAACACTATCAAAGCTAGCGGGTTTAAACATCCTTTGGGAATCCACTTAAATATACAAATATAATTTCTATCATTTATTTGTCGCAAAGGACAACATTCGCGGATTTTGTACACAAAGATGTGTCAAAGGACGGGAAGTCATTGAAAACAGCCCTGAGAATATTTTTATGTTGTTGTCACAGTATGAAGGGTCATGAAAAGGTCATGTAAATTTGATTATAGGACTCTATATTATGATTCATTTCCTGTATGTGACCCTGGACCACAAAACAGCCTCATAAGTGTCTTCTAAGGGACGTTTTTAAAATTGAGATTTACAAAATCAGAAAGCTGCATAAGCTTTCCATTGATGGTTTGTTAGAGATAATAAGTTGGCTGAGATACAACTGTTTGAAAATGTGGAATCTGAGGGTGCAAAAAAATCTAAACATTGAGAAAATCCAATACATGGGCCTACTACTAAACAAAAATTAAGTTTATATATTAATTAATATATATATATATATATATATATATATATACATATTTATGGTAGGAAATTTACGAAATATATTAATGGGACATCATGAATATTAGCATAAAAGATAAATACATAATTTTGACGCATGTAATGTATTGTTGGCAATTGCTACAAATACACCTGTGCTGTACTTATGGCTGGCTATGTTATCCAGGGTCACATATGGTGCTATTTAATTTGATAAAACAATAAATTTTTATCAAAAAAATAAATAAACTGCAAACATTTTTCCTGCATAATTTACAAAAGAGTCTTTTCACCTACTGTTAACATGCCACAAAAAATGAAATTATGTTCATTATAAATAAGAGTGCACATTTTTGTACTAAACTGTAATGCATATATGCATTTAAATGAGTATCAGGGTGTGTAATGCAGCAGTCACTCTATATTAAATAAATTTCAAGCATATATAATGTGCTTGATAATTCATATTAAGACATCCCAGACAAATTCACCATGCATTCAATGTGTGGAAACAAGTCAAGCCCCCATTCACCAACCTCAACATCATCTCATTCTAATCCACATTTCTTATGTTTGCTAATTACAGAGCCACTCATGTCCCTGTCTTCGATTATCATTTCGCATAAAAGGCACAAGTTTAGCATAAATTACGAATATTTCTGCATATTAGCTAGTGAAGCCGTGACATGTTAATGACCCTGGTGTCAAATGGCAGAGAAAATGAAAGAGAGATAATCTGACAGAATGAAAAATAGAAAGAATAAACACTGAAAGAGACTGAGAAAAGAAAGAGCACCTTGACATTTAGAATTGTTTTAATTACTTTTCATCAAAAAAAAAAAGAAAAGAAAAAAGAGCTAGTTTTCATTTCAAATACACAGACGCATCTGAAAGCTAAAAATTCAAGATAGAGAATGTGGACAACCAGCAATATTTTGCATATAGTTAAATAGAAACAGGACTGACAGTGAAGAAGTTGAGATTGAAAAACTAGGCATGTTTTCATTACAACATTTTCTTGGTACTATTGTGCATTTCTTGACTAAATATAGTGTCTGTCTGTTTCTCTTTTCTCTCTGTCTTTCTGGGTAAGGGCAGGGAGGAGAGGCCATCCGCACAGCATTGTGGGGGTTAGAATGTGGTGACATCAGAGGAAATGTCAGAGATTGTGGGAGGCAACGTTAAAGAGAAACACAGCTCCGTGCCTGAAAGCCTAACTGACATTTTTGGACAGTTGGAAAGGTCAGGCATACCTTCAGATGAAAACTATTACTCCTTATACAGGACACACAGCTGGGTAAAATAATATGTATGCACCACCAATTGATTTATAGAAATGATTGTTTGTGATATTAGTAATTTTTATTAGTTATTTTATACATACGAGCATGAAACTCATATGTACTGTACTTGTACGTACAGTATATATATATATATATAGCATCATATTTACATACATTTGCTCATGCTCAAGACTTTAAGATTTATTTATTTCGATGAGTAGAAAAGATATGATACATAATATATACACATTATTAATACCACGGTCCTGAATTGTTACTGTTACAACAACCCAATGTTTTTCATGCAGTACATGTTTTTATCGTCCCTTTCATTATATTCACAGTCTCCATATACCTACCTTGTGTAAAGTTAAACTACAGGCCAGAACTGTTACTTTTGGCTGCTGTGCCATTGAACTCAGCGACCCATCGTAGCTTAATAGATTTCACTGGATTTTTAAGTGCAGATATCTGTCTGACAGCTTCATCTGAGGCCTGTTCCATCTGAGACAGACTTTATGTAAATAAGTTTGGCTCTGATTGTTAATTAGGGCTTTAGGTGATCAGTATTCATGAGTGTGCGTGGCGCGCTGCTCTCGCCGGGCGTGTCTGCGCTGCGCGGGGGTAGGGGGAGCACTGATCTGGCTTCAGTGACCAGTAGGAAGTATGCGCGCCACAAACTTGCCAGAATACTGATGAGGGAGGTGAGAAAGGCACCGGTCCACCAGGGAGAACTAGACGCTTCCTCCATCTCATGCACCACCAGTGGACTTTACACAAGGTGCATATTTTAACGTGAGAGCATTTCGATCAGTTCCTCAGCATACTTGCACACGTGTAAACCAAACTAGCTTTATAAAATAGAACATATGCATGGGTCAGATGACCAGTAAAGCCCATCTAACCCCCAATCGCCTATGACAAACATATACCTGCAGTGTTTACGGCCACACGTGGGTTTCAATAGCCCAATTTGATGAAAAGTCCCTCATTGTGCTTAGCGGGGTCCTATTCAATCAGCCGTGCCTGTTGGAAAACCATTCCTACACACCACAGAGAGGTGTCTCAGAGGGCAGGAAAACACGCCTTGAAAATGAGAGGAGGAAAATCTGAAATGGCTGAAGGTCTTAAAGGTGGAGATGCAACCACTCTGCAGGCTGTTGCGGCCTTGAGAGAGTCCTCTTCAAACAAAACGCCTGGTAGATAAATAAACTTCATCCTTTTTAATGTCTTTGACTGCCCAGAGAATAAAGCAACACCGAAAGCTTTTTCCCCTTAGTTTATGAAGTCTATGAAACATGTCTTGACAGACAGAAAGGATGTTACTAGCAGAAAGCGGTAGGTATTTAAAAACACACAAAACGCTGTGTCGCTGGTTAAACAGCTCTCCTCGGTGATTTGACCTTTGTGTTTATCGTTAAGAAAATGACAGTTGAAAGGATCCGCAGAGTACGTGAGTTACATCAGAATCAGCGAGGGGAAAAGTGTTTGACCTGTCTGTGACAGAAACGCACATGCACAACACCGTTCTCAAGCACTCATAGCTCTTGGTATATACTGCCCCCTAGTGATGCAAACAGTTAAACTACTTGCACTGCACTTGAAGATGACAACATTATGGTTTAAAAACATGACAGTAAATGATCAATCTTTCAGAATGCTAGCAGACATAGCTTTCTCCACCTATAGACCGGCACCCGCCGGCCACTTTATTAGGTTCCCCTTTTATGGACCCCCTTTTGCCATCAGAACTGCCTTAATCCTTCGTTGCATAGATTTGATAAGGTACTAGAAACATTCCTCATATATATTGGTCCATATTCACATGATAGTTTTGCAGAAATGCAGATTTATCGGCTGCACATCCATGATGCGAATCTACCGTTCCACCACATCCCAAAGGTGCTCTATTGGATTGAGATCTGGTGACTGTGGAGGCCATTTGAGTACAGTGAACTCATTGTCCTGTTCCAGTCTGAGATGACTGGAGCTTTATGATATGGTACGTTATCCTACTGGAAGTAGCCATCAGAAGATGTGGTCATAAAGGGATGGACATGATCAGCAACAATACTCAGGTAGGCTGTGGCATTGCAACAATGATTAATTAGTGCCAAGGGGCCCAAAGTGTGCCAAGAAAATGTCCCCCACACCATTACACCACCACCACCAGCCTGAACCGTTGATAGGCAGGATGGATCCACGTTTTCATGTTGTTGATTCCAACTTGGAGTCAAACTCTGCAGGACACCAGCCCTCCAGGACAGTGTTTGAGTTTGGGCAGCCCTGGTCTTGACCATGTCAACATGCCTAAATGCATTCAGTTGCCACCACGTGATTGGCTGATCAGTAATTTGCGTCAACAAGCAGTTGGACAGGTGTGCCTAATAAAGTGGCCAGTGAGTGTATCATAGACTTGCTGGAATCCAAATCACACAGGCCTACATCATAGATGTTTCGGACCAAAAAGCAATACACAAGCAATGTGCTAATAATAACTTTTTTTTTTCCCTTTGGAGTTTTAAAATGGACAAATACAGTATTGCTTTTTATTATTATTATTATTTTACTGGAACCATGTCATTTTATATTAATAGTAAATAATCAAAATGTTTTTTTATCAGCCGTTTGGACTGATGGAAAATCAGTTATGATAAAATCTCATCTTCATCTCTTTTTTTTTGGTTGTTGCAAATACTCATTTTTGGGGACACAGCACTGTCTTTGCCATTATATGTTTCTCTAAATCTGAATAATGACACATACTTGATGCCAACAAATGTTATTTATTCTCAAAAATACAAAAGAAAACAGTATCCTGGTAGGTATCTCAGGACTCTTTTTTTTTTTTTTTTTTTTCCCCTGAAAAAAACTAAACAAAACAAAAACGATACAAGCTTCCATTAATATACAAAAAAATTACACATGAATACATACATGCATGTATTCTTTTAAAGGCAACCTTTACTCTGGGCATAATATTCCAGAGAGTCAATTAAAAGGCTGGAAAAATCCTCCTTTATGTGAAATTAGTCAATTAAACAGGGAAATGCATGTAAAGCTTTCAAAATGTTTATCATCATCCATCCAAAATGATCATAATGCTAAATACACAGAATCAGATCATCTTGGAGTCATAAACAAACTGGAGTCATTTTAACAGTGTGTCCTGTTCATTCTGGTGAAGAACTCCTCTTCCTGATTTATGAACATTTCCATATGGCCATCAAATACCTGGGAAACAAACAAAAAAGTCTCCATAGTAAGTTCTGCAAGACTCTTACCGGCAGCCTTATATTTTCTGGAGCCAGGTTTGAAAGTTAGAGCAGTCCATTTATAGCACATGTCAGTCATTCAGGAAGCCACATGCAGTACATTGTGTGCCTTTACAATGAAAACACTCGCTCCAAATGTGGAAGCTACATTTTGTTAAAGTGTCATTAGATTGAGTCATTCCAAAAAAGTAAATTTCAAAACACTATGGAATGCATCAAAATTTACATCAAAACCTATAAATGTGCAACACACACAAAAACATGCTTAGAGGAAGGAAGATGCCCATTAAACAAACAAGAAGCTATTGTGAGTGTCAGACATCATTTACATTACAGGCTACACATACATCACTCATCCCTGACCCAGACACACCTTGCGCTTGTGACAATGAAGTTACCAACACATCTGGGAGAGGCCTATACATTATTTTCATCCTGTTATGTTTCTGGTCAGGCAACAGAAGATAAACTATGTCCAAAATGCTTACTGGCTGCCTTTATTTGATTGAAAAAAAACAGTGAAAACAGATATTGTGACATACTGTATTATGTGATTAAAAATATATTTTCTATTTTAATAAATTATTTTAAAAGTAAATTGGCAAAGCTAAATTTTCAGTTTCATTATTCCAGTGTTCAGTAATTTGCTGATTTGCTGCTCTAGAAAGCTCGACTATCCGGGGCTTTAAGATAGGCTACTCAAAACTCTTAAAAAAAAACGACACACGTTGGAATGCGGTCTTCAGGATGCCTCAGAGACTGGGGCACGACGGCACCCCCTGGATTTTTTTTCAGAAAACTTGCTGTATAGCTCAAACATACCTGCATCATGTATTCAAATGAAACTCTTTACACATATAGATCTCATTGAGCTGAACAACTTTGCGCACTAACAGTCAGTGCTCCGCCCAACAGGAAGCCCGCTATTCAGGGCTGTTTTAAAAAACGCATGCTGTGGAATTTGATGTACTCCACCAAACTCGGTTAACCTAAAAATAAGAATCAGAAAGCGATTTTGATTAAACTTCAGGGGTTTGTTCGTTGTGTGATACTGATCACATGGATGTGATTATTATTAGTCAAAAGTTATAGCGCCACCAACTGGCAACAAGAAGGGTGTCATTTTTGGAATACTTTGAATTTTTACTCAATTTGCTTCGAAATTCATCAGAATGATGACAAAATATGGCCAATGTAAAACTGTTGATGGAATATTGATACTGTAAATACTGTTGCCATGGCAACGTGTCAAACCTTAACAATGTTTTTGAGGCAGATAACATGCTTAGAATTACATAAACTCAATACACATCAGTATTAATAAAAGTTAGACTTCCAAAAGCTCATAAATGGGGTTAGTCTTTTCTACAATCACCAAACTCAGTATATATACTGTATATATAGTATATATGCTTTTTAGATAGTAGTAATTGTCTTATAGCTTTAAAGTACATTATGCAAACCATTCAAAACTTTTTACTTACAAAAAGTCATTCTGATGAAGTGTGGTTGGTTTCATAACTTTATTATGCTCAGGGACCTCGAGAAAATTAAAGCTATTACATTAAATGATGAGACGTTATGGCTAGGTAATGCCAAGTATGATGGTGGAGGTGATGGAGGTACAGGATTGCTAATTATCTGTGTGAGTGTAAGTTCATGCATAGAATTAACTTTAATATTTCAACATTTCTGACTGATAGGAGAAATCTTTTAACTCTGACTCTTTCCTGCTCAGTTCAATTAATTAGAATAAGAAACATATGCATAAAATAAGTTCATATTTTAATGGTAAAATAGTTTTATATAACTATTTCACAAATGCTTATAATTTAAAATAACGTAAAAAAAAAAAAAAAACATTGTAGGAGATCATAAGTTTTGGCAACAACTTAAAGTTTCATGAGTTAATGCATTAACTAACACATAAAAATAAAAAATCATCATAACTAATTTTGTTAGTTCATGGTAGGGTTACTAATGTACATTAACTATTGTGACGAGGCAACGGCCAATCATCGTCCTCCCCGTCTCTTCAGCGCTGCCCGCCATCAGGCTCCCGACAGGAGTGGGTGGATGAGAGGAGGGGCGCAGGACTACGCAGGTCTGGCGGCGTGTGATGAGGCGCACCTGGATCTAATGGTGCCTCATCACCGCCGCCATTAAAGGATCAAGCGCGCCTCTCCTCGGGAGACCGGGAGGGCGATGATTGGCTGACGAGGCCGTTGCCTCGTCACACTATGTATGTTAAATAATAATGTAAAAGTCAATCGTGTACATAATATTAACTAAGATTCACAAATGCTATATAAATATTGTTCACGTAATGCTAAAAACTAAATAGCTAAAAATAAAAAAATATTATAAAAACATTAGAGGGGGACTAACATTAATAATATATATTTAATTTTCAAGTTAATTAATAGTTAATGTTAATAACTGAAATCTTATTAAAAGGTGTTACCAAAGTTTTGTATATCATTGTGTGTGTGTGTCTGTGCGTGTCTCTTAGATCCAAACTGCCAGAGGGTTTGTAAATGCATGCATCTGCTGGGCACCGTTCTCCCGATGCCACTGGGCGTGGGCCCGTCATCGCTGCTTGCAGCTATATTTAATATTAATAACTTTGTATTAATATTTCTGTGATCAGTTTACTCACTGTGTGTGTTCATGGGCAGCTCCCGTCTGCTGGAGCAGTTGGGATCCAGGCCTGGTTTGGAGCGTTTAGCTTTCTGAAATACAGCCAAGGCAAAAAGAGACACTGTTGCAGGAGGGCAGGGGTCAAAGCTTAAATGCGATTTAGATAATAAGGAAGGTCTGTGAAGTTCTGGGTGAGAGCTGCAGATGTTTTCAGCACTCAGGGTGTCTGGATCACTTTTAGTCTGGGTAGAGTGGTAGTTTGGTTTGGAGGAGTGCAGATAAGGTGCGTATTTGGGCTTTGAGTCCAAGTCTGCACATTGGTCAAGGTTTTTATCATAGGTCTGCATTTCCTCCTCTTTATCTTCACTATTATTGTCTTCCCAGTAGGCAGGGGGTGGAGGTGATGGGAAGTCCATTTCTTGAATGGTCTCTTCTTGCAGGTTTGTAAATTCTCTTTGAATCCTTCCCCAAACATCTAATTTGTTCAAACCATCATAGCCACCACCACCTAGAAACTTCCTTCTCCTCTCTTTGTATTCTTCAACCCAATCCCTTTCTTCTCCCGTTTCCACTAAAGCATGTTCTTCCATCTCTTCTTGCTCCACAGGGTCTGACTTTGGATCGATTGGTGACCTATCAGCAAGTTTATCAGCTTGGTTTGAAGCATATGCCCGATTACCTTTTAGTTCTAGATTACTCATTGTACTGTCTAAATATACTGGTTTATCGAGACTGGATGATTCTGAGCTCTCTAGCTCCATGTCTTCTGGATAAATATGTTGGTCCTCTTCATCTTTAAGTTCAGAGTTCTCACTCTCCACATCTGTCCTAGCTTGATTCACTTGCTCAACAGGCTGTAGAACCTCTGGTATGTGCTTGCTTGTATCTGAACCCTTGCACCCATTTCTAAAGGGTCTAGTTGGGATTGCTTCCAAACGCTCTGTGGTGCAGATCTCAAGTGCATCTGGGGCTCTAGGGCACAGCTCTTGTTCGGTTTTAGTGGTGTCGGGTGTCTGTACGGTCAGCGGCACCTCAAAACGCTGTCTGCTCTGCTGTCGTCTCCGGGGAGCTACGGTGAAGGTGGTCAAACCTTCTCTCTCAGAGGGTTTTCTCAGCAGCTGACAGCCAGAAAGTGCCTTGAGCTCAGCCTCAGGGGTTTGATGCTCAGAAAACAAACCTGTAGAAGGATCTTCAGCTAGCTGATGCTGGTGTATAGAAGAACTACAGAGGAAATTGAAAATAATTCCATAAATCAGTTACTTCAAGAACATAAGCAGTGAACAATCAAAAAGTAAATATCTAAAAAGGTACATTTTTATATTTGTATGGAAGTGCAAAATAAGAAATTAATTAAAATTAACATACTTTTCATAAAATTGTGTTCTCCGTTGCCGTGCCTGCAGAGATTCTGCAAGTTCACTCATAACTTTAGCGATTGCAGGGCAGCGGTCAGCAATGCAAGCCCTGTATTTGTCTGAACTTTTCTTGTTCCCTTGAGCATCCTCTACTGAAGCAAAACAAAGTGTTATGACAAAGATGCTGTAGTGTTTTTATGAGTGTGTCTTGTATGAAACCATCTCATTTGCAATCTCTCACTAATACAGAACCTTGGCAAAACAAACAGCACAGTGTTGAGTATATATTTTATTTAATTAATTCAAATATGAAATTGACATTAGTAAACTATTTAAAAAAAAACTTATTTGGCAAAAAAAGAAAAAAAGAAAAAAAAAAAGAAAAGAAATACATTAAATATATTAAATAATTAATAAAATTCTATCAGAAGAAAAAGAACACAAAAGACAAGCACACAGAATGTTAATACAAATTTAACATGAAATAGTTCTAACAAAAAGCAAAATTACAAAACTAAACCAGTCTTATTAAAATATGTCAGATGTGGCTGATTAATTCATTTGGAAATTTAAAAAACGTTTTAATTATTTAAAACAAATTCTTAAAGGGAAAATAAAAATAAACAATATAATAAAAATTCTGTCATTAATTATTCACCCTCATGCCGTTTCAAACCCGTAAGTCCTGCGTTCATCTTTGAAACACAAATGAAGAAATCTTTGATGAAATCGAATATCTATCCAACCCTCCACAGACAGCGACGCAACTGAAATGATCCCAGATCCAGAAACGTGGTAAAAACATTGGTAAAACAGTCCATGTGACATCAGGGGCTTAACTTCAGTTTTGCGACGCTAAGACAATTATTTTTTTTGTCCAAATAAAGCAAAAATAACAATTTACTTAACCATTCTTCTCCCCAGAGTTGCATCTTTTTGGGAAAAAGCGCCCACATGAATGTAATAAGCATTGTTTACGCCTAGGGAAAAAGTTGCGTATGCGTTGTGATACTCTATAAAATGGTGGAAAATGCAACTTGGGGAGAAAATTATGCTATTTTTGTTTTCTTTGTGCAAAAGAAAAAAAGACAAAAAAAAAAAACTTTCTTATAGCTTTTCAAAACTGAGTTAAACCACTGATGTTACATGGACTGTTTTACCAATGTTTTTACTACGTTTCTGGACCTGCATCATTTCAGTTTATGTCTATGGAGGGTCAGATAGCTCTCAGATTTCATCAGAAATATCTTAATTTGTGTTCCGAAGATGAACGCTTATGTACTTGAAACTATATGAGGGTGACAAAATTTTCATTTTGGGGTAAACTAATCCTTTAAAAGCATCACTTGCGAAATATTTTTTTTTAAAAGTAATAAAGTTGAACTGTAATTATGTAGACTGATTAAAACCATCCTGGAAGCTCTGGTTGAAATATTAAGGCACAAATATTGTGATAAAGTGCTACAGATTTGCCTGACAAACCCTGAAATTACTTCACAATCAAAATAAAAAACTAAAAAAAAACAAACAAAAAAAAAAAAACAACAAAAAAAAAAACTTAAAAAATACAAACACTACAATAAAAACAGTTGTCTAAGGCATTAATTGACTGACTATTATTGATCTGAGTGTGTTATTTCATCCTTTAGAATAATACATTGCATTTATACAAGGTGATTTAACCACGTGGAAGAGACGTCACTTTACAGTTTAAAGCATCAGTGACATTAAACAAGACAGACGATTAAACAACAGGACAAGTCACAAAGTTCAGGGCAATGTGCATAAGGCATGAAGGCTATGTAAAGACACAGAGCACAAATAGCCCATCACCGATGAAAGCAGGAACAGAGAAGCATGCAAGCAGAAGAGGAGGAAAGGAGACTGCGCTGCCTGTTAGGTTCCCCCTCCTGGTAGTACAGTGAAAAACAAGAGCAAATAATTAATCCGACATAGCAGAGAAACGCAGAACGGTATTCATTCACACATTTGTTCAAGCTTGATTCTATATCTAAAAATCGCATGTACTTGCCATCAAACATCCCAGCACTAGCATGCAAACAAGTATTCACAAATGCTTAACCAAAACTAAAAGAACACTTATAAACAAATAAATGCGTACCTTTGTTATCTGAATCGGATGGGGAGTGGCCATCAAATGGAGGGGGCGGAGCTCTCCGTTTAGTCCTTTTAAGGGAGGACTCAGTGGAAGAGATACGACTGAGCTGACCCTGAACAACACAAAGAGGTTAAGTTTGGTATAAAATAATGCATATTGCACGATAAAGAAAGTGTGCATTATGCATTTTTAAACAATATGTCACAACCTCATTAAATTTAGCTTTATAACTATAATTTCAAGAGTTCACGCTTTCATCATAATGAATAATAAGTTTGGCGAGCTGTCTGGGGAGCGAGTCGGGAGAGCGGCGAACTCCGAACCCTAATGGACAGAACCCTAGC
>JAUYWG010000039.1:4194602-4209420 GCA_034779775.1 Enteromius afrohamiltoni | reverse complement strand
TCTTATATTTGAAATTATATCTAAATATATTTAATATATAAACATAACATATTTTCATTAAATATATAAATGCATGTGTTTGTATTTTATATACTTAATAAATATACACACAAATATACTATGTAAAGAAAAACTTTTATTTTGGATGCGATTAATTGCGATTAATCATTTGACAGCACTAGTAATAAGCTAAGGTATATTGTGCATAGTATCCTGAACAAATTTATGCACACTTGGCACACTCCTATAACCTTCATATAAAAGTTTGGTCTAGCATTGCAACTTCAAAAATCAGTTGTTACCAGGGTTATTATCATTAACTAATTATTTATGATTAAAACTCTTTATCGCTTAAAGTTGATATGCAAGTATATATATATATATATATATATATATATATATATAAATGTTCAGCTTACCATGAATAGCCAACAGTATATACTATTTCATACTATGAACCTATTAAAAAGATAATAAGAGCTGGGTGATCCCTGCATGAAGCTTGTGCTTGGCAGAAAACAGAAGTAATCAAGAATACCAAGTATGTGAGTAAGTTGTAGATTTCTTCATCTTGATTGTGAAACACAGGCCTGGCCATCTGATCAGGCTTGAGTCTCCATTCTGAAGTTTTTTTAAAACATTTTTTTTAAGGACAAGAGTGTAATGAGTGAATGACTGGAGTTCCTGATTGAGTGGCTAATTGTTGGCTAGATAAACACAGGAAGAGGAGAGAGATTGCTGGAGATCCATCTATCGTTTCTATCTGAAACATGACCTCTCCACCCCACGGAGGTTATTAATATTTCATGATCCCTTTGCAAAGACACACACACATACACACTCTTTCTCCCTGTCTCTCTCATTCATTATTACTCAGTTAGGGTATACAGAGAGAGTGCCATGATTAACGGCCGTCAGAGAGAGACTGAGAAACTTTCATTTCAGACATGAAACCCTCCTGCTGTTATTCATCAGCAATTTTAGACCAGAAAGAAATACAAATCCTCACATCCTGTTTAAAGTCTAGTTGGATTCTTCATTTAGGCTCATTCAAGGTTTACGTAACAAGCAGTTTTAAACTCTTCAGCAGGCTGAGAGCTGTTGTTGCACATTCTGTCCAGCAGATGTCGCTATAAGCTAAATGCAAGGCTAGAAACGGCTCTCATAATGAACTGATATCAAATCAATATCTTTCCACAGTCTAATTATTCTCTTGGAATTCCATTAATCTTCCTAAATCCTCTTCGAGGCAAAGAATGCTTCTTGCGCAACAGAGCAAAGGAAATCATTGTTTAGCTAAGTTTGGTCTCTGTATAAACAATATCATCTTTTGTTTGAACAATGTTTGGGATGTTATTTCACTGTTTGCTTCTTTAAAGCAAATATGTTCAGTGTCCAAGGAATAGTGAGAAGCACTTTAAACACTTCAGGCGTGTTTTTATAATGGGATTATAGTCAAAATATGTACAGTTTCACAAAAATACCCTTAAGTGCACTTAACTGTACACAAAGAGCATTTTTTCCAAAACGCCTATTAAATACTCCATTAATGTTTCATGCCAAATCAATATATTTCCTTATTTAAAATGGACGTCAAGATGCATTTTTTTTTCTCAAAGCGCCAAACCTGTTTTTAGCCTAAATGCAGTATGTCCTCTTGAACCAATCAGAATTCATTCCGATGCAATCCAACATGGCGACGCTTTGAAGCTCAGTCTTTAAAATGAGTGCTTTAAATTACGTTTTTGATGGCCTGGATAAGCCAGTGAGGCCTACACCTGAGGGTAGAAAACATCGACTGAACAAAGAAAAACACAAAAAAACAACAAGAAAACAAAATCTCTCTGTGGTATGTCAACACAAGGCTGGGTTGACTGGTTTCAGTCAGGCAAAGAAGCTCACCGGACTTTCTCACTGTGCTCTCTCTCTCTCCTCTCCGACTCGTCTCATTCACCTCAAAACTTTTTGTGTTATTGTTACCCCTACATTCTAATTTAAAGGTACTGTATGTAGGATTGACACTGAGTGGTTGAAATATGTATTGCAGTTCAAATTCAAAATATTGGAGATGGGTTTTTTCTTGTTGTGATGATTTAAGAAGGCTATAATGATATTAAAAAATGGATGGATTTGTAGCTTTGTTTTGTGGAAAAAAAAAAAAAAACTTTGAAATTATAATATTGTTGTTTCATTTAACAGTAATTGTTAGACATGTTCAGACTGAGCCAACAGACCATTTTAACAGGATAAATTGAATACTAACAACATGTATGGGTCTCAGTAAAAAAATGTAATTGTCCTGAAAACTATTAAAATGGATTTATTGCGTTTTGGAAAAGAGCTCTTCACATGTAGTGTTTTTCAAACCTTTTTCAAAAACAAAAAACTGCGTTCTGATAATATAAATGAATAAAATAACATGTAAAGAGAGTAGCGTATACTTTTTTAAGAAGTTAAAACTTAAACTTAAGAGTTTTACTTTGAAGTACAAGAACTGTTTCAAGAATTTGAGGACTTATTTTGATGCACAGTACTTGATTGACAAACATAACGTGAATAACAATAAAAGTGTTATTCAGTATTACATTGAAAATGATTAATTTACATGTAATTACAAATATATTTCATTGCATGATGTAGCAACAGAAATTACATCATATTTTAGTTTTATATTACTGCTAATTATGCAGAATTGTCAAGTCGAGTTTGGCTAATTTCATTCACTATTAAAATCGGAATCAAGCAATTATGAATTCAAACTAAAATAAATTTTCACTTAATTGCAATTGACATGCATAACTTAAAAACTAAAATTAGCTATGTACTTAAATGCTACTACCTTTACACAAGAGTACAGCCATTTCAGCATTATAGATATTGAAATAAGATTAAGTTATGTGATAAAGCTGCTTACTGACCATGTCTATGCAAAGTTATATCCAATTTTTCCACCATTTTATAACAACTTACGCTACTTTTCATTGTTAATGTATTACTGCGGTTTTGTTTGTTTTTATAAACCCAGCTCTGAGTCTGAATGATTTTCTGTCAACTTCAACTTCATCGACAAACCTCAAAACAGCTTAACTGGTTTTGAACCCGCAACATTCCTATACGTTTAGTTTTAAATAGACACAAACTCATGCTACATGCTAAAGCTAGCTGACAGTTAATCACTGCCCTGCTGCTGCTAAATATACCCTACAAACACAGTAACTATACTGCTAAAAGTGTAGAAAGTATTAGGTGCTGTCATCTCACTCCTTTATAGCTATCCCTGTGCTATGTGTAGCGCTCAGGCTAAAAGCAGCTCCTTGTGACTGTTTCTGGCTGCCTTTAGTGTTAAAAAAAAGAAAACAGAACTGTCGGTCAAGGCCTGGGGACAATAACTCAGATATTTAGACGTTTGGATGTTCACGCACTGTCACAGGATGTTCGGTATGTGTTTTTGTGTCGTCTCATGTGTGCATGGTAATCATACCATGTCTTCACGTTATGTAGATTAACCTGCGGCCTTGTTCAGACTACTGTCATCCTCAATCATTCTTTCTTTCCTCCTGTTTGCGCATAAAAGCCTCTTGAGTTTGTTTTTAAATTGTTGGTGGGAATACTGTTTATGAAGAAGATGGCTATGTATCTGTGTGTGCATGTGTGTAAGAGAGCTGCCCCGCTGGCTTGTTTTTCTAACTCCAGATCAGTGACTCATGTTTAAATATGTCCACTTATCACAGACAGGAGAGTAATGGGAGACTCTCAGTGGTGCTTACAAAAACAGGAAATCCCCTTATGCACACGAACACACCAAGGTGACCGGATTTCTGAAATGAAAACCAAGGATATTTCAGGTTTAGTGGTTCAGCATATTGAATTTTTATGTCGTACTGTCATGTTGTCCAGTGATGAGCAACAGTAGCTTGTCATACTACTAAGAATTGCATTTAGTCACACATAAAGACAGTAATAGACTGTTCATAGTAACTTGCAACCAGTTATATTTTAGTATTATTTATATTATTATAGATTTTTAAAACCAATTGTTATATTATATAGGCCTATCAGGTTCATTAACAACATTAGCAAACATTAGTAAGCAATTCTACAGCATTTATCAATCTTAGTTCATGTTAGTTTCAGCATTTAATAATACATTAAAACCACATGTTGTGTTTGTTAACATTAGCTAATGCACAAATAATGAACAACTGGATTTTCATTAACTAGCATTTACAATGATTAATAAATAGCGTAATAAATGTATAGTACCTTTTTCATATTAGTTTATACAGTAACTAATGTTACCAAATGACACCTTATTGTAAAGTATATACCATATATTCAGATTAATTCTTTGTTACATTTTTAGCAATTTTGTTATGTGCTAATTATGATTAGTTTAAAAAAAACTAAGGTTAATTTTTAGTTACCATGGTTTAACCATGGTAGTAAACATGTATATATTTTTTTAAAACCATGGTTAATTTTTGTAAGAGATGATAATAACCTTCTTTGTTTTTCTCCAACTTATGTTGAATTAATTTCTTTAATTATTATTAAGACATTATTACACTTTAAAGGCCATCATTTAAAGGAAACACCTAGTTACCCAAAAACACTCAAGTTACTATGCTTCTGCCATTTTGGACAATTTGAAATCATCAGGTTTTTTGAACACTACCATGATGGTAGTACCATGATTTTCCATAAAAAGGTTTGAAATACCATGGTATGTGAATTTAATTTATCATAGCACTATTAAATATATCCAGATACCATGGTATGGTCATGTGTCATGAATGAGATACGAAGACGTGCGGATCTATCTGCAGACATTTATTCAGAAATGCAGAGTACAGTCAGGCAGGGTTGATCGGGACCAATCATGAACAACAGAGGCAGAGACATAGAATATTCCAGATACGAGGTGTGGGTTGGCAACGATAAATCCAATACCACGGGACACAGGGAAAACACGGAGGGCTCACAAAGGGAGTAAACACAGGTTACATCCAAACAATGACGAATGAATTACACAGGAAACTCATGGACTTTATACTCATGGAAACCAGGCTAAGGGGAGGGGAAAACCAATGAATCACGATGGCAACAGACAAGGTGGGTGGAGACAACGAGTTCATAATAAGAGTCCATAACATAGAACTGAGACAAAACACACAAGGAGTACACATGGGACTGGAGTGCCATCTAGTGGAATGTCGCTGGCACATCCAGCTGAATCGTTACATAGCCTCCCCCTCAAAGGAGCGGCTTCCAGACACTCTTTGGAGCCGGTGAGAATGCCCACCAGGGCGAAGCAGACGGCGGAGAAGCCCACCAGGGCGGGGGAGATGACCGGAATGCACAGAAGAGCAGAGAGAGGTTAATGGTGGCCTCTTTGGCCAAGATCATACCTGCATCCGACTCGTGGCAGCTGGTTCCGGTAGCCGGGGCAGGTCCAAACAAGTGTGCAATGGCCTCCTTGGCCAGTTCAGGGCAAGACAAAAGTTCAGTGATTGCCTCCATGGCCGGTTCAAGGCAGGATAATAGTCCTGCAGCCTTCGTGGCCGCTTCAGGGCAGGGTAATAGTTCAATGGCCTTCGTGGCTGGCTCAGGGTCTGGCGTGAGCTCAAGAACAGCCATGTATGTCGGAGGTTGTGCAGACACCAGCAAAGACCCCAGAGAATCCACGACTGATGTCGACATCCCCAGAGGTTGTGCAGCCACTGGCGGACTCTCCTTAGTCAGGAGCGGGCTGAACATAGGCAGGAGAACAGGCTCTAGAGGTTGTGCAATCACCAGCGGGTTCTCAGGAAAGTCAACTGACCCCTCTTGAGGCTGTGCAGCCACTGGTGGAACCACTGACAAATCAATGTCACTAACAGGCTCAGGCGGCTCGGGCCACGGCAAACCAGGAAGGCTGACAGATTCTGACGGATAGGGCCATGGGAATTCAGGGTGCAGTGTGCGGCCCACACACTTAAAATGGCAACGGCTATAACGGGAAGTACAGAACACAGGAGAACAGTCTTTTGAATGTGGGGTGCGGCAACTTTGATCACACCTGCTGCTTTTACAGTCTTTAACGGGAGGTCCATTAAACTAGATATTAACCTCACTTGTCTCGATACAGGACCTGAGTGAGCAGATCGCCGAAAACGGTACACGTATTCCTCCACAGACAGCTGATCTTGTCTTAATGAAAGGAGAGTCCTTAGAGTCCATACCTGACTGCCGACGCTGAGAGAGGCTGTTGGATCCTTTTGGGCTTGTCATTCTGTCATAAATGAGATACGAAGTGACATGCGGATCCATCTGCAGACATTTATTCAGAAATGCAGAGTACAGTCAGGCAGGGTAGATCGGGAACAATCATGAACAACAGAGGCAGAGGCAGAATATTCCAGATACGAGGTGTGGGTCGGCAACAATAAATCCAACACAACGGGACACAGGGAAAACACGGAGGGCTCACAAAGGGAGTAAACACAGGTTATATCCAAAAATGACGAGCGAATTACACAGGAAACTTTATATCATGGAAACAAGGCTAAGGGGAGGGGAAACGAATGAATCACGATGGCAACAGACAAGGTGGGTGGAGACAAGAATAATAAGAATATTCTTATAATAAGAATAATAAGTTCATAATAAGAGTCCATAAAATAAAATGGAGACAAAACACACAAGGAGTACACATGGGACTGGAGTGCCATCTAGCGGAATGTCACTGGCACATCCTGCTGAATCATTACTATCTGGCACCATGTCACAGTACTTTTTGTAAGGACAAATATAATATTATCAATATTTAATATGAAAATCCCTTTGGTTTTTGTAATCTTTGATTGATCGAGATGTTCCTCATGCTCCAGACTCTATAATACTATTTTATGAAATAAATTACTAGATCTTATCTCTTTATTTCTTCACTACCTGATGTTTGTGAATTAACTCACAGCTCTTTTAATCTTTATCCAGGTAAAATTTTAACAGCTTAAGAGATTTAACAGGACCAGCTTTTAAATGAAGTCTGCAAAACAAAACAGCATTCTGAAAGCATCAGCAGTGTTTGACAGCACCTTAACAGCAGTGACAACATTAGAAACCTACACGGCTGTTTATTAGAATTCATTTACAGTAGTTAGCTTTAATTTACTTGCAGTGTAACCGATAAAGTGAAACTCAGCCCTTCAGTGTGTGTAAATGAAACCACATGTTCTCTGTGGCCATGGTGAACTTTGACCTCCTGGCTCAGTGTTGCACAGACTCTGCGTGTGCGTCTGTGTGGAGTCATAGTGAAATATGACTCCACAGGACACAATCAATGTGTGTGTGTGCATTAGCATGTGTGGCATAGTGTTGATTTTCCCTTCCTGATGTTTTGATCTTTCTTTCACAGCTGCACTGTTTGGAGTATTCTATGGAACATCTTATAGAGGAAGATTTGATTTGCAAATTGTTTTGTGAAGCAAAATGGACAGAGAGGGGGAAGAGAGTGCCTGAGGGTGATAATGGCATATACTGATGTGTTCCTAGTCCCCATTCACTTTTGCTTGCATGAATAAAAGCATTCTCAGACATTCTGCTAAATTTCTCCTTTTGTGTTCCACGGAAGAAAAAAATCGTACAGGTTTGGAACAATATGAGAGTTAGTAAATCATTACAGAATTTTTATTTCATGGTGAACTAACCCTTTAAAATACTGTGGTCTTATCTACTTAAAAAGGTTTAAAAACCTGGGTATCAAAACATTCTCTGACATAAAAATCTAAAAGGCAGCTTATCCTATCATAAAATGTTTTTTTTCTTTAAGTTAAAAATTTATCTGTCATAATTCTGACTTTTTGTCTCTGAAGTACATGTTTAAAGTACAGACTCTTATTCATGTGAAATTTTGACTCCTTTTTTAAATATTTATTTGTCATGATTTTTCAAAAGCAGGATGATGATTAGACTTCCTGAGCTCTTTTTGCATGCACGGACTATAAAAATTCAGATAAAATACTTGCAACAAGAACAAAACATTAAAAATAATGTATTCTTTCATCCTTTGAATATTTTTTTCCACCGGTGTTTTACCCTATACTGAATTATGCATTGAATCGTGTTGTGTTTCAGGTTAACGTAAAGGTAAACTTTTTTCTGCCAGGACATTATTTGTTCATCTATGGGTTTTGTTACAGTGTAAACAAAAATAGTATTTCTCTTACAATGTAACTTTTCATTTAACACACTAAAGCTTAATCTTATGCGCTAATATTGATTGCTGTATTTACAATGCTCTGCGATTCAAACTCATTTATTAATTTCGACCTCTGTTGATGGCAGAATGCATGTTTGCTTTAGTTGCGTATGTAATGACAGCGCTATTCAAAATACATCTAAACAAATTTTATAAATACATTTCTTTTTGTTTATATGTAAATATGTTTCAGTTGGCAGTTTATTTTTCTCTCTTCTCAACCACCTTCCCCATTTATGTTCCTGTTTCAAGGGCATTAATATTGACTTGGTGACAGCTTTCAAGCTTCAGGTGAACTCCAGCTTAACACAAAACCAAGTCCTGTTGATATACTGTTAATGATAAACAGAGAAAACAAACACACACACATGTGAGTCCTAACTCTCTTCCAAACTTTTGTTGGCGGTCTCGTGAAACTGCCAAATGCAAATGAAACACGGACTAGAAAGTGTTCTCTAACCACACCTGCCTCTCTCTTTTTCTCTCTCTCTCTAGGAAGTGAGTGGTTCATATTCATCTAGTGGGAGAGTAGCAGACAAATATAGCGGTGTAGGAGAAAAAATGTTGAATCAGGAATCAAACTTTGATGGATGTGAGTATATTTTGCCTTTTTTAATACAATCATGAATTTCAATCATAGTTTCAAAAAATCCATGTTTATGTTTGGCTATTTAAAGGCTGATTCAGGGAATTTCAAACTGCACTGTCTGCAACTTCTTCATTTTTTTGTGTGATTTATATGTTTGTGGGAATCCAGGTTGTGTGTGCGTGTGTGTGTATGTGTGTGTGTGTGTGTAAAGGCAACATGATTAAAGACTTCACACATTGCTGTCTAGCATGATGACAACTGTGATGACAGACTTCAACTTTAGTGCTCATGCATGTATGTGTATGTACGTACTTGTGTTTGGATTCTGCTGCAATCTTGTTCTCAAGGCACTCATTTTGTTTACTTTGAGTTTTCAGACACAGCATATAGTCATAAAAGTGCCCCAAACTTTACTTTATAATGCGTGAGTGTGCATGTTTTAAATATATGCAGTGACAATAGTATGCTAGTGGGAGGCCTTTGTAATTTAATAGGTTTGTTTGACAGGTGAGTTGATTTGTGTATGGTCAGTGTCTGCATGGGTCTCTCTCTGGTTATCCCTCTTTCAATCTTTAAAATCGGGCTATCAGCTCGTCTTTTAAATAGACAGTGATGTTTACGACCGGTCCACACACGTACACAGACACTCACACGTGCATATCCTGATATATTGTTCATCACTCAAGTGTGCTGCATTCTCTGGAGTGTTGGTGTCTGACATCATATGATGCATGACTTTAACGCTTTCCAGGGGAATCAGAGGAAATTTTACATTTGTTATGACTGTATATTTTCTCCTCCGTCTCCTCGCTCTCTTTCTCTTCATTTTTTGCCTTTATTTTTTTCAAGGGCCAAAGCTGGCTACCTGTTTTTATTATTAGTATTTAATTAAAACATTATTTTACATATTAAAGCACACCACATTCATTTAATTTCATCTAATCAATTATGACTGTTAAAATTAATGTTACATCAAATTAGGGTTATTATAGTTTTCTTAAACTAAAAGAAATAAAATAACAATTAAAATGTTGCCTATAATAAATAATGTTAATTTTGCTACTTACAACATATAAATAATACATGACAAATTTAGTTTAACTTGATGAATCAAATAACTAAAGCTGCCACTTCTGGAAGTGCTTTATAATAATTAGAGCTTTGTAGTAGCTGTCACCTCCTCTTTAAATGGAGAAGGTTCTGTTGAAAATTGTGTTTATCCTTATTTATCGACCCTCATATTGTTCCAGTTCTGTGTGTTGTTTTTTCCATGGAACACAAAAGGAAAAATTTTAAAGAATTTTCCAGACAACATTTTTCCATGTCTGTTAAGTTTCAAAAACACAATAGGTAGACCATATGACTGGTGCACTACAATCCTACCCGCTTTGTAAAATTATTTCTATTATTTATTTATAAATCATTATTTTTCATCAAACAAGTTTTAGTTATCAAAACTAACTAATTGCTTCATAAGGCTTGAAATATAGCTAACGTGTTGTTTGGTTCTGCACCAAACGTCTTGGATAAACTACCCTTAATCGTTATATAAATTTAAACATGTGAGATGGGCTGGTAGTACATTTTATTAAAGCCAAGGATGAATGACCCTAAAATCTCTCAGACAGTAGGGTGCCTCTCTCCCCCTCAGTGTGTCTGTCTGTCTCTCTGTGACTTCAGGTTAAGGGCATGTTGAGTAGCTTATCTAAAAAAAGGCCTAGCAGACTGGCAATCTTTTAAAGAGGAGGAGGGTAATGGTAGGGGCCTCTGAAATACAGCCAGCTGTCCCTGCCCTCCATCACTCTGAGGTGAACCAGACAGTAGACTGGAGCTGGTCTCCAAACATACCCTCACACTTTCACACACGGACGCTGGGTGTCTATAGGGGTCTCCAGGTGGGATCTGGATTGTCCAGGTGACACTATAGTAACGTTGAGGAGCATAGAGGAACCTTCAGATCTCTGTAGGTGAGTGTGATTCAACCGAAGTGGTTTCTGATGTTGAGGAAATTTCATTTGGAAGATGTATTTTTTATGACATTAATTCATAAAATAACAAAGTCTTTTTTTAAATTAAAAAGCTAAAATTAAGTTCATTTGAAAT
The DNA here is from genome assembly GCA_034779775.1 of Enteromius afrohamiltoni. Taxonomy (NCBI): domain Eukaryota; kingdom Metazoa; phylum Chordata; class Actinopteri; order Cypriniformes; family Cyprinidae; genus Enteromius; species Enteromius afrohamiltoni. Next base: position 4,198,489 of record JAUYWG010000039.1, on the reverse strand, counting down.
GAATAAGTGCATATTTGCAGGTTAAAGCGGATAAGGCCAATGGCGAACACGCACGTGTTCACAAGCGCTCATTAAGATTGCATGAAGAGGACACATGGCATATTGTTACATCATAATGGAGTTGAGCGAATTTAATATTAATGAGTATATTCTATATAAACATAAAGTAAAAAAAGGGTTCTTTTGATAACCAAAGACTTTCAGATTTTTTTTATGCCTGTTATACTTGTTGCTTTTTCAGCTACTCTAAAGTGACAGTTCTTAAGTGAGTAACAGCAGTTGGCTTCAAAATTAAAACGTCGTATGGACCATTACATGGAAAATGTAAAGAAAAGTGTAAATTGAGATGAGTGATATATGTCTTTTTTCTAATATGATGTGTAGTTGCTGTGTGGCAGTGAGTGTCAAATATGTTGCTTCACCCCATGAATGTCTTAGAATAGAGTCCCAAAGACCAGGCTTTCTGAATTTAGCCTGTAAGCCACTGCTACATTCCATAGACTATTAGAGTCTAGAATATTACAGACATGCTGATATAATAAACCGTTTAATCACGCATTTAGCAGATACTAGTTCTGACAAAGTGAACCAAAACCAGAGAAGTAATTTATGAAAATAACCAAAAAGCAATCAGTCTACACTGCTTCCTATTTCTGTTAATCCTAAGAGAAGAGTCAGAACTGTGGCAGATAATCTTATTAGAGAAGTAGAAATCGGAATGATAAATAAAAGATTGCCATGGTTTTGCGTTTTAGGAAGTTGCTTTTCCTGGTCACCTCACTCTGTCTCTCTCTCTCTGAAATATGAAACTAACGTGCATTGGTTTAAAATAAGTCTTCTTTAATTGCTCTCGGTACTGAGGAAATTCACGTCATGGTAATGTGCAATAGCCTAGAAAGCCGCCAAACCCCTGCGGTTCTGGATACTTGGAGGTGTTCTGGAATATTCATCATCTATCTACCCCGCTGATGTCTTTCTCTATCATGACGAACGAGTGTGTGATCCCTCTGTCTCTGTGTTTTAAAAGTGTCAGATCCCCTCAGGTGTAGAGTTTCCGTTCAACAGCTACTAAAGCTTGCTTATTCTGGATCTGAATCATCTCTATCCCTCTGCTGGGCTAGTTTTACACTGGCATGCTCTGAATAACTGCTCTGCTAAAATTAACGGTTCAGGGAACATGTCTTGGTCACATGGTGGTACGGTCATGCTTTACTGATGCAAGAAAAGCAGTGTGGGTGTATGACAACACAAAAAGCTGGCTTGAAATTCGTCAGCGAATAGCATTGCAGTACATCTTCCACGGGCTCTTTTTTTTTTAGCGGTGATGCAGCGAATGCAAATATTCAGTCTATGAAGAATTTAAAATGTGCAGCTATTTAAAGAGTTAGCATGCATCTGCCAATAAAGTTTTGATATTTCATACGCAAATCATCTTAATCATAGTTTTTTACAGTAATGTCTTACGTGATTTAACTTAAGATTGAAATATTTTTGAAGTTATTTTTTTATATGGTATATATTGTATGATAGCTATATTTATCGAGTGGATGTTTAAAAAAAGTGACTTCCACAAGTTCTGACTTTTTTTTGATTCCTGAATCTTGCGATTAGGACATTTTTCTCTAAATTCAGAAAATTCAGTTCTGTTTTTGCCACTGAATGATAAATAAAAAGGTCAATATAATTTTTTTTCTCACAGTTCTGACTTTCCCGATTAACAATTTTCAATTAATATCATCCAATTCTAAATTGTCAGATAAACTCAGAACTGCTGTAAAAGAATAAGTTTTAAAAATTAAAGCATTACCTTTTTATTACATAATATAGTATTACAATAGACAATTACAACATTATCAATCAGAATGAAACAAAATAATTACATTTTCATTATAAAGCAACTTTATTAGTAGTTGTACTTCAACCACTACATTTCTGGCTAATAAGCTAATAATTATTTTCATGTTATGACTGATAATCCACTAATGGCCAATAAGAGAATTACATACCATGATGTAAAAAAATAATTAAATGCTTCTTGTAAATATTTTAAGTTTATTATATTTAACAGTGTTATTATCAAAGTCTTAGTATTCTGAAAAGTACTATAAAAGAGTGCTAGTTGACAGACAAATGTATCATTATTGATAATACCAATGCATTAAAAAGAAACTCTTATATTGTTACTGACAGATATTATAAAATTATATTGTGTACAACACAACTTCCTCATAACTTCATAAACGACCTTATATGTGTACAACTCTCACCAGAGCTGGTAGAGGTGATGGCTTGGGTGATCCGACTTTAAAAACTGTGATTGATGAGAACGACGTGCATGCTTTATGACATCATTTCTCATCTTGTCATTGGAGCCATCTATAGACGCAAATACAGAGAGAGAGTCAGCATTAGCTGTCACAATACATCCTTGTTGTCAGTTTGACTTTGTCTGGCTAAATTTACTCTTGAAAATATGACAGATGATGTGATCTGTAGTCTAACATTAGTTTCTCATGAACTAATCATGAGAGCTGAGTCAGGGTGAAGAAATGCATTTATTTATGTTACGGGTTCAGGTTTAATAGCGAATGTCTATGTGTGTATTTTAGCTGCGGGCAGCGCAGGTGTTTCACCATCAAGAGAGGGACACACCGACGGTGAGGCTGATACTGTGCCTCTCAAGCAGAGACTGGCCTTATACCAAGCTGCCGCTACCAAGGAGGAGAGAAGCCCATCTGTGGTATTTACCAGCATGAACGCACACAAATACGCATGAACATATGCTGGCCCACATTCTCATATCATATTACCTGTAGAGAAAAAAAATAGGCACAGATTTTCTACTTCTTGTCTTCCACTTCCTATTTAATATTTACAATTCAGAAAAATCCTTTCAACCCACATACTGTAAGCATGCTGTACTTAATGGCTGTGTAATACATAATAGATGCATAAAATACACATTAAATGGGTTTGCACTTTATTGATCCCATGTGGGAATTTAGATTGTATTAAATAACGTGAGATGGCAGTTACTGGATGAGGTGGAGTATTATTATGCAGTGTATGCAGCTAGTATGCAGTCTTGTTATACTATTACAGTTTTTGCTATTTTTATATAACTATATATAGGCTATATTTATTTATATTTCTTTTTCCATTTTCATTTTAATATTTTAGAAATGTATTGGGGTTTTTTTCTACTTACATATCTACTATTAGGTTTTAATTTTATTTAGCTTTAGTTATTTTAGCTCTTCAGTATATTTAGATTTAGTCATTTAAATTTAGTTATTTAAATTAAAACAGAAAAATATTAAAATATTGCCTTGCCAAGTGAAATAGGATAATTGTTTTATATATATATATATATATATATATAAATAATGAAATATTGTTTATTCTTGGTTTGGTTTTGATTTATTAACTAATGAAGTGTATAATTTATTTCTATTTTTTAATGGATAATTTAACTTATGGTTCTAGTAAAGTAACTCTCTGTCCTTAAGGTCTGTATAATACATAATTTAATATTAAAGGATTAACAATGAATACAGATGCAACTTATGAATGTACAGTGTATGTTTGTATAGTGTGAAAACTTTGTTTTCAACCTTGTAGCTCCCCCTAGAGGAGAATCATAAGTCTTAAATCTATTCAGTGTATGTAGGCTCATACTGTATGTATATTTATGAATGTGTCTTACCATTTTATTTTGTGTTTCAAGGTCATGGACAGCTCTGAGCCATGCTCTCTGCCAGGTGGACTGGCCAGCGTCAAGAAACAGTTTGAAAGCCAAGAGTTCAGTTCCTCTTCTGCATCCCAAAGCACTGTTACACAATACCACTACCAACAGAGACAGGTAATGCAGATGAATACACAACGGA
>JAUYWG010000039.1:4166334-4194502 GCA_034779775.1 Enteromius afrohamiltoni | reverse complement strand
AAAAAACCTAAAATGAGACTTGTGACAAAAAACAGACAAATGACAAAAGTATTTTGCATTGCAGTGCTACTAATTCCCCTATTTGGCAGTTGTTTATGCAATAAACATGATTAATTTTCATATCTCAAGGCATCGAGCAGAACAACACTGCCGATTATATCATACTAACAACAGTGAGTTGAATTTTGTGTATGTTTGTTTAACAAAAGGTGTTCTCTGTCTCTTGACAGCAGGTGGTGAGTTCATCGGAGGTGACGGTACAAAGCAGTGTTAAAGAAAGCAGCACCTCAAACGCTCAGGTATACCCATACAAGATGAAAATCCCATAGGTGCAATGCCAAATACAAATCCTGCTATGATTTACTCACTCTCATGCTGTTCCAAACTCAGTTTACTAAAAATGATTTTTGTTGCCAGACATTCTTTTTTAAAGGCATTATTTAGGTGTGCTGCTCACTTTTTTTCATGTTAGGTTTCTCTGGAGCAGAATGTTCATCAGAGTGTGGCCTCAAGTTTTGGGGATCATTATGATGAGAAAGGTAATGTAGTTTACTACACTTTAATAACAAATTTTAATTTGTAATTGTAATTTTCTTTCTTGCTTTTTTTTCTTCTTCTTTTTTTTTTTACCTGTTAAAGTTATGATAATTGGAGGAGAGAATTTGCCAAAAGTTTCTGCTCAAGCCCTGAAACAGCAGCATGAAAAAAGTATTGAGGAGGCCTCTCCACCCAAACATGTCAAGGTAAAAATTGACACATCCCGATGAAGTTGTTAAAAAAATATATGTTTTTTATGTTAATGGCACTTTTATGTTCTAGGGTATAGCGGTTAATTTTTATTCAAGCAGATTTTTTTCATGTGTCATGCCGGTTTCACATTGCATGCGTAAGCAGCGCATATTTATTTCGGCGCCCATGTTAATGAATGAGAGTTTTTACACAGCACGCAGGGGCCGCCAGGCAGTGCGTAGCAGGAGCGACAGTGCCGCGATAGTTCTGGCGCCGAGTCTATTTCTGCTGCTCCTGCTCTGCATACGTGCTGCTTACGCCCTGTTGACGTGTGCAGTGTGAAACCGGCGTCAGACACACAACTGTTTTTTTCATAGAGTATAGATATTATTGTTTTTTCTTTGTCAGAAATCCATTTTATGAAAATGTATATGAGAAATATAAGTATTAATATATTTCATATGAATCATAATGTGAAAATTAAGCTAAAAACTACATCAAGCAAGCCAGAATTATGGCTGCAATTTTTTACAGAATTATGGTATTAACACAATGAATAATTTGTGATGTGGCGGAATTAATACTTAAGTGTTAAAAAACAGGCCTACATAAAATAACCAACAACAGATCTCTTCTACGATGCATATCTCCACTGTTGACAAATTCATAAAAAAAATAGTAAGACTGTAAAAAATATGGACCAAAAGTGCACATATTAAAAATAATGCCCGTATATTAATTATACATAAATCAACATAACTATTCCATTCTATTCAAGCATATTTCTTTCTATTGCTCTTTTCTCTGCTTATGCAAAAAAAATTACGTATTTATAAATGATTATGCTTGTCTTTTCCTTCTATACCAACAAAGATTGATCTTGATTACAACCAATTTCCTTGGGCCCCAGTAAACGTTTCTTCAAAGACTACTGCCACAGGTAGCTATGAGACCATGTCTATCACTAAAACAATGCAAGAGGCCTCTACCTCCTCTGTGGCTTCCTCACAATACGAGGCAGCGGACCAGTTTTCACAACCAGTATCTGCCACACAACAGTTTCAAGTGACTTCCCAAGTCCCAGAACATTGTCCTTCCCCTAAGCTAACAGATGCATCTACTTCAGCCAAATATGCTGTCAATAAAGAGCAGTACTCTAAGCAGAGGAACCTCTATGAACTTAAACGCCTCTACAAGCATATTCACCCAGAAGTGCGTAAAAACCTGGAGCGTGACTTCTTCACTGAGGTGACAGACACAGAGCAAACATATGTGGACAGTGATGAAGAGGTGAGCACAGATATTCAGCAAGCACGCTATGTTTTTGAAAACAGCGGAAGTACCAGTCCTGGCAAGTGCATAAGTCCAGAGAGAGAGTATATGGAGTGGGATGAGATCCTGAAAGGTGAGGTGCAGTCAATGCGCTGGATGTTTGAGAACAAGCCCCTAGATTCCATCAAAGATGGCACACCAGATGAAGATGAGGGAAAGAACATATCCCAACAAGAAATCATTGCTGGAAAAGATGTAAAGTATACTACGTGGATGTTTGAAACACAGCCCATCGATGCTCTAGGTACAGAAAAAACTGATTCAGTAGAGCACAGTGGAAAACTAGATCTAGCAAGGGGAGATGTTCAGACAGCAACATGGCTGTTTGAGACACAATCGCTGGACACACTCAACAGAATTTACCAAGAGGATGAGCAAGAGGCACAAGTGATGTATAGTAAAGACATTGCTGGGGGTGATGTGAAAACTGCTAGGTATTTGTTTGAAACTCAGCACCTGGACACACTAGGACACACTGAGACTATTGATGAAAGTCATTTCCTGCAGCTGAAATCTGAGCTGGAAGAAGTCAAGGGTGAAGTAAAGAAAACCACCAAGATGTTTGAGACACAACCCATGTGTGTCATTCGCGGTGACTCCGGTGAGATGCTGGAGATTACCAAGGTGCGACGTGAAGAAACTGAGAAAGGTGATGTCAGGACATCACGCTGGCTCTTTGAAACTCAGCCTCTGGACCTGATCAGCAAAGATCCGAGCAAAGTCAAATTAATCTGTGGGGTCTCCATGGAGGAAAATTATCAGGGTGGGGTAAACAGGGGAAGATGGCTGTTTGAGACAAGGACACTCGATCAAATCAAAGATGAAGAATGGGAAAGCACAAACAATCAGAAGGAGGAGATTTTAGGAGCAGATGTTAGGAGACACTGCATGATCTTTGAAACACAGCCGATGGATGTACTTAAAGATAATACCAATGCAAGACAAATGGAGCCAGAAGACATTATAGGTGGTGATGTTACTTCTGCTAGGCATTTGTTTGAAACAGTACCAATGGAGAATCTTAAAGAGTTAGCAGAAGTTGGCAAGCTACAAAAGGTGGTAGCTTCAGAAGAAGAGAAAGGTGATGTGAGACACCAGAGGTGGTTGTTTGAAAGCAAACCTCTTGAGCAGATCAGAGAGGAGAAGAAAGAGGTCACACGAACTATTAATCTAGAGGAGCTTGAAAAGGGTGATGTCACAAATTACAAGGAAATATTTGAGACCATGGACCTGAGCAAATGTACAGACACCCAGAAAATACAAGTGGAGGGTGTCACCTGCGGCTCAGTAAAATCCAATAAAGTATTATTTGAGTCAACACCATTGTATGCTGTACAGGACAGCTCAGGACACTACCATGAAGTTAAAACTGTGCGCAGAGAGGAAGTTGTAAAAGGAGATGTGAGAAGCTGCAAGTGGATGTTTGAAACTCGTCCCATTGATCAGTTTGATGAAAGTATCAATAAGTTCCAGATAATCAAAGGAATATCTAAAGAGGAAATCCAATCTGGTGATGTCAAAACGGCCAAATGGCTGTTTGAAACCCAGCCACTTGATGGCATTAAATACTTCAACTTGGAGGAAGAGGACAACAGGAAAAATGAGAGCATTGAGATCCAAAGAGGTGACGTTAAAACATGCAGATGGTTGTTTGAAACCCAGCCAATGGATGTCTTGTATGAGAGAGTAGAGACAAAGACTGAGGACACCACAGACGTCCAGAAAGGAGATGTTAAAACCTGTACATGGCTTTTTGAGACTCAGACTCTTGACAGCATCAAGGATGAGTCTGAGACAATCCTGAAAACCTGTACAGTAAAACAAGATGATGTAAAAGGTAAGGATGTACGCCTAGTGCGTTTCCTATTTGAGACTGAAAACCTAGAAAACATCACTGACGACGAGGATCACAGTGGCTTTAAGAGAATCACTGAGATTGACATTGATTCTGGAGATGTCTCACGAATGAAATACATCTTTGAGAATCAGTCATCTGATATCATGACTTCTACATCTGAGGAGACCATGCAGAAACTCAAATGCCATCAGGCAGAGGACATTCAGAAAGGAAATGTGGTAAACTGTACCTGGATGTTTGAAAACCAACCAATTGATTCCATCAGAGCAAATTCTGGAGAACTCAAGGAGTCACGCACGGTCATAGATATTCAGGGAGGTAATGTTGATAAAGGTCGCTTCATTTTTGAGACCTATTCATTAGATAAGATTCAGGAGGAGGCACCTGACACTGAAATCAGCAAACTGCAAAGCATAATGCACAAGGAGATTGAGAAAGGGGATGTAAAAAACTACACCATGATGTTTGAAACTCAACCACTGTATGCTATCAGGGACAAAGAAGGACACTATCATGAGGTTACTACTGTCACAAAAGAAGAGATTCTGCGAGGAGATGTGGTTGGGGCGAGATGGTTATTTGAGACAAAGCCTCTAGACTCAATTAGAAACACAGATGAGGTTTATGTCATCAAAGCTGTTACCGAAGAAGACATCCAAAAAGGAGACGTAAGCACAGCCAGGTGGAGGTTTGAAACCCAGCCTCTCGATGAGATTGCAGAGGATTTGAAAGTTGCTGTTAAAACAGTAGCAGACATCCAAGGAGGGGATGTGAAAACAAACAAACAGCGTTTTGAAATGGATGACCTATCAAAGAAATATGTGAAAACCGTAAGTGTCAGTGAGATTCAGAGAGGTGATGTGAGAAGCTCCACATGGATGTTTGAAACACGTACTATTGATAAGATCCGGGGTGAAGGTTCGGAGTATGACGAGATGGAGAAGGTAACACACGAAGAAGTGGTAAAAGGTGATGTCAAGCAATCTGTGTGGCTCTTTGAAAAGGAACCACTTGATCGCATCAAGGAAGTTGATGAAACAGATACTGTAATTTCTCGTGAAGAAATCCCAAAAGCTGATGTGAAGACAACAACATGGTTGTTTGAAACCACTCCCCTCACAGAGTTCAATGAGAGCAGTGTGGAGAGAAAAGAGATTGTTGGGAAGAGCATCAGGGCAACCCTAGAAGAGCTGTATACTCAGAAAATGGTTGAATCACAAGGTATTCTTATCGAGGCAGATGAGATTGGAGACGTCAGAATGGCTAAATACAAACTTCTAAACCAGGACACTCCAGAGATTCAGAGAGAAGAGGTAATACATGGAGACCTGAACAATATTATGATGAACCTGCTCAACAGACGTGAGAAAACAGAAAGTGCAATCACTATAGACATGGAGGAAAGAGGAAATATCAACTCCACTGTACAACGGCTCTTTAATCAGAATAAGAGTGATAATGTTGAGAAAGAGCAAATTATCAGAGGAGACATCCAAGAAGCAATTAATAACTTGCTCAAGCAAGAAGGCTCTTCTAAACGTGGCATTTTGATTCAAGAAGATGAAAAAGGAGATGTGAAAATGACCATATACTCACTCCTCAATAAAGAAAGTGAGAGCAATGTTGAGAAAGAGGATGTAGTTAGTGGAAATATTCGTGGAACACTGCACAGGCTGATGGGTAGTGCTGACGCAAAGGACCCATCCTCTAAGATAACCGTGGGAGAAGCAGAGAGAGGAAATGTCAGTTTTTATTCTACGTGTATAGAGTCTGGGGCACTGGACTACCTCAGGCAACTTCAGTTAGGGAATGATGACATTGTTGAAGAAAAAGTTAAAGAAATTATTATTGGAGGTGATGTAGAGCAGACAAAACAGATTTTAAGAAAGAGCCAGCAAATAATAGGAAGAACTGTAGCTGAAGATGATATTGTGCCTGGTGATGTAATTAACACAGTTCAGGTGTTTATGATGGAACCTGCAGTATCCCTGCATAACATGCAAAAAGTGGAGATAGTAAAGGGAGATTTGAGAGGAGCTCTTGACTCTCTCACACAAGCTGTAAACCAAAGTGTTTTCATAGAAAAAGAAGAAGTAGTCAAAGGAGATATCTGCACAACACTTAGGTCTCTTGAGGAGGCTCAAAACCAACAGAAAGAAATAGAAAAGCCAGAGATTGTCCCTGGTGACATCAGGGGTGCATTAGAATCTCTTGAAAAATCATCATCTGTAAAGACTGAGATAATTATTGAAGATGTGGTCCCAGGGGATATTAGAGGTACCTTGAAATCCCTGGAGCAGGCAAAGCAGGCGGTGAAAGAGGTTGAGAAGGAGGAGATTGTTAAAGGTGACATTCAGACTGCTCTCCTTAGCCTTCAAGAGGCTTCAACTGAAAAGAGGGTGTTCCAGCACCAAGTTAGTGAACAGGGTGATGTGAAAGGTACAATTCAGCTCTTACTGGAGCCAACCTCATCCCAATGTATGCAGAGGAGGCCAAGCACAGAGGGAGACATAAAATCTTCCATCAAATCACTTTATGAGCAGGAGCAAATGCAAATTGAGAAAGAAGAGGTGATTAAGGGAGATGTTCAGGGCACCATTAAATCCCTGATGAAGAAGAAAGAGCAATCAGTGCACAAATCAAAAATTAATCCTCACAAGAAAGCTAGAGTTCCCATTAAGAATCCAGTTCCCCCTCAACAAGCAGCCTGTGAATGCCCCACTGGACCTAAAACGGAGGAAAAACCAACAAATCCACCTCCAGTGAGAAACATGCAGCAGAGCAGCACGCAAAAGACATCTGAGATCAAATCTCAGGAAAATCAGACTTCTTCTGAGGATTATCGTTCTACTACTAAACAGATGACAACAGCTGTTCATGCACAAGAGTCCTCTCAGAGCTCTCAGAAGGTAAATGTTAAGGAGCAACATATCAAACAAAAACAGAGCACTCCTAGTCCAGTGCTAATAAAAAAGAAGAATTTTGGAGGTCAGATGAGTGAGAAGAAATCTGAAATTGCTGCTGTGTCTTCAGCAACGAGTGCATCAATGGAGGCATCACAAACAAATATTAGTATGAAACAAACCGAGGAGACAAAGACAGTCACAAAGGTTCAGACGACAGTGACAACAGAACAAACCAGTGTAACCCAGAAGCAGAACATTAAGAATTTAAAATCTGAAAAAAATGTTACGATTCTGAACCGCAATCTCAATCCCAAAGGAATGATTAAAAAAGTGAAACCACAGCCAGAGATTCACTTTCCACCACCCCCAAGTTCTCCTCCACCTCCTTCTGAATCAGAGCTCTCTTTGCCTCCTCCTCCCTCACCAGTGGCAGAAGGTGATGTCCAGCCAGCCCTCTTACCACGTCCTCCTCTAGTCATGAGACAGGACAGTGACTTTCCCCCTCCACCACCTCCACCCCCTGTAATGGAGTCGGAAACCGAATTCTTTCCACCACCTCCTCCACCCCAAGACCTTCTCCCTCCTCCTCCATCTCAGCAGGAGCTCAGCTCTGTTGCCCAACCTGAAAAGCCAAAAGGCCGGACTTTATTCAAGGTGCCAAAACCTGAGCCTCCCAAGCAACCACAGCCCAAAACACTTAAATGGCAGAAAAAACAACCTGCACCTACTCCACCGTCTCCACCACCAGTGTCAGAGCAGAGTGGAACAGTTGTATCAGACTTAACCACAGCTACCAAAACTACAGAGAATGTCACCAAACAAAAGGAACTGGTTAAAACAGTTGAACCTTCGGCTCCACATATTGCTAAAGTTTCATCAGCAATACCTGTGCTACAACCAGCACCTGAAGAACCACCACGCCCTAAAAAGGTATTTGCACCAGTGAAGCTCCCACCTCCCCCCGACCCTTCTTCTCAAAAAGCAAGACCTGCAAGTAAATTTAAAACACCACTCATGCTTGCAGAAGAAAGATATCGCAAACAAAGAGAGGAGACCGAAAAGAACAAGGAAGAAAGTACTCCCACCTCACCCCCACCTACTAAACCATGTAATATCAGTGAAATAAATGCTACTGCAGTGTCAAGCACGCAGAAATCTGAGCAGCCTCAAATGACTTTTCAGACACAGCAAGAAACACCTAAAGAACCAGATGCTAAACAGAAGCCAGCCATGCTTCACAAAGAAACAGCAGAAAATCGTGTTCCTCCAAAGAGTCCACAGACTCCTCCAAAGCAAAAGCCACATACAAATTTTCAGATAAGCAAACCTTCATTTCCAAAAGTCAGTAAGAAAACAACCGCAGAATCCTCTAGCACAGTATTAGATAAAAAGCAGGCATCTACCACTGCTGCCTTAGAAATAAAAAGCCATACAGCCCCTGCAGTTCATGCACTCTCAGTTGCACAGCAAGTTGAGAGTACAAAAGCTGACTCTGTAAAACAAGAGAGCATCCAGGCCACAAAAAACATTCAAAGTCAGATCACTGCAGAAGAGGTCAAGAGTATAGAGACTTGTTTGGCTCAAGAAGTCAAGAAGGTACCTTCCACAAAGATCCCAAAAGTGACCCCTAGCTTTAAGGTGAAAACATTTAAGGTGCCTAAGGTAGAGAAGCCAGACACAGTTCAAACAATCGGCGCAGTGCAAACAGTCATAGAAATGGGAGAAAATGATGTCTCTCAAGTGTCCATGAGTCAGGACGGCCTCCAAAAATCCACCAGTGCTGAAGTGAAAATTGAGAAAAAGGAGGAAATGAGACAAACCAAGCAAGACACCAAAATGGAGGTCCAGTTGAAGAAGCAAAGACAAACATCATTTAAGCAGCCACCACCTGTGGCACCACGACCATCAGTTGAGATACACCAGATACAACCAGCATTATCAACAGAGATACATCAAGGACAAGGGCAGACATCTGTCATTCAATCACATCAAGCAGTGAGAGAGGAACACATCCAGATGCGTGAAGAGAGAACGGTCACTCAGAGCACAGTTCAACAACATAGCTCTCAACAGAAAAGCAAATTTCAGATAAAAAAGCAGGTAAAGCCTCCACTGCGGCCTCCAAGCAGAGAGGAGGCCATAAAACAGTCAATGCAGAAAGACGAGCAAAACAAAACTGAGATTACAAAAACAGCAGAATCTGAAATGAGTGCATCAATGACAACCGAAAGTTCTTATGCACAAAAATGTGAGGAAATTAAAAAACTGTTGTGTTATATCAAAGAGTTTGAAGGAGCTCCTGCAAAACTAAACCCAAAGTCATTACAAACGATGCTGAGTATCATTCCTGATTGGCTAGTTGGCTCTGAAGAGAAGGCTGATTTGAGTTATACTCAGTACAATAAGCAAAAAATGAGAGAGGTCATAATCTATGTGCAAAACCTTGCCCTGGCTAAACTACATTTTTTAGAGGGAAATTTGTCGGCTTCAGAGACAACAAAAAGTGAGTCATCACAAGAAAAAAAAATAGTTGGTGGAGCCACACAGAAAATATCTAAGATTACTATTGGTTCAGCAAAAATAGAGACTCAGAAGAAAGTAGTGGAGGAAAAGAAGACAGAGTGCCTGAGTGAATCAAAGATGTCAGAGCTCAAAATGCCACCTGAGCTAAGAATGCGGACACCATCACCTACGTTCATCTGTATTGAGTCCGCCAAGAGGACAGACTCTCCATTGCGAGTTACTCCTTCACCCCCTCCCTCTTACAGGTCAGGCACCACACCAACACCTCCACCCCGATGGTCTGAAACACCAACACGCCTAAACCAATCCACACCCTCCCCTACAATGAGTCGCTCTGAGAAGCTAGCTAAACTAAGAGATACCACAGCCAAACTCTCGCAAGGCATGACTCCACCACCCATGCCTTTGCCAGAGTACATGATAAAGGCTCAAACAGATTTGGAAGGGTCTCGCTCATCCAGCTGTTCAGAGATTACCTTTGAGACTCACGTGATGGAATCATCCTTGACAGATGTCACAGATATCCATGGAGACTCCATGATGACCGTAAAAGACAAGCGTGAGTTCTTTGAAGAGGCTCAGAAAGCAGAGGTCGGTCGTACATATGTACGCAGAGACCCTATTGACATCCCAGAGCGTCTTGGACCAGATACAGAAGATAATGAGCCAGAGATCCCGAAATCCATCGATGTCCATGAAAGAATGTTAGAGGACTTGCCCAGGGTTGACCTGACCAGGCTTGTTAACAAATTCGAGTCTCCCCAGCCTAAAGTTTATGTCCGGAAGGATCCCATTGTGATTACTGAAAGACTTGGAAGTGACACAGAAGATACTGACACTGAGAAGAAGTCATCTATGGTGGAGGACATACCAAGCTTTGATATTAAAGCCCTCAAGAATGTCTTTGAAATGGGAGATCAAGCCCACCAGTACCTAAGGGAAGAGAAAAAGAATCTTGAGAAACAAGAGGAAGCACCTGAAGGATTCTCTGAAACTAAATCTGTAACTGAACACTTCTCCACCGTAGATGAGTTTGGAAACACTGTAACAGGCTCAAAGACTGAATCAACCTCCCACTCTCAGAATGTGACAATCCGTGGTGATCCACCAACTTACGCAGATGTAGTACGAGGTAATGTTACTGTCCTGGATGTTCCACCAGAGGCCTCTGCAGAAGAGTTACTAAAGAGCTTCCAGCAGACATGGGCAGAGAGTGAAAATGTCTTCAAAAACCTGGGCTTCACTGTGTCTGAGCAGCACAGATCACAGACTGTTTCACACCAGCACCAGACTGTGGTTACCGGTAAATCTATGTGACAAGCATGGAAAGGTTAACAAGAGTGCTGAGTGATGACTAAAAAATTCACGGTGTGCATTTGCATTGATTGCCAAATATTGATGCTTTAGGCATTCGTGTCTACTTTTATTTTGATATTGTAGTTTGTGTTCATAATTGAGTGCTGCTAAACTATATAGTCAAAGTGTATATGATTATTATTTTGTTAGTATATATGGAATATTTGCATTTTTGTAGTATTGCCCATTATATGTAATGAGATTGTGCTGATGTCCTGATGTAATGTTTGCATTTGTATTGCACTTTCCTAAATGCAAGTATTTAAATGTTTACATTCTAACTACTATACTAACGGCTTCTTGTTACTTTTTAATATCTTTTAACTTACCAACATCTACTGGTAAAAGTATATGAAACTGTCTGGTGTCTGTCCATGTGAGTCTGCATATGAATGTGTGCTAACAGGTTTAAAAGCATTTCCTAATGCTAGTCTCTCTCTCTCTGACAGAAAACACGGGTGCCAGAGTCCGAACTGTGTCGGGTATGTCGGAAGAGGGTGTATCCCATGGAGTCTCTCATAGCAGACAAGCAAAACTTCCATAAAAGCTGTTTTAGGTGTGCCCACTGCAGCAGCCAGCTAAGGTAGAGGCTTCTTTGTATAATAATCCTGGATGTTTTCAACATTTTAATCTGTTACAGTGAAGAATAAGATGGAAAAAGTTGATATGCAACATAATTCCATGCAGGTTTATTTGATTATTTGGGTGTAATGAGTATGTGAGCTGTTCTTGTTTTAATGACAGAATATACTATA
Source organism: Enteromius afrohamiltoni (assembly GCA_034779775.1). NCBI lineage: Eukaryota > Metazoa > Chordata > Actinopteri > Cypriniformes > Cyprinidae > Enteromius > Enteromius afrohamiltoni. The sequence continues at coordinate 4,183,043 of JAUYWG010000039.1, read as the reverse complement.
CAGCCATCTAGTTTACATCCGACGTTTTGCATACAGTTGATAGCCTATATCATATTTGTGCTTCTCTCTCTACTTCAGTCTTGGAAATTATGCTTCTCTCCATGGACGAATGTACTGCAAGCCACACTACAAACAACTTTTTAAGTCTAAAGGCAACTATGATGAAGGGTTTGGAGAAAGGCCCCACAAAGAACTTTGGAGTACGAAGAATCAGAGTAACTCATCAGAAACAGATAACATGAAAAACAACCCTCCTGTTAATTTTAATGTCAAAGTAACACACAGCCCACAAGAAAATGACCCTAACACCACAGAGAGGATAAATGATGACATTAAGAAGCCAGCATATAAAATGGCAGTTGTGTGGCCACCCCTCAGCGATTCTCCAAAAAAGTCATTTAATTTGGAGGATGAAATAAAGGTAGTCAAACCTGTCTGGCCCCCTCAAGTTGAATCAGAACTCTCGGGTAAAGAGAATAATGAACCAGCAGTAAATAAGAGGCAAACTGCAATTACTAGTGGAAACTCTGAAGAAAATGTCCCTAAAGAAAATGGTGGAGGGCTTATGTCACCCATGAATATGCCAGAAAAATTGTCTACAGATGGTAAAATAACTCAAGAGACAGAGGAGCCAACACCAAAACCTGAAACTGCTGAGGGAGGAGAGGATGCCAGTGAAACGGCCAAAGCCACTGAGCCCCCCAACGAAAGCCAGCAGACCACAGAGCAGAGAAATAACGAGACAACTCAAGGAACTGAGACAAAAAATGGAAGTGAGATGAATGGTCAAAAAGTTGAGGAGTTGGAGAATGGAGTTGGAGAAGAATCTAAGAATGAAAAAGAAAGGGACAATGCAAATAGCACAAATGAAAATGGTAGTAAGGAAAGTGAAAAGAAAGTGCAAAGTGAAGTAAATGAGGGACCAGAGGTAAAAGTGACAGTGATAGATGGTGAAATATCAAATGGCCAAACAGCCAATGGCAATGCAAACAACAACAATAATAACAATAGTAACCTAATATTGGACAAAAAGGCCAGTTTGAAAGAAATTGATGAAATTAAAGAAGAATCAGGGCTGCTGGACTTCTCCTCAGGGCCACTTCCTGCTCAGGAACCATTTAAAGAAGAGATCAACAGTGAGATGAGGGCTTCTGACATATTCCAACAGTTCCAAGATGACCACTCTTTCTCATCACGTGCCAAATACTCACATGACATAAAAGAGGCAGAACAAGAACAGCCCCAAACCAAAACATTGGTTTGCACTGAGACAGATGACAACCCAAAGTTTAGTGCCTCAAGTTTCTTAGATGACATATTTGCAGGTTTCGATAACAGTTCTAGTTTGTTTCCTAAATTTAAGGATGACATTTGTAGCAAGGAATCAGCTTCATCTCAGCTGGATGACCTTTTGGATTTTGGAATAGAATCAAAAGGGGAGTCGGGCCAACACACTGAGGCGGAAATGAGGAAGAATCCACTCGATAAAAATGACACCAAAGATGCTGGACTGCTGGGTGAAGCCAGCAGCCTCTGGCAGGATGAAAATGACTTCTTGTCTGTAGAGGATCAAATTAAACAGAACCGATATTATGATGATGACTGAAGAAAAAGCAATAATTAACACTGTTTAATCTGCCATACACTCATTTATACACAATCAAAGCTTCTGTAAACATCTTTTAGAACATTATCAAAGCTCTGTTCATGGAGAGATTAATGTTAGCATGCTTGTATTGAATTTTATACTCAGCTCGCAGCAGACAGCACATTTAAACACAATCTGAATCTTTTAAAAAAACTTTATTTAAAGCACCTGGTGTGCAAGATACATTGGGGAAATATGATAATAGTGTTTTTTTTTGTTTGTTTGTTTTATTTTTGCTGTAAACATTCAATTCAGAATTCATGTGTCTTTGCCTGTGTCTGTTTTCCATGCCTGCAAGTTTGCAGATACTCTTCTACTTTCTTTCTCTAGAACATTCATATGGGATTATTCTGCTTTTGTTTGATAGAATTCTCGACAGACTGTCTGTCTTAAGGTGCTTAGAATGAATTGTTTCTATTATACTGCTACCGCATTGACAATAAATAAAAAAATGTTTCTGGAATTATCTGTATTAGCCTATCTTTTGTGTTTCATCAGCATTCTGTATTTTCATTATGTATAGCCAAAAATCAGAAGTTAATTTGTAAAAGAGTTGAAAACCTACCTAATTCAGTAGTCAATAGAATTAAATGCTGTTAAGATAGCACTTTATAATTAGTTACTGTTCCGTAAGCTTTCAGTGGTATAAAGAATTTGAGTAAATGCAATTAGTTATTTTACTTAATAAATTGCTTTATTTATTATTTATTATTTATTTTACTGGGCATCAAAGAAACTAGCCACTTTACTCTCTTTTTTACTACATTTCTGAATAAATATACAGTACTCTTTAAGGTACTTCAATACATTTTTAATGAGCAATGCCATTAAAGTTACTCAATTCCTGTTTATGTTTAAGAAACGGCAACGAATCTAATTCAGAATCAAAGCAAACATCACCAGCTGACAATAAATACATAAAATAATAATATTAATAAAATAATTAAAAATGACGGTATTGTGTGTATCATTGGCTACTATCGACTACGTTGACCTCTGCACTTTGTAGGCTAAATTATTATTTACCTTGAAGTTACCATATAGTTAAATCCACAGTAGGTATTTTTAGGAGGCAGCTTAGATCCTCTCTTTGTATATTACAAAAACATCGAGCTAGGCCTAACGTTACCTGTATGAAAAAATGGCGAGTTACTGGCTGCCAACGTAGAATTAGTAATTATGGTTTTTAAAGGTAACATTATTTTATAAACTACAGTAAAATACTGTTCAAGTTGTTAAACATAGGCTACATTATACATTTTCCCACTATATATATATATATTTATTTGATATCTATGTGGGGTATTTACCTGTGAAACTAATTCAGTTATCAACCTTGCCTTGCCAAAAGCAGTCGTAATCTTGACCTGTGCTCTGTAGAGAGGTTGCAGTATGAAGTGGAGAGTGTAGGTCGGTCAAGTGAGTGGCAGGGTAGGTTAGCACTGATTCGCCTTCTGATTGGACAGCGCTCTATAACCCGCCGCAGCGCACCACCTCGCAACCATTCGACCGCTTGTTCAATACACCGTGCGTTCGCATTGTGCTCGGAAGAAAACTGGCAGGATTTCACGAATGCAGAAAATCTGTCCGAAAAGGTAGGTTCGCGATGCGCTGCCTCGTTGTGGAGCACCTAGTGCGTCGAGCATCTGGGTTTGTAAAGCGTCATATTCTTTAAAGGTGACAGGAACAAGCGCTACAAAGAGTCATGTGATGTTGTGTTCGGATTCTGGGGTAAATGGAGCGATGCACAAAGCATTCTTTGCGTATATGTTGGATCTATTAACTGGAGACCAGCATTTCATTTGTAAATGTGGTAAAACGTTAACGCTGATATAATATAGCATATTAATTTTTATAATATAAAGTTAAACAATGGCAATTTTAACGTTTGTTCTATAAAAACGCAGTTGTTATGTAAATCATTGGTATTCAATTCAAGAGACTGGTACACAGTAGCTATTCATTAGTTGCAAGTACTAATGAATTAAATTACTTAAATTACTAGCTTAAATACTGTCCCTATAGCCAGTGTCTATTCAATTGTCACTAGTAACAACTGGCGATATCAGCTATATACTTCTTCTGCAACCTATTCAAGTTAGCCTATTAGTATGTCAGTATATAGTAGTCAGTTAATATTGCTACTTAATCTTTAGTTAGGCTGGTTCTTTTTTAACTCGTTAAATGGATTGTTCACCCAAAATTTGAAAGTCTGACAATATTTATTCACTCCAAAATCCTAAGTGCTAATTATTCCAAATCATACAAATTTGTCATCTCTTTTGGCAAGTATATTGTGATAACAGTTCTCACCCCTGATTGGTGGCCATTTTTACGCTGTGCTAAGTTTTTTTGATTGCTGCTAAGTACCTGATTTTGAGCGTTTTGATATGCTCTGCTATGCATCATGTTTTCCCGTTTGAAACTCATATGGATCTGACCTCTGTCAGTCTGTTACTTTTAGTGGAGAGAGATTATTTTTTCATGAGACTGTTGGCCCCCTCCCAATACTGTCAGTTATATTTTTTGCCATGATTTGGATGGTTGGCATGCTTTTGATTATGTTCTTTTGGGAATTAGTTCTGCTGATCTAGCAGTCACACCCTCCTGCATAATTAGGAAACTTTTGAGGATACTGTTGTACTGTAGCTATTTTAAGTGTGTAAATGCATGCTTTAACATTGACTTTTCCATTAAATAGTTATGACCCTTAATAGCATATGGTCTTCATCCTGATGCCCTGATAATGCACATCGGTTGCAGCTCCTAAGACCTCGTATGATTGCACATCTATAACACAATCTCATTATTGAGATTATTACATTCAAATCAGGCTTTCTCGATGTTGACCACAACACATCAGCTTATCGATGTACAGTACAGTATAGCTCGTTCATCAGTGTGTTTTTTGTTCTTGTATGGTGATATTTCATAGTTGCTGTCAAGTGAGAGGTATACATTCAAATTCATGTTGTTCTGAGAAATGAGTTTACCACAGCGCTGGTAATATAATGTCATTGTATTAGTGTGTGTGTGTGATTTCTGTGTAAGTAGAGCAGCTTCTCTCAGAGCTGAGGGAGAACAAACCCACTTGCATACCAATTACATTTTCTTGTTTAAGCATCTCTTATCCACATAAATATTTAAATAGTGGAGAGTGTCTTATTTCTGAAGTGCAGTTGAAACAGTTCTGTTTTATATCAAAGCAGTTATTAGACAGAACCCAGCAGGCTACCACAAATGTAAAATGCATTAATCGTTACCGAAACATAATGAAACCTGACTATGAAACTATTGTGTGTTTTTTTTTCATTGCTTATTGCTGATTTTAAAAGTTAACACAATTCACACACAATTCATGACACTTTTGAAGCAGTCTTTATATAGCAGTTTATTGGTGGCATCTACGTTCAGGGGGGACTGTGCGTAAGTTATGGTGTAGAACAAAAAGTCTCATATGCTAACCACAAACCTATTTAATTTGTACTGTAAATGGACAACAGCCACTTTAAAATCCCTCTGGAAATTCCTGTGGGAATCTACGGCACATTAGCCTTCCAGGTTTGGCCTACAAATAAATGGCATGACTGAATTAAACATCCTGTGGCGTGTGGCCAAATCAATTCAAATTCCAACTCATCAACAGAAATGAATAATCCTGGAAAGAACATCTCATCGATTTGAAACAGCAGCATATTTTAAAAGGATTTATAGTTTTAGGGTGCCATTTCTGTAATTATGTAATATATGTATATGTATTGTTTTTGCTGTTTATATATACATTCCAGTGCTAGGAAAGATCATTCATACACACACTGCCTCAAGATTTATCATTATCAAGAGAAGCAGTGCCAGCCATCTGTTTATTGATCAGTAAATCACAGAAAGCCTTACGTTAGCAAACACAATTATACACATGACAAATATGCAGCCACTGAACCGAGAAATATGGTTTACACTCTGGCAGACATTATTTACTTTTATTCATTACAGATTGAGTCAAAAACAGAAAAGAAAGCTAGACAACATTGACTATGATTGAGTTGTTTTTAAAGTTAACTTTAAAGTTAAATTTAAATAGCTATTTTTGTTTTTTTTTTAATCATTTTATAATTTCTTTTAGATCATACTGTAAGATAAGATATGCATTTACTGGAAAACAAAACCAAGGCACTGATGAAAACATTTTGGCAGTGCATTTACTACAACTAAATTAAGTTATAGTGGCAGTAAGGGTCAGTGAAAGCACCATAATAGTATTTCCACACACCATGTTTCTCTCTCTGACTGGCTGAATCTGTTGTGAATCAAATTAAACTACATCTGCCAGAGCCTAAAACATAATCCCCCTCCATCAGTATTCAGCTGCCTGTCCTGTGATTTGAAGTATCTGAATGCCAGTGTCCAGTTCGTATAGTTAGTATTAGACTGTTATATAAAGGTGCGTTTTTTTTTGTTAAGCCTGTAGCAGCTCACATTTGGCTCCCTCATTGATATATTGTAGATAGGGTATTTTTATTATAATCTTACTGCCTCTTAATCTGCTAGTTTCCACCCACAATGCTGACATTGCCATTTTGCAAGCGACGCACCAGTTTTAAAGGGGTTACATGCACTTTTACAAGCAGTTTGGACTGAAATGTGTGTTTGGGAGTGTGTGTACACAACGACCCTACAGTGATAAAGATCCACCAGTACTTTTGTTTTAATTTAATAAAAAAAAGTTGCCCCTTCTGAAATCAAGCCATTCTCAAATGCATGTCGGTGTGGCGTCACACAGACAGAGGCCACTCCCACAATAGTTGATTGACAGCAGCGTGTCGCACAGACTGAACTGGTGTCTTACCTCAGACCCGCCCTGAGTGAGCCGTCATCAGACCGAGATTTTGAACATATTTATTAATGAACATAGCAGTAGTCATTTACCCCCGACATCTGAGTGACTGAAGACGTGGAAAATTAATGTTACGTTTGGTTCTAAAGGAAACTCGCTCTTGATCAACCGAAATACGTTTATGTTCTCGCAAATCGTTCCTGATCCAGCCTCACCTACAGAAGCAGTGAGGATAATGTTGTTTATACTACTTTTTCCTAATAATGTGCTAATTAGCAAGTTTCACTATGAACATGGCTAAACAAAGATCCTCCGAAAGTGCCTCGAAAAGAGGGGCGGGGTCAGCGGAGCTCATAAAGATTTAAAGGAGAAGTACACACAAATCAGTGATTTCTAAAGAGCTGTTTATGACAGGGTAAAACAAGCGTTTTTTATTATATTAGCTAGTGGAAAATTGGCTTTGTATGACTCCTTTAACATGGCAAAGAATACTAACTTCTGTCTTTTTCTGCAGAGATGAGCACAGATTCTTAGCCTCAGGAGAGACAAGAAAGCAGTTGATTTACGGATTATGTACTGTATATTATTATGCTGCTGCTACACAGATCTAATATAAGCATGCAATTTCTGTCCAAGGCATGGGTCACCAGTTTCGGTCCTTGGAGGGCCTGCAGAGTTTAGCTCCAACCCTAATGAAACACAAGCAGCTAATCAGGGTCTTACTAGGTATACTTACAACTTCCAGGACTGAGTTTGATGATCCCTGGTCCAAGGTTTACCTTCACAGACATAACTGACTGTTTTTGTAACTCATGGGTGTTTTTAACATAAAACTGTTTGTGTTTGACTGTTAAGCGCTATAAGACATGAAAGAGAACTTAGTTTAGTCACGTATGCCTTGTGAAAGCTTCTTTCTGTATGCGTACTTTGGATGTGTGCATTCAGAAACCCTTATATCAGAAGTTTAAACTAACATTAATTTTATGTAGTTAGAGGTGCTGTTAAAATAAAACTAAAATACACATAATTAAGATTTCTGAATAATAACGCAGTATAACAGTATTTATATAAGTGCTGCACGATTAATCATATCGCAATCGCGATGGCAGCCTATGGGTTTACATTACAGCAAGTGTTGCGATTATATTAAATAAACAAATGCATTCATTCTTGCATTCACATCAGACGCGAATGAAGTGTTAAGCGTGAGTGATTTACATGTTAAGTCAATGCAAAGACGCAACTTAACATCCTGCAGCGCGATTCACGTGAACACGCCGGTTTTACTGCACGCATAAGCAGTGCGGAAGCGGCGCGTATGCAGGGCAGGTGCAGCGCGCGCCAATTGTGCTTTCATACCGGCAGTGTTTGTCGCGCACAGCGTATACTGCAGGCTGTAGACAAGCATCTTTCTGTCGTATTTTCCCGCGTTTATCTCCGAACACTGTGTGCCATGTGCTTTGATTTATGTCATTTCTCTGCATCTGCTACGGGCTTCTCCACCGCCCCTGTGTGCTCTCATCCGTTTACATGGGCGCTGAAAAAAATATGCGCCGCTTTCACCCTGCTGATGCGTGCAGTGTGAAACCGGTGTAAACTCAACATATTCTAGCGTCCAACTACACGCGAATAGCGAGAAATATTCGCCCAAGTCACCTCAGGTGTGAACGCACTTTTAGCAAAGAGGGATTTGAAAAAATGATTGGCACACTGGGAAGAGATACCAAAAGAAATATACTAAGTATATGTTACATCCTGCTAAAATGTTTGGGACAACATGTAAAAATATGAAAATGGGTAGGTTTATTTATCTGTACTTTTGATTTTTTAATTTTATTTTAAAGTTAATTTAATGTAATTCAATTAATTTATTATATTAATTAATTAATTAACTTTGTACAATTTAGTTTTAATCTTCAATTGAGAAATACAGATTTCAGCATTATTAGTAATCTGTGTGTGCATTTTCCTTGATAACAAGCAAGTCATATCACTAGTTTAACGTATCGCAAATTTGCAATTTTTCATAATCGCAATGTGACATTTTTCCCAAATCGTGCAGCCCTAATTTATATGTATAAATATTGCAAACATAACACTTGTAAATTAAAAAACTTAATACATACAAATTTATTTAGTAATATGTAATGTATTTATCAAATGGATATAAGGATTACATTAAATTTAAGGAGCTCTAAAACAGTTTTAGAATTTTTACATATATTTTGCTTTTGACCATCTAATAATGTTTAAACCACAAATAAAATGTTATGGTTCTAACTAAATCTGTCTGAGAAAAAAAAACATAGATTCAATTTATTAGTTATTTACAAGGCTTTCAATATACTCTAATTACAAAAGTTAAATTAAAACTTAAAATTAAACTTTATTTACTTAAGTTTATTACTTCTAACAAATAGGTTATTGTTAAAAAAAAAACAAAATTAAAAATTATTTGTTTATAACTTCTGACAGGAGAGACTTGGTGTTGTATTCAAACAAAGTGAAAAATATATCGTCCAAAACAGTTTGAAAAATATTATATTGTGCATCCTTGAAAATTGGGGATTTGGGTGGTTATGCTCCAAAATTACCAAAAAATACCATAAACATATCCTAAAAGTAGACTATTCATTTATATTCTAATTCTTGAAAATGTAGAAAAGGTATTTGGAGCCGTTGAAAGGAATAGTTGATTAAGTGAAGTCAGCAGAAAGTCTACTTTAATACTGTATGAGTTCGGGAGGACATTAGCATAAGTAAATGATGACAAATTTTCATGTTTGGCAGAACTATACCTTTAAGGTTAAAGAAGAAAGAAATTTTTCTTAGGTTAATGACCCAGAAACAATTGTATGCATATGCAAATTTAGTGTTTGAGAGAGAGATCCACACACATTCATAAAAGTGATTCTCTACCTCGTTTCGTCCAGGTACAATGCTGAAGGTTAAGTACTGCATTTAGGACTGTTTGACTGGATGCCCCATGGCAACAGCAGAGTGTCCCACAGCAACAGAAGACAGATGCTGTATTCCAAATGTAAAATGGTGCCATCACAAATTAAGTTTATATGTGTGTGAGACCATGCATAAACACACACACGCACACACACTTTTATTTCAGAAAAAGAAGTATAGGCTAGATAAATCAATGTGTGTGACTGCAGAGGTTGTTCTGTTGTATTTGCAGTATTTGCATGTATCTGACCTTTCTAAAGGAAAGGAAAAGAGGCTGGGTTTGATCTGAAGTAAAGGAGGAAGAATCAAGATAAAGAATATATTATGTTTGTGTAGTGGAGACTCTTGCTTACCCATCTTGTTTTTAGGACCAAAAACCCATCTTTTTCTGTTTATCTCTCTGCCCTCTCTCTCCCCTTAGGTTCCTATTTGATGCACCTATTACTAAAAAAAATTATAAAAAGAGTAATATTGAGAAATATTCGTTTTATAATACATTAACATATAATTTATTCTAATAGGTAAAGCTGAATTTTTTAGTGGCCATTACACCAGTCTTCGGTGTCACGTGATCCTTCGGAAGTCTTTCATGTATGCTGATTTATTATCAGTGTTGGAAACATTTCTGCTGCTTAATATTTTTGAAACGTGTGATATTTTTTTTACTAAAGCTTGGGGTCGGTGTTTTTTTTTTGTTGTTGTTTTTTTCCTTGAAAGATGTTACTTTTATTCAGCAAGGATATGTTAAATTTATTGGTATAAACACTTGTATTGTGATAAAAAATGTTTATTTTGAACATTACTTGAAATATAATAAACACCATCTTAAATAAGTAAATAAATCAATTCCAACTTACATATTTCAACTAGTTGCCAAGGTAGCATTGGTAAGTAGCATGTCTTATTTTCGTTTAGTATACTGTGAAGTACTAAATTAACTAAGGCTTAACAAAAACTATATAGACATATATTATATGGCTAAACAATTCTATCAGGCCAGAAAAAAGGGATGAGTCACTTTTCTCTCCCAAGTGAGTTTCTGAGGGAGCTGAGGGGCCCACAAATGGTCTATGGCACTGCTGTTGGATTCCTTCCCAGACAATTGCTGCTGATGTTGTTTGTTTGTCGTCTTTTGTGTCTTCAGGTGCAAAAATTCTGCTGAAGTGCCATTTTATAATAGAGACAGATAGATCTTTTCACCTGGTCTGCCTTTAGTTTAAAGCCACACCCTTAATACAACAACCTTATGTTTATGTGTGTTTTCAGTTTCTGGGGGATTTTCTCTATTATATAATAGTAATCTTAATTTTTAGTTCTTACTTTATGAATAAATGGTAATAATATATGGCAATGTGATGATTCAAGATGCTTCAAAAACCTACCTGCAAAGCTACAGTACTGTTAAAAGTATAGGCACTTGTGTAAAAACGCTGTAAAATGAGGATGCTGTCAAATATAATACCATGAAATAGATTTTCTTTATAATTAACCTGTATGAACTAAATTAAATCAACATCTTTTGCGTTTAAAGCAGCTCAGGTGCACTCGCACATAGCTTTTCAGTTAGGTTTCTTGAAGCATCTTGAAGACATTGCCACAGTTCTTCTGGATTGAGTCTGTCTCAGTTTGTTCTGTTTCTTCATGTCATTCCAGACAGACTGATGATGACGAGATCAGATCTCTGTGTGGAGCACTGACTGTTGTCAGACTTCTTATGCAGACAAAAATCTCACTGGATTATTACAATGATTGGCAAAATGAATATTTGGAAATATATACTGATATTTCTGACACACTATTTAACAAAAGCTAGAAAAAAAATCTTTAGCTGGTGTTCTAATCATTTTGGCCACCGCTGTGTATATATTATCTGTCTAATAACTCAGGTGCAATACGGTAACTGGAGAACCCAACATGCTGTGAGGGCTAAATATAGAACGATGATCATGTGATATCAGTACAGCACGTGTGTATTACAATTCATAGGACATTCTAAAACATTTACATCTGTATATTTCTGTTTTTCTCTTTTAGACTTGCATACCAGCCTAAAAGTGTGATCTGGAAAGAAATCAAACACCGTCATATGCAAAGAGCACATCTGGGCTTTCTGTGACCGACAGTACAGACAAAGAGGCATCCTGCAGCGCCTGAACTGAGAAGCTTCTCCATCCACTCCACCCTATATGCTTTATTAATGGTGTCAGAGCAGACGCAATGCAGTGATGACCCACAGAGATAGAAGGTCAATCATTGGAAAGTGAATGCAAATCTCAGCACAATTGGAAGAGTAGAGAAGCTTCTAGAAACAGAACAGTGCTTCTCAACTATTTCAGTTTTCAATGGCTAAGGTAGGATATCGCTGCTAGTATTTCTGCTATAATTATGACAACGATTTCTCGTTTCTGATCGTTATATAACCATAAATCAGGAAACGGGCAGAAATAGTAAATGGGGGGGAGGGGGAGGAAGTACGATTTCTTGACTTTATGTTTTTAAAGCAATTTTATATAGTTTTAATTTATTAATAATATTATATTCAACTGAGTAATTTTAAGTCATCCCCTGGTTGAGAACCATTGATCTAGAATATGAATATAAGGAAAGAGAAAGCCTTCTTAGTAGTTTTTCTAAATTCTGAAAGAATATGAAAGAATATTGACATCCTTTAAAATAACGAGAGATGATTGGTGGCAAATGCTCCTTAGGGAAAATATTAAGAAATGTCTGTGTTCCTATAACGAATTCTTCCGAGCAGAACTAAACCAGCACTGACATCAAAAGATGGATGGTTCATGCTCAGTTGAGCGATGCTTTCCCAGTAACTACACTTGATTGGCCCCTGTGGGCTGTAAGTGTGTGATTGACAGGTGATCCAGCCACTGACAAGATGCCATCCAAGGTGTCATGCCTGTATTTGCTGACAGTGGTTTGCTGGGCCAGTGCTCTGTGGTATTTCAGTGGCTCTCGGCCCTCAACCACTTACGTGGGTCAGATGACCTTCATCCCCCGGAAACCGCTACCGAGGCTCTCGAAGAATGACACATTCAGCAATATCCGAACGCGTACTCTGAACCCGCACAATTTCAAGTTCCTCATCAACGAGCCCAACAAATGTGAAAGTACAACACCCTTTCTTGTTCTCCTCATAAGCACCAACCACAAGGAGTTCGACGCCCGCCAGGCGATCCGCGAGACGTGGGGAGATGAGAACACGTTCGGCGACATTCGCATTTTGACGCTGTTTCTTCTTGGGCTCAGCACTGAACCCGTCCTTAACCAGATGGTGGAACAAGAGAGCCAGATCTTCCATGACATCCTAGTGGAGGACTTTGTGGATTCCTACCACAATTTGACCCTGAAGACTCTCATGGGCATGCGATGGGTGTCTTCGTTCTGCCCCAACGCGCAATACATCATGAAAACAGACAGCGATATATTCGTCAACATGGACAATTTAGTGTTTAACCTTCTGAGACCCAACTCTAAACCAAGGCGCCGCTTTTTCACAGGTCATGTGATAAACGGAGGACCCATACGTGACGTCCACAGCAAGTGGTTCATGCCAAGAGAGCTCTACCCTGATAGCAGGTACCCACCTTTTTGCTCTGGCACTGGATACGTCTTCTCCGGAGACATCGCAGAGCTGGTTTATAAGACCTCGCTCCATACAAGACTCCTACATCTGGAGGATGTGTATGTGGGATTGTGTCTGCGGAAACTGGGCATTCCGCCTTTCCAGAACGGTGGATTCAATCACTGGAAAATGACCTACAGTCTCTGCCGCTACAGAAAAGTCTTGACTGTGCATCAGATCTCACCAGAGGAGATACTGAGAATATGGAACGATATGTCCAACAAGAAACATCTCAAATGCTAGCGTTTTCACTGATGTGTGATTGGTATTAACAGGGCTCTTTGTGACCCTCCAGGTCTGATGCAGACCACACTCATGAAACCCATGTCAGAGTGTAGAGCAATATGTGCACAGTCAAACGGGATTCACAAGGTATTTGCAATGGCTATGAACTGATGTTTTTGGCCTTACATACTTACAAGCATTATTCATATACCAGGCCTCTGTGAAATGCTTTATATTAATAATACCAACTCTCAAATGAACACAGTATTGTGAGAAGTAGCAGTGCAATATTTACTGTCCCAAAGGTCTGCCAGAAACTACATTTATTCTGTATATCACTTAAAATGAATGGTAACTAGAATAACCCATGAGAATGCATATTTATGTGTAGTTCAAGCCTTTGCAAAGCAGTAGAGTTCAGTTTTGTAACTGGGGGGTAGGAATAGTATTTTGCCTTTTTTAGATTACAATTAAATAATGGATGCAAAAATAGATGGCACACACACACTTTAATTTTGCATGCAGTGCTCACTTTTTGTAACTGTATCGTATTATTATTTAAATTGTATATTTTATTATATTATTTATTATAATTTTTATTTGTAATTATTTCTGTAAATATTTACTTCATTTACTTTTTTTCCGTAGAGGTTTTGCACCGAAAATTTAATTTGTGACTATTTTACAATCTCTCTTTTATCCTTAATTAAATAGTTCTTAAAGTTACAGTACAATTTCACAGTGAGATGAACATATTATTTAAAATATAATAAATATTTAACAGCTCATGGTGACCTCTTTTACATAAAGAGCTATGCAAAATACTCCAAGCAATCTGGCTAAATTTAAATCGCCCAAGCATACTGTAACCCCATAATATCACTGCGACAAAAATGTTCACTTTTCATAGGTACTTTGTAATTATGATGAGCATCTTGAGTGACTGTATATTTAGCCATTTGATTGTACTGCTGATGAATGAATGAAACCGGATGGGATTACATCTGTCCTATAATGTAATGGTAACACAAATTACATATAGCACATGACAAGGCCATGCTGGGATCATGCACTTTATTTTGTATTGGAAAACTCATGGACAGGCTCGTTTTACACTGCTAACTGTATATTTAATAAATGTGTCCACTTTTGTTTTTTAATAAAAGTGTCAGTGTAAAGGTGCCTCTACATTTATTCTGCCCTATCTTTTATCCTTAGTCTGGAAGCAAACTTTCTGCAAATCCGCTATGAAGCTACTGTCAGATCAAAGTCAAATCAATTACAAACCCTGTTTATCAAACTCCTTAACCATTAGCATTGCATACCAATCAGCCATATTCTTTCCATCTGTAAAACGTTTAATATTACTGCCACCTGTTGGACAAGAAATACCAAATCAACCTTGTACTGCACAAACAGATCCATCCATCCATTCATTTTCCAAACCTCAAAAGTTGTCATAATGTCTTTAGTACCAAATTAAACAGTTTTTCCTTGCATGATTATCATGTACGTTTCCATCCTTCAATGTAATAAACAGAATGCTGCTAAACATTTATTAAAATACAGCAGACCACTTTCAAAGGATATTTGTGTTAGCAAAAATTACAGTGAATCAACCTAAGCATTTCTTGAATCTGCATCAGGAAACCCTTTACCATCATGCAAAAATCTTGATAAAATATATGATTGTTATATTATATAAAAATGTAACACTTATAAAACTATCTAAGTGGATGTTCCATGATCAAATATTTCCAGTCAACTAGCTGCTTACACAATGTTCCTCTCTGAGGTGCTGTATGGTTGTGTTGTGGAGGGGTGGGAGGAATTTGATCTCAGGGAGGAGGTGCCTGAGCCTGAATGGCTCCGCCTGTGTTTGTCCAAGCTCCGGCGGAATGAGAGAGGGCTACAGCGGCGGCTTTCCAGTCCTACGTGAGTGCTGACCTGAGACGGACTCAGACTGAGTTTATGATTCTGAGCTCTGGACTCATACTCTTCTGCTGGCGTCTTTTTGTAGCTAAGAGAAAGACGGGGGAAAGATATTTACAGTCTCAGCATCATATAGGCGAATAGCTCTGTTTCAAAGCTCACAGCCTGACAGTTCATTATGTGAAGCGCACAGTTGTTTAAAGTCCACTTATTTTTTTAAATGCAGAAGTAACCTATTTTTTGTGAATGCACGAAACTTCATATTCAATAATCACTTTAACTTTATTAAGTGAATTAAATGGTATACGATAACATAATATGACAACAAATACCAGCTTGATCTTCCAGACTGATCTTGTGCAGGTAAAACAATCAATGTTCAGCACACATCACGAACATACATTAAAATTAGATGGAAAAATATCTGGTGTTAGCATTCTAGCATTCAAGCTAACGTGTGCTGCAGATGGACAAGGAAGCTATTTTATGAGCTCTCCTTTGTGTTTGAAAATATCATTTCTCACATTATGCACATTTTAAGTTAACCAACAAAACTTGATTCAGAGCAGCTTATATGGCATTATTGTTTCCTGCCAGCTGTTTAAAACAGACATTTTGTCAGGACTAAATGGGCAATTCTCTTGGTTTTAGAACAAGGCTATAAAGTGTCCAGTGATGCATGCATGTATGTAGAATGTGAAGTCGTCATCACATTGTATTGTACATGTGCACTCACAGTCGCAGCAGTAGAGAGGAGAGCACAACTGAGACAGATGAAGCTGCCATCGCAGCAGAGCCCATCCATGGCTGCAGTATTAGCCCAACCGGCATAAACACACCTGAAAATCAGACTCAACCCAGTAAACCACATCCATACATGACAGAATGCACACAGTTGCACACAATTATGGTTGTTTCGGTTTACCTGCTGCAACAGGGATGCCAAGCAAGTTGTAAATGAGAGCAAACACAAAGTTTATCCGGATTCTCTGCACCGTCTTTTTAGACAACTCGATACTGGCCACCACATCCAGCAAATCATTCTACATCAACAAAACACATAATGCTAGACTTTTTAATTGTTGCCATTTTATAAAATTTCACCTTTGTTTTCCTGATAAATAAACTGACTTACACGTATAAGGACGATATCTGCTGCTTCGATGGCTACATCTGTGCCCGTTCCTATGGCGATACCCAGATCAGCATGGGCAAGAGCGGGCGAGTCATTGACCCCATCGCCCACCATTGCAACTTTCAGACCTCGTTCCTGCAAGTCCTGGACTTTTGCCACTTTATGGGAGGGCAGGACTTCGGCAAACACCTTTTTTATGCCCACCTGTATAACGAAACACAAAAGCACAAACGTATATTGGATGTCAGAGCTGGATGGCTCTGGGTCAACAGAAAAAAGTCCAATTTTAATGGGTCAACACAGAAAATTAACATGACCGCTTTTGTGAAATCTGTGTTTG
>JAUYWG010000039.1:4138537-4158621 GCA_034779775.1 Enteromius afrohamiltoni | reverse complement strand
GGAAAATTTAAGGGGGTCTGAATATTTTCTGTACGCACTATATATATATATATATATATATAAAATAGTTTAAAATTTTAAACTTTTTCTATTTTAAAACACTTTTAATCATTGAAACGAGTCATTTTTTAAAAAACAAACCCCAATCCATTTTATGCTAACATCAAAATGAAACATTAATATATTGCCCACCCACTAGGGTTGGTCTGAATAAAAATGCTAATTTATTCTTTGCCACTTTCGGAGCAGTAAACATAGTGGTTTCCCTGGTAATACTGTACACAATGCAGCAAATAAACTACTGACCTCAAAATATTGAATGCTAATATAGAAGTGTGTGCATGCTAAAGTGTTTATTTGTGGGCAGTAGCACCTTTCCATTTAGGGTCCAGTCCTCTGAAAACTCCCCTTCAAATGTAGTGTCATCCTCAGAGAGTAACACCCCCATTCCCTTGGAGAGAAACAAATAACAATAATTCATCTGAAATTGTCTTGCTTTGTACTTTAAAAGCAAAAAAGAGTGTGTGTGTGTGTATGTGTCAAGTGTTTGTAGAATCAAAATTTTAGTGCAGTTTGCAAAAAAATTCTATTGGGATTATTTTCATTACTTTGTAAATGTTTTCTAAAAGCAATAAGGCACAAGAGGCCATGATATATTGTGAATATAGTCATAATACAGTATGGTATCACATATGTGTGTGTGTGTCAATCTCACCATCATTTTGTTGTTGTTGAAAGCACCTTCATAGTACAGGCCGAACTGTGTAACAACAACTCCGTTCCCCTGACGCTGATCATCCAGCCACATGCCCATATACTTCTCCCCTCTGAAATAAAACACAGACAGCACAGTGTACAGTCGCACACACACACCAACATTTCAAGGCAAAGAAGTACTGCAGTCATTTGTGAATGAATTTGTTTATTTGTTTACCTGGTGATGTCATCAAAAACTCCATAGCCAGATTTTTTGTCATACTGCCACTGGCCAATGAAGACACTGGGGGAAGTGGAGTTCAGCTTCCCACTACGCAGCATCCCGTGACCATGACGCATGTTGTCTTGAAACAAGCCCTCGTATATTTCACCAGAGGCATATCTGAACACAAACACACAGTCAATGACATCACTTCACATCAACAAACAATACCGTTCAAAACATTGGGGTTATTAACATAAAAGTTATTTTCTCTTTTAATAAATAAAATACTTTTATTGAGCAACGACACATGAAAATGTACAGTGAATACAAAGCTTTTAATAAATCTAAATAAATGCTTTTGAACTTATTCATCACAGAATCCTGATAAAAATTGACCATGGTTTACAAAAAAACTTTCTTCTACTGTAAAAATAATAATAATTGTCATTTACAATAAATAAAGATTTTAGAAGGATCTTGTGACACTGAATACTTAAGTGCTGAAAAATGAACTGAAATTGAACTGAAAAGCTGTTGTTTTAAAACTGTACCAATACTTTATTTATTATTACTGTTTTTACTGTTGTTTTGAGCAAATAAATGCAACCTTGGTGAGCATAAGACATTTTACAAAACATAAAAACAAAAATATTTGACACCACACATGATATTTCGCATACAGAAATACGTATATCTTTTACAACAAAATAATATACAGAAATAAACACACAACTACAAACCTGAATGTTCCAAAGCCGTGCATCTTGCCATCCTTCCACTGCCCTTGGTAATGATCACAGCTGTTCAGGTTCTTGTTAGGCACAACGTAATCTCCAAAACTGCAAAGAAAATGGTAGTTAAAAAATTGATAGAAGCGCAAAATCAGAAATGTCAGCATAATAATCAGGAAAAAAAAACGTTGCCGCTAACCCATCTTCAAGGCCATTCTTAAATGTCCCTGTATACACTCGTCCATCAGGCCATTTGACCACACCCCTAGAACACAGACATAGCCAATCATCATCTTCCAAATTTGAAGAAAACTTTCACACCCACAATTCTCTTTCATACCGTCCATGAGGTTTCCCTGAGACCCATCGGCCCTCATACGTGGCCTCCTTGAGTCGACTGTCTTTGTAGAATGTGTACAATGCTGTCCTTGAAATGGGCGGATCTGCTCTCTGCGTTATTCCCGCAGAAGGAGGTATCCCATCATGTCCCAGTCCACTAAGTGCCTGCTCCACAGCTTGGTTTATAGAACGCAGCCACTTCGCCTAGGAATCAGGACGCCATTGTGTAACCATCTATACAGGTTTCTATAAATCATCATTTTGAGTCAAGTCTACCTTCTCAGCTGGGGATGAAGCCAGCAGAGTGAAACTCTCTTCAGGTGAAGTCACTTTTAAACCAAATCTGCAGAGAACCAGGCAAACTTCGTAACTTTTCATAACACTTCGTAATTGTATGAAAGTAACAAACAAGTCTGGCAACTCACATGCCTGTGTTCTCCTCAGAAATAGGCTCCACCCACAATGTAGCCAACGGGAAGACGTGATGAGTGGAAAACTAGGAGGGGTTGAAAAAGAAATGCAACTAATGCAAGAATAGCGTACAGAAAATAAATCCACTAGGATTTATTAGGTACACAATTCTGTCCACTGCTGATTACTGATACATAATATATCAGTAGCATCAATTAAATATGCATGCATTTCCTACCTTTACCTCACTAAAGTCTTTAAAAACACAAATAACACTAGTAAGACAGAACCTGCCTACAAAAGTAAGAGACAGGATTACAGTGCTTACGGTAAAAAAACAATTCTAATTACCACTTTTCTATTTGTATACATTTTTAAATGTAATTCTTCCTTCAAAATACATTTTTATATGTTGTCGTGGTGCTCAGGAAACATTTCCTATTATTACACAGCTTCGTGGAATACTCGATTCTGATTGGTCACTGTCGCCACATTCACACACGGCCCGTTAAACTAATAACACAGGCTCATCTGGGTACTACGCATCATCTTGGCCGTTAATAATTATATCACTCCGTAGTTGCTGACAGTTTGGCGCCATCCTGTGGTTTAACAATGCTTAACCACGAAGTAAATTAATTTCAACATAAGAAAAGAGCAAAAGCAGTGGATAGAAGATGACTTGACTGACACTCCGGTTAAAACAAATTTTTATTATTGTATTATATTATTTATTAATAATATAATACAAATATAACACAAATAATATAATACTGCTTAATATTTTTGTGAAGTTGCAACATTTTGTATGATTAGAAAGATTCAAAATAAAAATAAAATGAAAAAAGTTTTATGCATATATAACTGCACATACATACATGTAATGTTATATATTTAAGAAAAATATGTTCTTTTTATTTATTAAAGATATTTATGAATATCAGTGGTGGCCAGTAACAAAGTAGTTGTACTTCGTTACTGTACTTAAGTACATTTTTCAGGTATCTGCACTTTACCGAAGTAGTTGTATTTTTAGCAACTTTTACTTTTACTTCACTACATTCCTAAGCAAAGGATCGTACTTCTTCACTACATTTCATAAAACATACCGTTACTTATATATCACGTGCTCAGAGCGAGACGCAGACGAGCGATTCATTAACAAACTGATTCTTTTTAAACGAACCGGTTCAATCGGTTCGCAAAACGCACTAAACGATTCATTCTCGAATGTGAACGATTTGATTGCAGCTGTTCGCGATTCGACAGCGCACTGATTCAAACGATCCGTTCAGAGCCAGTCTCCAGTGAACCGAACAACTGGCGTGTGCGACTGATGACGCATAAAGTAAATTCCTAACATATTTCATATGATTTCAATCATACACAGCAGTACAGGGTGATCTATTTAAGTCCACTGAAATGAATGCAGACACATCAACATCAGTGTCTCTGATCAAAAAACGTTCATGTTCCCTGCTACTGTAACGTTAGCAGTTTTATTAAAAAGCTACGCATTTAGCTTCTTGTGTGTGTTTGTATTGTTTTTCAACTATCCGAGTAGACAGATATGAATTTTTATTCATAACCATATACTGAAAATAAGTAGGTCACTGAAGTAAGATCGAAAAAGGAGTACTTTTACTTTTACTGGAGTAATGTTTTATAGTATGTATCTGTACTTTTACTCAAGTACTTAATACTGTACTGTATATATGTATGAATGTGTATATATATATATATATATACACACACACACACACACTGTATATTGTAACAAATGCATATTTATTTACTGTCATTTTAATTTAATTCATTTTTTATTAATAATACAATTAATAATAATATTTGTAAAAATATGTTTGTTGCTGGTTTACACTGTTTGTGGGTTGTCGACTACTATTGCAGTCTAAAATGTATTTTTCCTAAGCTCATTTGCCATTTTTCGAATGGAAAGGGATAATGTTGATGAAACGAAAAACAGATGCACGCACTATAAAAGGAATGAAGGAAAAACAACAGGGAGAAAAATATCAAATTATCATCTCAAATACTCACTGGCACATTCACGAGACTCAGCATTAAACAGAATCACTACATAAAACCATCCAGCACAGCATGCCCCTACAATCAGGTACATATCTTTTACAAAGGGTTTGCAAGCAGGAAGCCTTGGAATGTACCCAACCAGATGTACTGTCATCTTTCTATGCTTTTATTCCACAAAAGAACAGGACATTTTTAGACAAGGCAGAGTCTTGTAATCAGTTAGATTCCTTACAGGAATATTCAGAGTTAAATACATCTTCAATTCTTTTGACAGCATCTGTGGCCACAGAAAATCATGTTGACACATTGCTCTGTTTGTCTAGCAATGAATTTCAAACGTAAGCCTTTGGAACGATTGCACAGCACAACAAAAAAGATTTAAAAAATGAAACAAAGGTGTAATAACATTAAGTGACATAACTATGAGTAAAGTACTTTTTAGTGGAGAATATCTTCACCTAGAAGAAGTGACACACAAACATAAATACATCCACCTTTAAATGTAGTCTAATTTCAAATTGACTTTTAACAGGGTTATTATAGTTAACTAAAACTATTGAAAAAATTGTGCCAAGACAAAATCTCTCAATTTAATTTAATTTTAATTTATTTAACTTAATGTAGTAAAATAGCTAAAGCTGAAATAAGAATTAAAAAGCAATGTAGGCAAAAAAAAATCAAAATGTTACTAAAACGAAAATGGAAACAGAAAAATAAAAAACTAATTCAAAATATTAATAAAAAAATACTAAAATTCTACTGATCAGCGTACACATTGTCTTGTTTTTGTTTTTTTTTTAAGATGTGTCAAAATAATTTTCTGAATTATTCAGACACCCCAAACTTTAAATAAAAGTTTTATTTAGTATCGAACCATTAAATCACATACAAAATAAGTTTGCTTGTATAATCTATGTGTGTTCTGTGTATATTTATTATGTTTATATAAATACACACACATACAGTATATATTTTGAAAATATTTACAGGTCTCTATTAATATTCATATAATTTATATTATAAAAACATATATATATTTCATACATAAACAACATACTTTTCGGAACTATATACATGCACGTGTGTGTATTTATACATGCATAATACACGGTACACATACATAATGTAAACAAAAATACATTTTTGGGATGTGTTTAATCGTGATTAATTATTTGTCAGCACTAGTATTATTTAATCTCAGAATATTCCTTTAACATCAGCACTGGACAAACACTACAGCTGTAGGGTGCATCCGTGGGCACTAGGGGGCAGTATGCTATGGAGGGAACTCTTCATTCGTACAGCCCATACTTACAAGACTCTTATAGGGGACCATGCCCTACCAAAACAAAGATAAACATCACTAAAACACCAGTCATTGGAAACAGATAGTTAGTTTGACCCTGTAAGCAAATAAAAAATTGAAGTGAAAGCATTGTGTAAGAACAGAAGGATGAGAATAACAGAAACGCAGAGAAAATGCAGAAATAAGACTGAAATGGTGGTGAAACTAAAGTATAAATAAAAGGGCGAACCTGTGCATGAACCAGGGCGTCGTTGAAAAGGATGAACCAGTTGACAGAAAAACGGCCTGCGTTCTGAAGAGTCAAAGCCTTATTACTGCTCTCACAGATCAGCCGACGAGACGGTTTACGAAGAGAGTCCTGAAAGAAGAGAAGAACTGATTACCAGCCCAACTTCATCCCGGTCCTAGCTCTCCTCCTCAGGTGCACTGAAATAAAACAATTTGCTCAGCAGGAAGAGCACCTGGCTGTCTGCTGTGCATTAAACTGACTGGCATTTGACATGTAAAGAGCTTCAAGGGTCTGACAGCAGCAGGGTGACTCACGGTCATCTTTCCAGGAAAGCTCTTCCAGAAGTGGAGCGTGTACTCGGCTTCCTTCCTCCTCCTCTTCAGATGAAGAGCCATGGATTCATATTTTGAGCAGGCATCTTGCAGCTTCTGATAATCCACAGAACTCTGTCACACAGATACAGCAGAGATTTATGTAGCGATGGTACATCGAGTTAAAATTGGTGGACAATACAGCCAATCCTGTTATTATAGAATACAATTTTTATTAAATGTGCAAGAGAATAACCCAAAATAAGCAATGAATAACTATGGAAATAATAAGGAAAATAAATTAAATTAAACAAATAAGCAAGCAATAAATGTAATATAAAAAAAAAAAACCCTGAAATATATATATCACATCCAAAATAAAAGTTTGTTTCCATAATGTGTGTGTGTACTGTATATATTTATTATATACATATAAATACACACACAAAAATATGTTATGTTTAAGTATTAAATATATTTCTATATGATACAAATTGTATTAATATAAATATATACATGTAAATACAGGTAAATATTTTCAAAATATATGATGTATGTGTGTTTATTTATATATACATAAAATAACTATACACCACACACACACACACACACACACACATATATATAATTATATTAGTTTTAGATGCGATGAATCATTTATATAATATGAAATAAATACATTAAAATATATTTTTTATTTAATCTGGTTAAACATTTTGTATGCACAAACAATTTTTATATGTGTGAATAACCAAAAGAGTAACCCCACAAACCTGAAAAAGAAAAAAAATACAAATTATATATTTTGTATTTTACAAAATAAATTTTTACACAATTTCTTTTTTTTTTGTAAAATTACAAAAAACACTTTAGATACACTTTAGTAAAGCAAGACCATATTCTACATTCCTAATCCTATCGAATATGTAAACTTAATAACTACCTTAATAACTTTTATTACGCAGGAAATTAAGAGTTTAACGAGGAAAAGGTCGAAGTTTTGAAAAACAAGAATTGGACCTTAAAATAAAATGTGACTGTCCGTGTTATGAAAAATCATGAAGTGCTTCTAGCAAGTACCCACCACCTCGTAGCAGGTAGCCAGTTTGAGCAGCAGTCGTCCATATTCATGCAGGTGTTTTATAGGCAGGTAAAAGAGATGCGCCAGAACATCCGCTAACGGCAAACCTTCTTCAGGACATTCAGACAGCTTCTGAACAACCTCTGCCCCTTTGCCGAACACATCGCTTCAAACAGAGTCAGGGAGAGATTCTTAACATACATATTAATAGAAGTTCATCTGTAATTATGTAAATATGAACCCTGAATGCGCAATATCGAATTGCAACACTTTGAATGTGTTCACATTCAGAATGTGTTATTACTCTGACGTTTTAGGACAAGACAGCAAAGATCTAATCTACTACTTACTGACAAGGTTTGACAAGTGCTTGGAGTCCTCCCATGACTAAGAGATCACCAACTGCAGAACAGTACCTGTAAGACACAATTAGGAGAATAAGGACACATTTCTGAGCAATAAACTCCCACGATTTTTATAATAAAATTTTACTATTGAAAGTATAGAGATAGAGAAATTACTTGTTAATGACATGAATATAATGAAAATACTTCAACTGCCTGAAAGATATCAGATTCTGAAGAAAAGTCTCTGACTTTAAAAAATGAGGACACCTTAAAAGAAATATTTAGGCTATGGCTGAATGTATGATGTGTTTTTAATAACTTAAAAAACCAACTGAGGTTCTGATTAAACCCATTTGAAGATTTTCAATTATACATCAGATGTAGATAGTACAAAATCTATTTGATGCCTGAATATATTAATTTTGAGTAAGAGGTTAATTCAGTCCAGCTCTGTAGAGAATATAATTTATAACCAAAAACATTTTATAATCCAGGACCACAGCAAGTTACAATAATCTGATTTAACTGTGTTCATCTAACTGGTCTTAACTAGCTCTATATGGCTGAACACATTTGTATTCAAACATGGTGACATCACAACCAGGAGAGTTTCTAAATGGCTCATTTTTGCATCTTTGTTCCAATAAATAGCCCAAATGGAATGTACGGGGAACTTTAAAGCATGTCCACATTGTACACTTAAAATTTGAATTCTGTTTTGCAAGACATGTTCTCTTGAATCAGCATGAAGTAAAACAACCAACATCTCCATCTGCTGAGGTCATCACCAAAGTAACCACTTCACGCCTTCAGTTTCTTTAATTGCGTGTGTGTGCTTACTCTGAATATGTGTCCAGGAACAGATGTGCATCATCAAGAATAACAAGACCACGGACATCACGTGAACGCCGCAGGAAGGAGGTTAGAGAGGACGAGTTTTGACCCGTGAGCTGAGACAGCCGGCCCAATCGTCCAATCACATTGTGCAGAAGCCCAGCAGAGGACTGACCAAGGGCGGAACTTAGGGAATCTAAGAGTTGAAATAATAATAATAATAATAATAATAATAATGTGAGCAATAACATTCCCAAATAATTAATCAGACACACAATAATTTCTTGTGTTGAGCCTTATTTCTGTATAACAGGAAAAACTTTTTAATAATTCTGAACACTTATTTGTATTTTTTCTTTATAGTATTTATTACTTTTTATTTATTTATTTATTTTATTCAGTCATTTTTATTTAATTTGAAATAAATATATAATATAGATAATTTTTAATAAATATAATTTTATTTTGTAAACAATAAGTTCTTTATATTTTATTTGGACATTTATTTTATTTCAATTTTAAAAAGTTTATTTTACGGTTTTAGTTTAACAATAATGCTTTCGCACAAATTAGGAAATCTAAATAGATTCTGCAGTTTTACTGGTCTTGCCACTGAATTACACCATACTTGCACAGCTCGTTCTGGGCTGTAATGGAAATATGCTAATGACAGTCTAAATCAGGAGTACAAAACAAGTTATCATCACACACTGTCATACCCAGTTTGAGCAGTGGCTGGAGCAGAAGACTATTGATATTGCTGAGTTTACAGTAATATTTCCTCTCTGCGGCCGCCAGCTCATGCAGACTGGCAATAAAACCCATTACATTACGATCCGTCAGCGCCGCACAAGTCCATCCTCCTGCACACACACTGCTTACATAGCCCAACTGCCACAAACACACACAATGAAAAGTGTCATTTAAGTTATAGAACTAATACAGCACCAATACGCAGAATTCAAAGCACAGTACTATACAACATTATCTAGTAATGATCGAGTAATGCTGTGTTATTACACAAAATTTGAAATAATAATGATGATGATGATAATGATGGGTTTGCATACATTCATACAAAAGGGCAGCAGCACCGGTTGCTGTGTGTACTCTCCTGTCTGCTCCTCTTCCTCAGGTTGCTCCATCACTTCTTTCACTTGCTGGCCACTGTAGTACAGGATTGGCTGCATACAATCTCCATCAGCCAATAAGAGAGTGTGTTTTTGCCCCGCCCCAATATCCCAAACACGAATCCCATCTGACAGCTGCACACAGACAAAAGAGGACAAACAAAGCAAACAGTCATGAATCAGTATGTTGCCAACACAAAATTGGGCAAGGGCCTTAAAGGGATAGTTCACACAAAAATGGCATTTCTTTCATTAATTACTTACTTCATGTCATTTCAAACCCAGATGTACTGCTGAATAACCCAGTGTACTTATTATGTCATTTCAAACCCACAAGACATTAGTTCACCTACAAAATATAATATACAAAAGACATTTTTAGATTTGAATTCCAAGACCCATCATAGACAGCAAGTATACTCTCCATAATGGTTCTAGTGTGACGTAGAGAAAAATATTGTTGTTATTTTTCTTTGCACACAAAAAGTATTCTCGTAGCTTCATAACATTGAATATCACATGGACTATTTTTAACAACTGTTATGTTTCTGTGCCTCCAGCACCATTGCTGTTTATGCGGGACCAGAAAGCTCTCGGATTTCAACAAAAATATCTTCATTGTGTTCCGAAGATGAACGAAGGTCTTACAGGTTTGAAATGACATGACATTTTTGGGTGAACAAAAATGTTCACCCAAAAATAAGCAGAGGAAAACTTCAATAAGCAGAGGAAAACTGATGACACCATTTACTACAACATGATTATGTAATCGCACATTATAATATCATTGTTTTTTCAATCAATAACCTCATAAACGACATCCTGTATGCTTCATCCTTGTTGATAATATTTAGTGGCATCATAAAATATGTCCTTGTCCTCCATTTTTAACAGCTTAAGAAACATGGTGCATTGTAGGGAGTAATGAATCAGTGCACTGGAATGATTTAGTCCACGGGACAGCCTTAGAAATACAGTTTTGTGTAGTGAATTAGAGAGCTGGCATGTGTACACCTAATGGCTGAAGACTCACACTGCATAATTAAAACCTGGGGGGCGGGGAATGCAATCTCAAAGGAAAATTATTATTTATTTATTTTTGAATTCAACTATGCAAAATGTTAAAGTGTTAATCTGTTATGCAATTAAAAAGGGCTTTAGTTAAAAACAAGTAAGTAAAATATGTTGTTATAGTGTTATATAGAATGTATATAGAATATAGAATGTAATAGAAATATTACAAAACTACAGACAAATGTAATAAATAAACTGTATGGAAAAAACTAAATATTTATTGCTCAAAGGGGTTTGGTATTAATGTTCAACCAGGCTGCATTTATTTGCTGAAAAAAAAAAAAAAACAGTAAAAACTGTAATAATGTGAAATAGTATTACAAATTGAAGGAACTGACTTCTAATTTAATCAATTATTAAATATAATTTATTCATGAGAGGACAAAGCCATTACTCCAGTACTCAGTATTACGTAATATCACATGAAATCATAAATGCTCTTTAATATTTCTGTAAACCATGAGCAGGATTGCTTAAAGAATGAAAAAAGTAAAATATAACACAATGTTTTATCAAAAAAAATTTTAATATGTAGTAAAATTTCAAATATCTTTTTCACGTTTTATATATTTAATGCAACAGTGCAAATACAAATGTAAAAGTTTATTTTACACACTTTGTTATATGTGACCCTGGACCACAGGGTCTTACGTCGCTGGGGAATGTTTGTAACAATAGCCAAAAATACATAGTATGGGTCAAAATTAGATTTTTCTTTTTTGCCCAAAATCCTTAGGATAGTAAGTAAAGATAATGTTACATGAAGGTATTTAGTCAATTTCTTACTAAAAATATATTAAAATCTAATTTTTGATTAGTAATATGCACTGATAAGATCTAATTTGAACAACTTTAATGGTGATTTTCTCAGCATTTAGATTTTTCTGTACCCTCAGATTCCAGATTTTCATACACTGTAGCTGTATTTCGTTCAAATATTGCCCTATCCATCTAAATCACACATGGAAAGCTTATTTATTCAGCTTTCAGATCATATATAAATCTCAATTTCTGAAAATTAACACTTATGACTGGTTTTGTTGTCCAGGGTCACATATATTTTAGATATTTTTTCTGTTTTATGCACTTATATGCATATACCATACCTTGGTTAAGTGAGGAAGGGTTGTGGGGGATTCCATGTGTCCCAGCTGTCCAGAAGTGTTGCAGCCCCATGAGAACACCTGCCACACACACACACACACATCACAGGAGGATTACACTAATACAGACTCACTGCTCAAGAGAAAAGCCATGGATATACAGGTGAAGTGTATGACCTGTGATTGGGTGGTCAGGGCGAGAGAGTGATGAGCACCTGCAGCTACTCTCAACACCTCTTTACCATTCAGGCTCTTTACACAGACAGGCTGCGGTCTGTAAAGAAAGAGAAAGAAATCACCACATTATGTTCCTCTGTAACGCACCTAATGAGTCTGTCCTTATTTTAGCAGAACACATTATAATTTAAAGCCCTGGAATTTTATGTAACTCATAAGTCTGCAGGAGCAGGACTGGGCCGCTTTGTTAAGGGGAGGATTCTGACCTGGAAAGGAGGTCTCCATGTCCAAGTTGTCCTTCCTGGCCACGTCCCCAGCTCCACACTTCTGTCTGCAAAGAAGGCAGGTGGGCATCGACCTGAGGAATGCCTCCTGGAGCGAGCGGGATGGCCCGTGCACGGGGGCGGCTCGTTCGCCGCAAAAGACGCGGAGACACTGAGAGAACAGGAACAACACAATAAACAACAAAACACATTCAAAGAAATTTGGAACATCAATAACTAGAGGCAGAACACAGTCCACATCCAAACCAAGACACAAAATGATAGATCATAAGAAACTCGAGGCAGTTTGTCCCGCATTGAATATGCATTAGTTCAGTTCTGCCATATAAACACAAACAAACAGCATAGGGAAAATTCACATGAATCATTTAACAGCACAGACACGGACACACAGACTTGGCCAACTCCAATTTAACTCTCTGCAAAACACACACACATATACGCCGGTATGGCCAGGTGCACACACAAATAAACACACACAGACTGCTGCTGAGTTATGTTCCAGCCCCGCTGGGGTCCATCTGTCACATATGTGGGGGGTGAGAAGATGAGAAAAGGTGTGTGTGTTGCAGGTAGCCGGCCGCCATTGTCTTCCCTAGCCTGTGCATCGAGCCTCAGCTGATTTATCAATTTCGACAAACACACCAGGCTGAGGTATCCTGGAGCCTCGTGAGCTGAGAGACCTTAAAAAGTCCTCACATCTCTAATTCAGCAAACAAAATCACTTTAAACACATGCAAATCACTAGAGCAGAAAGTTTCTGACACACTAGAGACTTGAACTTGTTTTGATTAAAAGAGGGCAATAACTTTAAGTATCTGCATGTTTGGACTACTTCTCACTAAAGTTGAATCACATCGTGTTTTAACACACGACTTTTTCTCCCCAAACACAAGCAAAAAAATAGTATTTTAAATTAATAAAATAATTGTCTCTTGACGTTCAAGCACATTTTCACCCAAATTTAACGATTGTCGTCATGTGAAAAATATAGTTTAAAAAAAAGAAAATGTACAATTACTTTTTAATAAATTGTTTTAAAAAAATGCCTTGACACCTTTACACTACGATTCAGAATTTGGGTTAGTGCAATGTTTTGGAAAGCCTCCCATTCCCACTAATACAACACTAATATTGAAAAATATTATTAGAACTTTTGTATAATAATATATTTTAAAATGTCATTTATTACTGTGATGGCAAAAACATTACTCCAGTCTTCAGTATCACATGATACTTACGAAAGTATTCTAATATGCTGATCTAGTATGCAATAAACATAAAAATAGCAATAATAAAATGGAATTATACAATTAGGTACCGAGTGATATTAATTAATAACATGTACTTACTTAGGATTAGGTTTATTTTAAAATTAGCACCATGTAACTACGCATAATTTACTGTAATTACCATCACAAGTACATGTAACATGTTACAAAGACACTGTAAAAGTGTCACCCAAATTTCTGTTCTTCCTAACCAAAGACTTTCGAATGGAAGTGTAAAGTGATATAAAGTAACACATCCAGGAGCATCACGGTTTGAGCTGAAATTTAGACATGTGTTTGTGAGATTCACCCATAACATCTACCTCTAAATCTAAAACTTTTTCCATCTGCAGCTACACTAAAATACCTTCGGTTGTTGCGCTGCTTGCGACTCCTTCACCTCAAACTCTGCAATGTCTGTAACCATGGCAACAGCAATATATGGGAAACCTGTCCACAAGTGCCATCGGCAGAAATTTGAAGAGCCATGGCAATAAAACCAATGCCATTAACAAACACATTACAGTAAGCGAAAACCGTCCAGGCAGCGATTTGCAGGGTTTTTACTTTGAACTGAATGCACTAAGTCTTAACACACTGCTCAGGATTATGATTAAACTGCACATATTCAGCTAATAAAAGAATACATTCACTGCAATCATTCCTCTGGTTCTTATTCGTCTAAACGGAAGTACCGACTCTCTACGCTCAGCTGATTAAAAAAGCAGACCATTTTCTTTAAATATTTATGAAATTTGTCACAAAAAGGAATGGAGTTGTTAGTTATTCATAGCCTCTGCAGCAGAAACACCAAACGTGCAAAAACCCGATGGATGAGAGAGGCAAAACTTTGCAAGATGCTCATCAACTAGTCCATGCTAATGAAAACATGCCCATGCAGACTTACGGAGACGGCACACTGGGTGTAAGAGAAGGAGAGCGTGTGTACCCTGAGAGAGCAGGCCAGGCAGGGACAGGCGACGGCAGAGCTCCGCCTCCTCCTCTCGGATGTCCCCCAGGCTGGAGCTTTTCTTTCCCTGCATGGGCTCCTCCTGACGGAGTCTCTCCTCTACTCGCTCACGGCCCTCTCCTGGAACCTGGAGCACAAATAATTTGGTCAAACACATTAAAGCTAGATCATTATTTTGTATCATTATGTAGTTTCTTCCCAAGAAATGTACCAATTAAAATGTGAAAATGACATTAGTGTATAAAAAATGCATTGGTTTGCAAAATGCACTTACCCAGTAACCGATCACTTTTCTCAGAGAGAGAGCTTCATATGTAGACACCACACGTTCCCCCACTGCAGAGGCACAGGACACCACCAAGTTGTTTAACGCGGAGCCCATTGGAGTCACAGACTGGGCGACCGGGATCAAGGGGTCAAGGGTGAAACAATCAGCATGGTCACTGGAGAGCTATGATACGAAAGATTGTGCATTTAGAAGCAATTAAACAGTTTTGATTTATGATGGCTTGAAATAGTTGGATAGTGATGGCAGGATAGTTATATTACTAAATAAACAAAAAGTGTTCGGGGTCAGTAAGATTTTATTTAATATGGGGTTTTTTTAGGCAAAAATGCATTGAATCGATTTAAAATGTTTTTAAAATGTTACAAAACCTTTCTATTTGTCAAGGAATGCTGAAAAGATGTCCTAAATCTCTGATTAGTATTGTAGATATAGATAAATACA
Source organism: Enteromius afrohamiltoni (assembly GCA_034779775.1). Taxonomy (NCBI): domain Eukaryota; kingdom Metazoa; phylum Chordata; class Actinopteri; order Cypriniformes; family Cyprinidae; genus Enteromius; species Enteromius afrohamiltoni. The sequence continues at coordinate 4,143,322 of JAUYWG010000039.1, read as the reverse complement.
TGTGCATATTTAGTGTTTACAAATCATTTTTACATTTACATTACAATCGTTACAAACAATAATAATATAATAAAAAGTAATCTTCAGCAAATCTTAAAATTAATATACATTTTGGCATTTTCTGCGTCTATGTTGTTATGCCCCAATTCACTTACTTATTTTGTACTTTATTTTTAACTTATTTAGACTCATTAAAGTACTGAATTGTAATACGGTCATTTATAAGTTATTGGCAATATCATCTCATAGAGAATTGTAATACTTTACATAAAGCTATTTTATAAAGTGAAAAAGATCAAATTAAATATATAGAAAGGTGACAATTTTTTTATATAAATCTAATAATTTAGTTTTTTAATATATTAGCTTGATGCTTGCTAGACTAACCTGAGCAGAATGAAGTGTGCTGGGAGTCTTGGTGGTGTGCTCTGCCAGGGCATGATCAGAAAGTCTCTTAAGGTAGGCCTTCACTGCCTGCTCATCAGGATATGGGGAGGACTTCCCCCCTGTGGCTCTACAGCTGTCCGGCTCAAGGGTGCAAGTCTCTGAGGCTTCAACACAAACCTCTCCATTTGCAGCTGGAATTTCAGGCTCTGTCGAGTCTTCTATGGCTGGTTCTACAGGTTCTTGACTCGAAGCAGGAACCTGATTTTGGGGTTCAGAGGCAGGTGTGCTTTCAGTTTCAGGGTTGGTGCTAGAGGAGGGTAATTTTGGGATCTGAGCTAGCATGGATGGGCCAGGTTCTGTGGGAGAGCTCTTGCCTTGCTTACCACTTGAGCTCTGATCTGGGCTGCCCTCTAACGCAGACTTGGGCTCACCACTGTCCAGCTCAACACCTAGTGGACAGTGATGACCATCAGAAATAATAACGTGGTCCTCTTTGTCTGTCATAATGTACAGCAGCTGATTGCATTGACCGCACTTGTCTTGTTTCCGAGGCTCTTGTGGAGGGGGAAGACAGCGCACCAGAACCAGGCTGTGAGCAGCACCACAGGCCACCTGCAACACGTGCCTTCCAGCAAGGTGCTCAACCTTCTGGGGCTTCCAGACAGGAAACGTTGAAGTGTTCAGGCCCAGCTGGCACCCGCTTCCCCAAGCCCAGACTTCATGGCTGGCTGAAAGAGCCAGAGTGTGCTGATCCCCACAAGCCACCTCCAAGATCTTCACCGTCTGAGGGGGTGTGGCTTCTGAGTCGAGCACACCCACAGGGGTGGGGTTAGGGATAACAGAGAGTCCTGATAGGCCACACTGGCCATGAGCATTTTCTCCCCACATGTGCACTCCTCCATCTTCTGTCACGACTCCACTGTGGGCAGAGCCAGCAGCCACAAAAACAACACGTTGTTCGTTAAGGACAGCCTCCAAAATTGGCTCGGTCACTACTGATGATGTTTGGTTCTGTTTCCACGGTAGCTCGCCAAAACTGTAGACTTGTCCTCCTAAATACAGTATATAAATTATGACATTTCTGGATTTCAATAATAATAAAGAAAAAAAAAAGCATGAGATACAATAGTCAATAGTCTTTTCACAAGCTCACCAGCTAGGGGACCTTACTAAACTTCCAAATGAAGCCATTCATTATTTTAGAATCATATAACTTAACACAAAATCAAGATGTATATTGAAATTAGGGTTGCACGATTTGGGAAAAATATTTAGATTATTAAGGTCAAAATTTCGATTTGCGATTGCGATACAATAAACTAGTGATATGACTAAAGGAAAATGCACACACAGATTACTAATAATGCTGAAATCTGTATTTCTCAATTGAAGATACAGTATACAGAGCAATCTATCAACAACAAATGAAAACTAAATTGTACAAAATTAAACAACAGTAACATCTTTACATTACTGAATTAAATTACATTAAATTAACTTTTGGTATCTCTCCAGTGTGCCAATCATTTTCTCAAATCCCTCTTTGCTAAAAGTGCGTTCACACCTGAGGCGACTTGGGCGAATATATATCGCTAGTTGGATGCTTGAACATTTCGAGTTTACCCCAGTTTCACACTGCACGCGTCAGCAGGGCGTATTTTTTCAGCGCCCATGTTAAAGGATGAGAGCTTTCATACAGTATGCGAGACGGCGCAGAAGTGCATAGCAGGTGCAGAGAAATGACATAAATCAAAGCACATGGCACACAGTGTTCGGAGATAAACGCTGGAAAATACGACAGAAAGATGCTTGTCTACAGCCTTCTGCAGTAAAAGCTGTGCGCGACAAACGCTGCCGGTATGAGAGGACAATCGGTGCGCACTGCTCCTGCCCTGCATACGCGCCGCTTCTGCACTGCTTATGCATGCAGTAAAACCGGCGTGTTTAACTCGCTGCTTAATTCACGTGAATTTCACTGCAGGATGTCTAATTGCGTCTTTGCATTGACTTAACATGTAAATCACTCGCGCTTAACGCAAGAATAAATGTCTTGTTATGTCCACAAATGCATTTGTTTATTTAATATAATCGCAACATTTGCTGTAATGTAATCGCATAGGAGTGACATCGCTATTGCGATATGATTAATCATGCAGCATTAATTGAAATTGAATTGAATATTTCCAAATGCTTTCTAACCCTGCACAGACACACAACTACCGCATTCAAGGACCAGAAAAGTAAGGTAAGGACATCGCTAAAATAGTTCCGTAACAACAGTGGTTCAACCATTCATTTATACATTTTATATCATTTTTGTGCACAGAGAAATAATAATTAAAAAAAACACTTTCTTCTTAGAACAACATTCCTGCAGATGAAATCTTATAATTTCGGTAATCCATCACTGGGTTTGCATGCTTTATTCTGATTGGCTGTCAATATTTTTATTATTCATCAACTAAAAAAAATATTCTGAAACACTATATTGTTCCTCTGTGTAGTTATCATTATAGTTGTGTTGTTGACTTCCATATCTCATAGAATTAGAACAGTTATTAAAACTTTAGTTATATTATAGTTACCATGGTGTGAATGGCCTTTGGCCTACATGGAGGCAAAATCACTAAGAATATGAACAATAACAATTTTGAGCAGTTTTCTAGAGAAACAAATTAATATCCAAGAACACACAATAAGAAATGTTTTATGGTGTTGAGGAGACTGAGGGTCACAGTGACAAGTCACCCTTGAGAACACCTCCATGTATCATAATATTAATGATGCCATCTGCAAATTGATATTTTTTTCATTTTAGGATAGTTTGTCAATGAAAATAAGATGCAAACTACAGTATAAGACTTTGTTCTGTAAAACCCATAAAGAATCAACACTGGACACCAATACATTTCTCTGCATGGACATTTCCAAAATCTCATTTAGAGTTAAAGAGGTTGTGGAATGACATGAGAGCGAGTAATCAATGAGTATTTATTTATTGTGGGTGACCTATCCTCTTAAACCTCTGTGTTACTTTTCTGAGATTTGTCAGAGCTGATGATGTCAGCTTGGCAAGGCATTTTAAAGGCAAATCATGTTATTAAATTTTGATAAAAGTTCACAAAGATTTTTTTTTTCGTTGCAATCAATATCTTATTAAGCACAATAAAGCCATGTAAACAGCATCTGCTTTGATGTTGACTTTAACGTCTTAACAAAGGGCTCATCAAATATTATTTATTTTGCTTCCACAGCTAAATTTGCATCTGTGAATAATAAATGTATTACCTTCTACTAGCAGAACGCCGTGTCTAGCTCCCAGGGCAGCTTGGAGCACTGGCCGGGAGAGCAGCACCCTCTCTGGTGTGGTGCTGTAAGAATATCCCCTCCAGGTGTGGAGAAGCCCTCTCTCTCCAGAACCTTCCTCCTCACCACAACTACAAACACAGAGATGAATACACTCTTAGAAAAGTCATAAGACAAAAAAATAAAAAATCTAGAGAAGAAGTGTACAAACGACCCATTGTTCAACATTGCTGGCAGTCGGTGTTTGAACACACTCACCTTATCGGCTTCTCCATCTCTAAACGTTCCCCATATCACAGCTGCTGCGTTTGTCACTTTGGATGATTGTCCTGTGAGGGAACAGGTGATGATTGATAAATGACAATCATTTTTCTGAGAAAATACTTCATGGAACCAAAGTGAGTGAGGCAACTCTGTGCATTCTGTACCTAGGCTATGTTTCTTCTTCGTTAGTTGTAAAATAAGTAAACGAAACGTCCAGAATTTGTGTCAAGCAGTGTCCTGACAAAGACTGCCAGTGTCAACACACATGTACACACACTGATCAGGGCCAAAGGTGACGCAGAGCTGTGATGAAATCATCCGCGGAACTGAAAAACAACAGATCTGGAATACTGTCTAATACATTTCCAAAATGAATATTAACAACACCTTTCCTGTGTTGTCAAGTTGGTCACAAATAAATGGCATGCATTTAAACGAAAGGAAAACTAAATATGCTGCGCGTATCAGATACAATATTGTGATTATCGATCTAATGATGTCGAATATGAAACCCCACGTCTGATGACATTAAAGCACAGCAAATTGCGATTTACGTTACATCCACGGCGACAGGTGGGAATTGTGTTAAATAACCGATGAATGGAAAAATAATACTATAAAAATAAAGCCAAAATACATTCGCTAGAAGTATTTCCATTTTCATTTTCATTCCATTCGCTGCTTTAATATCAATCAAGCTAGGAAATATGGTGCTTCGTTTATCCTTACCTCGAGATGTCAGATCAAAGATCTCTTGGCCTAATATATCTTGTTAGCTTTTAAAACACCTGATCAGAAATGTAAAATAAGCCGGTGAGGAGAACAGAC
>JAUYWG010000039.1:4090531-4119184 GCA_034779775.1 Enteromius afrohamiltoni | reverse complement strand
AACAACCTGCTGGCTGTGAAGTTCTGGCCAGCGCGGCGTCCACTTGGCGTTCAGATCCAGAACTGGTGGCTATGCTTTCTACATATGTAACCTAGACATTTCCTAAAGTGTTATATATTTTTAGGTTGTAAATTCTTCAGGTGGTGTGACACCATAAATAAAATAAATAATTACTATGTGTATTTACTTCAGTGTATTCAAGCTTAAAAATATTTTCTTGAATGTAAAACAGCATTTCTTTTTTCAAAAAAAAAAAAAGTTTTATTCTATAGGTTTGATACACAACAACATTACCATAAAAAAAGCTACTTTAGAGTAAAAATGGTTAAAGATATTTGTTTAGGTTTCTAAATTTTAGTCTAATATCTAAGATCTACTGAAGTGATCTTGGGCAGATTTAGTAATTACCAGAGGAAAGCTTTGAACAAACTTTCTGATTCTTTGTGTTAAAGTAATTCTAAACTCTTCTACGACATGAGGTTCTTTTATCCTCAGCACACGTGCTCAGCAGGAGGCTCCTATTTCTCTGTCTGCATATAAGAGAGAGATCAGATAATCAGAGTTATATAAATAATAAAAAATGAATATTACCGCCCTGCCTCCTGCAGCGAAAGCAGAATGATAATTTACACATTTGATTCTAACACAGATGGAGACAGAAAAAGTATTTGCGCATCTGTCTTTCCAAACTCTTCTGCTCTCTCTTTACCCTTCACAGCGTTTTGCTGCTTTGTAATTAATCTATGTTTTCAAAAGTTTGCAATGTGACAAGATTCTGACTAGCTACTTTTCAAAGCTAAACCAGGTGCGTCAGTTTTCTTCAGCATGTTGTGGATGTTTTATTGTTGTGGAAAGGCTGTGAAATTTAGCCTCCATGCTGCTATGAAGATTCACGTTTTACCAGCTGTATAGAGCTGCAGAAGCTGAAAGACCTGTCATTTAACGGTGAATCGGCTCAAAGCGACAGCATGATTTATCGCAGATAAAAACAAATCTTTCTTTCAGATAACTCTTCGTGGTTTCATTCTCCTTTTTACCCTGCAGTAAAATGGCATTTAAACAGTGCAATGAGACAGGTCCTTTCATATCTTTTTCCTTCTCTTCTTTCATACGCACACACAAATAAATGCACACAACAGACTGAGGGAGTGAAACATCTTGTTTCTTTTCCCGAGATGAGAGCGAGAAAGAGATGGAATGTAGCATGGAAAATTCTTCAGCTTCTCTCGCTTCGGTTTTCAGATAATGACACATGGTTGAGTTAATGTATTCAAGACCTAAAAGGTCATGCATATCAATAATCTGCTTTTAATGCTGGTTGCGTATGTGAGCATTTCCACAGGAGAGTGGGAGAATCCTGAAAGCTTTGAAAAGCTCTCTCTTCGCTCTTTAACAGGCCTTTGACCTTTAACAGGACTTTGCAGCTTTCAAGGTCATTTAGAAGTCAGATCTCTTAATATACATTTGTTAGCACACAAGGGATCCAAAACTAGTGAGTTGTCTGCAAAACCTTCTTGGAGAAAACATCATACACTGCGATAAGCTCTGTGGAAATAACCTATCCAAGTTGTCTCATAAGCTGTCACATGTTTTAAATGTTATACATAACATTTTGTCAGTAAATAATAGATTTACTGTTTAAATTGGACTGAAAATAAGCTGGTTATTCTGACGTTCCCCACATTTGAAAGAAAGAAATAATTTAATTAAGCAAGGAAGCATTAAATTGAAAATTATGAGTGACAACAAATATTTTTATATTTATATATTATATATATATTTTATATTAATTTTTTTACAAAAGGTAAAAAAGTTTTTTTTTTTTTAATGCTGTTCTTTTTTTTTACTCGTCAGAAATTCTATGTCATTATAAAAATAATAAAATGAACACAAATGATGTTTTCTATAAAATTAAAATACAACAAAAAATAAAAATAAGAAAAATTGTAAAATAGTAAAAAATTGTAAAAATAGTTCATAACATTATTTTCTTTTATGTATTTTTGATTAAATAAATGCAGAAAAATTAAAAACTAACAATTTCAAAATTTAGAACAAAATGAAAAATACTCGAATTGTATTATTTTGGACTTGCAGGTCTTTTTCATACATTTTGTTTCTAAAGTATTTCAAGAGTGTTGCAATAGTAGACATAAGAACAAAATCTTGCTAAACTAGGTTAGAATACAAAAAAAAACCTTGTTATAGACCTTAGGCAAAAATGTAAATAATATCTGATGGCCTCATCTGAGTTTTGTGAGAAGATGAGCAGATTTAGGAAGACAGGAAGTTAAACAGAGGTCTAAAAACTATTTCTTTCTTTGATTTCTGGAAAACTAAATCAGTGAAAAGCAGACTGCTCAAACTGCCCGAAGCGCATGAGTCAGTAGTGGAGAGAAGTTGCATGTGAGACGCTTATTATTTGCTTAAGTAAGTTTTATGGATATACACTGAGGGTGTGTATCGATGTGGATGCTTTGGTTGCTTTCCTGCTTTATCTCTTCTATCTGCCCTCTGCTGCCCTTCTGCACAACTCACCACATTCAGAGATCAACTTACTCCTCATGCCAAGGTAGAAAAAGAGCTTGGTATTTGAACAGTAGACCTAAAATGATGAAAAAACTATATTTTTGGGGGTGTTTTCATAGTTTTTGATGTGACTGCGTGACACATCCTCTTTCTTTGCCTCACTCTTCTGAGAAGATCAAAGACCTGGGCTTTCAAAAGCATACTTGGACTCCATTATATTTGACTAGGGGTTATCAGTGTTGAGCACTTGTATAAATATATATTTATTTGTTTTCTTTTTTTGCTTTTCCTATCTCTCCCAACATTTAAATCTAAATTTTTTTTATTTGGAATTTCTCTCCTTTTCTGCAAAACTGACATCTAGACGAGCAGAACTTCTGCAAGTCTGACAAGTTCATTGGTTTTCATTATCATTCCAGTTGACATGAAAGAAAATGACTTCTGAGCTCTTAAACCAGACCTCACTTTTAGCTTCATCTGTCTTGCCAGACACTATATTCCCCCACTTCAAGGCTTTAGTGTTTATAAACACATCCAAACACAAGCGTGCCGTTTCTCATCAGAACTCTGTTAATGACTTAAGATTAATTGAACTTTGATCCGAAAAAGATGATTTACGCTAAAAATCAAACCTTCTTCTGAAACCTCTTCCATTGCATCTTTTTCCTTTCATTATGCCAACAGACATGGGTGAAAAGACGAGGATAATAACAGCTTCTGAAAAACTTTTTCATTATTTAATCAAATCTCTCACTGAATACTGATACAGATACAACTGGCAATTAACACCAAGTTCAACCCTGAAAAAAAAACAGGAGGAAGATAGAGATGGGAATAGAACCCTTGATCATTATCATTAGAGACTCTATTATGATTTCAGTGTATTAATATGCCTGCAGATTTTAATTTTGTTCAGTGCTGATAAGCTACTTTTTAACCAGGAGAGACATTATCTGACTTAAAATGTTCACACTGCATACAAGTCCGATTTGGCCTTCTTGGAGCCTTTTTGTGCCTGTCTGCAGAATACACTGTGATCTATCAGTGTAGTCTGTATCCGATGTATCCACATCCTTTGCTAAAGTAATGATGTAAGAGCCAGCATGATGCCAGGACATTTTCCCATGCAAAAACTGAAAGCTGTCATTGTGGAAAGACAGGACTGATATTTTTCCCTCCCCTCATGTCTATTATGACATCTTGCCACAGTACTGAACTCAACAGAGCATGAAATAAAATATTTTATGTTTTTATGGCTGTACTGCACAAAATTGCTGAAACTTCACTTACTTACTGAAGACTCTTTTTTAGCAGAAAAGTGAAATTCATACAGGTTTGGAACTACTTGAGGGTGAGTAAATAATGACATAATATTCATTTTAGGGTGAACTATTCCTTTAAGCCCATAATCTTTAATTCATAATTACAAACGTGCAACTATTCAAATGTCACTGTCCATGGTGCTGAAAGAAGCCCCTTTTGGTATTATTTCTGTGACTAGACATTTAGATTCCACTTAAAGATAAACACGACGATCACGTATCAAAGGATAATAAGCCCAGCAAATGATGTGAATCTTTTAGCTTTAGTAAAACATAACATCTGTGCATTAAAACTGTCTAAGCAACACAGGTGGATTTGTCAGTGACTTGAGGCAGCCCATGGGAGCTGTAGTCAGCCATAGAAAAAATGATGAGGAAGAGATAAAACAGGACAAGAATGAGATCGGAATGGGGCCTTTGGGACAGCTTTTAAGTATGGCAATGTACAGACCGTAAAGCAGGAGATTTCATTGGGTTCAAACTCCCAGCAGTCTTTGCCGTAAACACAGATACAGAGAAATATATATTCTCTGTCACAGTGTAGATCTGTGCACAGTGATAAACCTTAGGAAAGCAACACCATTGTGTATGGCAGATATTATGTGATTTTATTATGGACCAAATAGAGATTCAAAAAACTTTTTTCTTTTTCAGTACATTTATTTATGATTACGCAAAATGTAAAGACAATAGACATTAAATAAGCAGAAAAAAATACAATTAAAAATAAATTGTATAAGTTTATAAAAATAAATATATATATATATATTTTTTAGCTCTCGTATTATGAAAATACCATTGCATTACAATAAGATATTTCTCATATTTGTAATAGGCCTGCATGCGTACTGCATAAAATGAGCTTGTGATTCGAATGATTTTTTTACTACAGTAAACAGAATATTTTTCACATTATGTTAGATTATAAAATACAGTAGTGTGATGAATTCTCAGAGACATTCGGATCCATGTGCAAGGCTTTAATGGGTCGTGATAACCGGCAGAAAGTACATTCCACAGCAAATGGGTATGTTAGAGATAATCCAGCAGAATAGTCGATAAACAAGCACAAGTCAATAAGGTAGGCGGCAAGAATCATAAACGGGAGAAACAGTCCAGGGTCATACACGAAGAAACAAACACGGGTTGGAACACTCAGTAATATCACCATTGGCAGATAAGATTCACAAAGAATTCAAAAAAGTCTGGGGCCTAAATGTGAAACACCTGTGGCGAATCAGCCGAGGTACATGGGGAAAAGGAACCTTAGAACGCGGGCGAATGTTCCCACTGCTGTCGGTCGGAGAGAGCCACAGTGGCGTTATTGGTGACAGAGCCCCAAAACCTAGAAATCGTTGGAGGTTTTTAATCAATTGGGCTCGGGGCCAATTTACACTTTGTTGTCATCCATGGTGACCCCCTTTGCACTGATTATATATCCCAGGAAGGAGATGGTAGAGAAGTGAAACTCACACTTCTGTTGGACAACCCGAGAGGCATCACTAAATACTCATAATGTCCAATTGTGGTTAAGAATGTTGTTTTTTACTCATCCCCTGCCTGAATGCGTATAAGGTTGTAGGTACACCGTAAATCCAACTTAGTCAAGATGCGAACGGTGCAAAGTTGTTCCAGGGCTGATGGGACCAGTACTTGATAGTTATCTTGTTGAGAGGTCTGTAGTCGATGCAAGGTCGAGGGAACCATCTTTCTTTTTCACAAAGAAGAAGCCTGCCGAAGCAGGTGAGGTGGATGGACGAATCAAGCCCTTAGGTAGTTCCCCCCCGCGATGAACTGTTTCATACTATGTGTCTCGGGTTGGGAAAAGGGGTAGACTCAACCTCTGGGGTGTGTGGTGCCAGGCATGAGGTCGATGGCACAGTCAGTCCTTCTGTGTGGAGGCAGCTGGGTGGCTTTGGTTTTACTGAAAGCGATGTGCAAGTCTTGGTAGTGCTCTGGAAGAGTCTCTAATGGCATTGACTCCTGTGTGCTGACAGGGGAGTGATGATTGTCCTTTTGTGGGTAACAACAGCGTTGTTGGCAGGCGGGTGACCACTGTATTATCTCCTGTTCCTTCCACGAGATCCTGGGATCATTTAGGGTGATCCATGGGGGGCCGAGGATCAAGGGGTGACTGGGTGCCTGGTTGACATGAAATTGAATGATCTCTGTGTGTGGTGAACTGGTCACTAGCGTGAGTTTTTCGGTGATATAGTGGATCTTTCCGGTGCCTAATGCTCGTCCAACTAGTGCCACAGCAACAGGGGGTGTACATGAAATGAGAGAGAGACTATGGGAGTTAGCGAAATCTTGATCAATTAGATTTCCCGCTGCCCAACAAATGGCTTAATTTTTATGTACTGATCTTAAACTATGATGCACACATCAAGGAGCAGAGAAGATGATAGTGGGTATGGCTTACCCAGAGATTAGTAGGGCGTGGAGGTCTAGCGGGACACTGAGCAAGAAGATGTCCTGACACAGTACAAGCATAGACGATTTTTCATTCTCCTCTCACGTTCCTCCTCGGATAGACAGGTGAATCTGACCTGCATGGACTCCTAGGTGGATGTGCTGGGGAACGGGATGGACACAGGGGTGGTACAGCGACCTCTGCGAGATCAGAGGAGGTTATCAATAATTGCCGTATCAGTGTGGAAATTATCAGTCTAAAAATCAAAAGTAGCATGATTTTAAAGGCCAACAGTTTAACACTAAATTTTGGACATAAAAAAAAACACGTCAAAGATAAAAGGATTTTTGAATAGCCTAAGTTCATATTTTTGGAGTAAAGTTAAAATAAACAGATGCATATAGCGTTCTGGACCGCACACCTCATGACGAGCCCTTTAAACTGATAACTGCATATTTTTTTATTATAACAATGATGAAGAATAAGCATAAATGTTTTTTTCTAATGTGCTGCAGAGAAAACTAATGCAACTAACGATGCAGTTTTGTCATTTTTATTCATAGCTGTTAAACAAAAGATGTGTCTTTTAGCAGTTCTGATATAATTTGTAAACACAGGTTTATCACCCTGCAGTTCAATTTTGATGTGGGTTTAATTTCAGAGTCCAATTTTTCCAACGAGGAGGAGAAGCCTCATTTACATGTAATTTGATAGTAATATTGTCACATGTACCAGGTCACGTGAGGTCACGAGGACCCGGAAGTAATCTCACGGAGGTGTATAAACAGGAAGTAGGTGTCTGTCTGGCACCAGACATTAAGCTCATGGAAGCTGTGTCAGGTCCCCAACTCAACTCAACTCACGTGAGTACTATCTCGTTTATATATCTGTCTGTGTGCGTGTGAGAACGCAGATTTCTCTGTTGAAATCCCTACTGCCTGTTGGAGCGTTCTCAGATCAATCTGCGTGATTACCTGCTCACTCGCGTTCCTCTGTGTTTGGGTTTTCCGTCACGCTACAAGGGGACATCCTCGATCATTCATTTCTTGTCTGACTCTGTGACAAATATAGACTAATAATAATAATAATAATAATAATAACAATAGTTTCATGCATTAATAGGAGAATGAGTATAATATATACTGAGTCTTGAGTACCAACAAAGACATCTGCTATCGTCAATATCTCTATCATTTATACACTATACTATCATCTGTCGGCACAAAAATAGGATACAGTCAAGAATTTAAAGACCTCAAGGATAAGGAAACTACTGCAAGAAAAAAATATCTCTACAGGTGGAGCTGGGGAGGAAGAAGGTTAACAAGAGATCTTATAATTTCGCTGCAGGACAATTGCCAGCTAAAGAACTAAATAAATGATTATAGAAAGTATGACTGATTGACTACTGCCACCTAGTTTGAGAGAATAAATTCTCAGTTAGAGTTTCATGACTTAACTATGAAAAAAAACACATAAAAACATGGGATTTGTGTCAGAACGTATCATCTGGTTTGCACATGACACAGAATATTAAAACATTTAAATCAATAATGAGACAGTGTACAGAAAAGGGATGAGGGGCCAGTAAACAAGATGCACAATTAACAATGTCTTTGAATGTCAGCAAGACAAAAGTATATGGCTGACTTCAGCAAGTGTCTTGCAGACTATTCCCCTTTTGCATGTCTTGAAACAGATGATTTCACTTGGGACTTAGAACACATTTTCCTCTCCGTGAGAGGCACAACATGCTTTCTTTTTTAAAGGAGACTCATAAAAGCCAGTATATGAGCACTTATTGTTTGCTGCTCCGCATCTTAACACCAGGACCTACACTAGTGAATGCAAGTATGAATTGTGTACTGGGTTCACTAATAAATGTACAGTTACTGAATGAGACCCATTGTAAGTATCAGTGAGTATACAAACTTAAAAAAAATACTACATTTAATTCCTAAAGACTAACTAAAATCGCAATTTTTTTTTTAAATTTTTTTTTTATATAGCAATGTGACTTACAGACCACAAACGAGGTACAGTAAACCTCTACCTGAAGCCTTTATTTCAAACAAAAAAGAAAACTGTCATTCAAAGGCCTTACATTCATGCCATAAAATCTTATATCACAGGCAGTGAAACAAATGCTTCCTTTTAAAGTTTTAGCTCATTATATAAAACGCGTTTGCAGTTTTTGGGGGCTATAGCTAGAGGCTGGGTTTGTGAGGGCGACTTCAACACAAAAAGCTCTGCTGAGTCTGGAGGCTCTGACAACACTGCAATTTAACAGCAACCCTTAATGGGCTCAAACAAATCTGCCACAAGCTTTCCTGAGTACATGAAAGCAACAAAGTGCTTATTTTGAAATATTGTGAAGTCACTCAACATGGAAAGTGCCTGACGAGAGAGTTTTAGTAATTCAAAACCTGAGACAGAGAGAATTCACACACAAGTTTAATACAATCACTTCTGCAGTGAAACAACTGTGTGCTAAAAATGTTTTTTTACATCAGACAATAATATATGGAAGAGTTTGTTTCTTCATCAGGACAGAAATTGCTCACCAATGGTGTTGTCAGATTAAGAGATAAAGCATCACAATAACCATTTCAGAATTGTTTCTACTATTCATTTATTTGATGATATAAACCTTTACAAAGGAAGGATTTATTTTATCTATTTATTTTTTTGTGATGAGCAAAAAGTGATTAAAAAAAGCATTTATACCATTTTTAAATATTTTCTTCTTTTGTTGCAAAAACACATTGATTCGGCCATTATTTACTCCCAGAGTCATGTGAGGCATGGTTCATTACTGATTTGCACATGTTATTTGATTATTTTTTGACTGCTGAACAAAAACACCAACCTACTCCCACTCTAAAGCTTAGAAAATCAAAGATAATTTTTAATATACATCTGACTGGATTCATCTGAAAGAAGAATGTCATATAGTATACACCTACAGCAGGATGCCTTGAGAGTGAGTAAAACATGCGTTAATTTTCATTATTGGATGAACTAACCCTTTAAAGTGCATTTTTTGGACTTTGACAAGCCTTAGTGACCATTTACTTTCACTGAATGCATTTGAGCAGCATGAACGTTCTACCGAACAACTGTTTTGGTGTTCAACAGAAGATGGCATAACGTAAAGTTGGGTAAATAAAGATAGACTTTTTATTTTTCCTTGAACTATACTTTTAACCATCAAATATGTTCTGACTTGCTGTGATCATATCATGCCGTACAGCAATTTCTCAAATTTGCTTGTTGCTGGAATCTCATTGCATCACACTTGGTTAGGACACAGTGCAAAGTGAAGGAAAACTGCAGACTCTATTCAAACCGTCTAGACTGTGAGACTTTCAATACATCTCTCATCTGGTGGCCAGAGTGATTTTACAGAACATTTAATTTCTCTGCAATTACAGCAACCAGTCTGACCTATGGATCTCGTATGTCTAGTTCTCACTTTTATTCTTTTTTATTTATTTATTTTTCTGAGTATGCGTGTGAAAGCTAAGGTCACTAAGCAGTACCACAGTAATGTATATGTCTTCTCAAAGAACACATTTACCATTTACCATGGAGCAAACTGAAGCTTTTCTCATAGACCAGTCAACCAAGTTTTAGACATGTTAATTAATTAAGGTTAAAAATGGTCATTAATCCGTTTTTTGAGGTTTATATTCAGTTACATTTTAGACAAAAAGTTTTAGATTATGCAATTTGGTTGGATTACTCTTGGTAAAATATATGTGCATATGTAAAACACTGGAGAGAGGCAGACTTATGCAACAACGTGTTTATCTCACTTTAACAAAAACACACATTCTATAATCTGCACAATGCATATAAATGCATGATTACTGCAAACACCAAACTGCATGCATATCTCATAATTAAAGTCATACTTAAGTCATACTTAATCTAACATATTTATAGTATTTTAAATTATTACCTCTCATTTAAAACTCTACATGTTTTTCTGGTGTTACGTGTTCTGTGTTGATGTTTTCCATAAGATTGTAATGTACATAAATGAATATAGTTTGTCCTAATACATAATCTATACAAGTTCTGAATGGAACATGCCAGAAAAAGAATGAGGGACAGCTGTGCCCTTGTTAATATGTAAATGAAATGGTTTCACTGTCCTGGTTTTAATTGCAATACTAGATGATTCAGTAATTTGGAATTAATGTTCAAGGTTTGCGTGCCATGCTCTTGCTTTTATGTAGAACCATAATGAATGGATTGTCTAATTACTTAATATTGTACAAAGTAGTGTCACATTCATTAGCCCATGGTTAACCTTTGTTTAGGCTTCCTGTTTCCTTCAAGCTCAGATGGAGTGATTGAGTCCTTCATGGTGTCAGGTACATATGCGTATCACATAGGGCTCTTTTACAGCCACTTATGGGTCAATTGGTGCTTAGAAATCACAAGCACAGATGGTATACAGTAATTAACATAAATTAAAATTCCCATTTCAGTGATTGGCTGTTTTTGAGTCCCAAATGGATGTCATCCTTCCTTTAAATGTATTATACCTGCTGAGTCCTTAATGACATCATGAACCTATGAAATAATTTAAACTCAGAGCTGTCCCTTTAGGAATTTTCCAGTCAAAGTGATGTGTGAAACCAACCTCAATGCACTAAAATGCAAAAAAAAAGAAAGAAAAATTACACGGCCTGTAATTTACACTGGACATTGTTAATACAATTGAACATACACATTTCAGTTTTTTTCTAGCAATAAAAATTAAGCAAAATTAATGTTGTTGTTTTTTATAAAATTGTTCAATTGTTTGGGGTTAGTAAAATGTTATTTTAAAATTGCTTAAAATATTTTTTTTCCACCAGTAAGGATGCATTAAATTGATCAAAAGTAACAGTAAATACATTTTGTAATCGATCAAATAATTATATTTTTTAACACATACTTTTTTCCTTTCATAAAAAATCCTGAAGCATAAGAGACTCAGCGGTTGTGTATATTTCCCATAAATTAAAAAATATATGTATTTAATACCTTTTCTAATTATTAGAAAAACATAGTTGAAGAGCTGAGTTTGATGATCTCTGAGGTCAGATAGAATTATAATTATAAGGAGGGAAAGAGAGTAAGACACCAAAGTGTATCCTTCTTGTGAAAAGTGCCATCTACAAAGCTAAGAGGCTGAGAGTGAGAGAGCTGACGAGTAAAATGGCCAGAGCTTCACTTACGCTTGTTTTCATGCACCTGCTGTGCTTTTTTACAGCCTTCCTTTACTGATGCTTGCAGGAAAAGAACACTCAGCCCAATACTTTATTTCTCAAGTGCATACTGGCCTTTAAGCCAGATGGGTCCTGATTGGGTTTGTGATATCCCGAGGCCATCTAATCACAACCGAACACACACACATACACATACATCCTGATGAGAAGTACTGCGAGCAGAGTATTCCGAGAGAAATAATGACCACTAAAAGAGGAGAACAAAGAGATACAATCACACCATCAGAAATTAGTCATCCTCTATGTCCTGATTAGCTGCTCTACCCCGGAAGAATTCAGATATCAGCACCTGGACCTGCTCAAACACCATTTAGAAGTTAATGTAGATGTGAATAAAAAGAACTCAACTTCCTCAGCAATGGTAATGGTGCATAAAGTGGAAGTGGATCAAAAGTACCTCAATAACAATTTCTTTCACAGTTTATTCCCTCAACAAGCTGTCAGCCTGTGTTTTAGAGACCATTTATCTGTCAAATTATAGGCTGATGGAGGTGAGGGTGCGTGTGTGTTGGAATGAAGGTGAGGGTGAGTGTGTGTTGGAATGAATCTGTGTTTCTCAACACACTAAATACTGCTGAGGTAACATGCCGTCAGTGCAGTTTGCCAAAGCAATGCAGCATTCACAGTAATTAAACACACACAGAGTCAAAAACTCTATCTCTCACACACACACACACACACACACACACACACACATGCATATAGTGCTGCAGAAGTCTGCAGGTGAGTTTTGTAGTGTATTTGCATGTACAGATTCACTAAAAAAACTAACAATAGTTTAATAAATGATATAATAGATTTTATTTGACATGCTATTCTTGTATGTTGCTTAAGATTTTGTTTATTTAGATATTATAAGGCTCGGGGACGGCGACCATTTTTTGCTGTGACGCAGAATCGGCAGCCTTGTTGAGCAGTGACTCACATGTGGCCACCTTCTCGTGCAATGACTCACGCAGGGCAGCCATCTTGTGCAGTGATTCGGGAATCGCGTCAGTCTCTGGTGTGATGATCGCCGGGCGGTGGTTACGTTGCCCTTTGCTGCAATCAGGAACCGCCTACTTCACTTCTACTATGAAAAATTACTCACAGAACAAAAGTCTTTAATCTGTTCATCATCTGCTTGAACAAGATGACTGTAGGCTATAAATTCCTCAACATAATCCTCTATGTCACGACCGCGCTGGAATATCGGGTTGAGACGCGACAATGAGACCCGGTCATAATCCTGCCAAAGTGGTGCAGAGAAGTCTCTGAACAAAAGTTGAGGTAAACAGTCGCTGGATCCTCGGTGGCTGTTCATTCTGTAACAACACGGTGGTGAGGCAAACGGATCCACATGCATACTGTTTATTAAAGACTCACAGGGTAATCACAAGCAGGGTCAGTAACGGCAAACTGGTACATCAAAGGTAGAGACAATAGAATAATCCAAATCGTATTCCAAATCCAGATCGGTGAACGGTATCCAAGGGGAAAAAGAGCGAGAGTCCGGAACAAGCAGGGTCCAGAACGATAATCCAAGGCCAGGAACACAGAGAAACACAGAGGGCACAGAGGGCTTACAAAGGGGAGACACACACGGTAAATCCACACAATTGAACACCGATGTGCAAAACAAGACCAGGGGCGGAGGAACTAATGTGTGGCCATAGCAACAAAAAAGGTGTGTGGAGACAACTGTTCATATTAAAAGTCTTTAACACAGAACGGAGGGACAGACAAACAAAGAAAATAGTACGGGCTATATCATTCCAGTGTCAAGACATGGGATATATTGGGCAGCTAAAGAACAGTCAGTTCTTGAATGTGATGTGGTGCAAGCGAGAAAAAATATCTAAGAATTTTTGCGAAATGTGATTGCTAGATGGCAAGGTCAGAACATCTCAAAACAGCAAGTGCCTACCAAAAGAGGTGCAAGGAAGGACTACTAGTGAACCTTAAACCTGCAGCGAAGGCTATACCGTCTAACCGCAAAATCACATAGAAGAGCAACTTTATCTTAAACTGCAGAAAAACATCTCAGGTTATGTATATAACCCTGTTCCTTGAAGCAACGAGACGCTGCATCGACGAGATGCTATGGGAACGCCCTCAGCGTGACGGCTCAGAATCGTGTGTGAAATCAGCCAATGATGAGTTGGGACGTCATAGGCGCGTGACGTCACTGGCCAGGAAGCATATAAGTGTGTGGAAAACGCTGGCCAGACAGCTCCTGTCATGAATGGAGCACCGGCAGGGGATGCCAAAAGTGTGGTTCGAGACGCAGCGTCTCGTTCCTTCTAGGAACAGGGTTATATACATAACCTAAAACATTCCTTTTCAGGAACTCGAGCTGCGTCGACGAGACGCTATGGGAACAAGATGCCCACACCTCCAGACTTTTCAATACGTGCCTAGTGTGTGTTTGTGCACATCTAGGACGAGAGAACAGAGGAGCTCGTAGTTTGAAGATCGAGTCCATAAAATCTGAGAAATGTGTGGGGGGTTGACCACCTAGCAGCATCACAAAAATCGGCCATGGAGACCCCTGCTAACAGGGCCTTCGAGGCCGCCACACCATGTGTCGAGTGTGCTCTGATTCCTAGCCTCGGCGGGAGTCCAGAGGACTTATATGACATGTTGATGGCATCCACAATCAGAGCAACTGCTCTGACTTCCTCCACATGGCAGCTCTGTGGACATATGCTCGCACTGGACACACACAATTTAGCTTCTGCTGACCAGGCTCCCTGAAGGGTGGTGGGTTAAAGGCCTGTAGTACTACTGGCTAAAGTGTGAGGGAGGCTTTGGCCATGTCGGGCGCAAAGTCAAGATGTGTAGGGGCCGTGCCTGGAGGTCACCTACTCTCCTCAGAGGACATAATGCTAGCAAAAGTGTGGTCTTTATCGTTAGCAAACGATCTGAAATCTCCTCTATGGGCTCATATGGTGGCCCACAGAGGGCTTCTAACACAACAGCCAAATCCCAGGAGGGCACCCGGGACCGTACGGTGGCCTTAACCGCAGCACACCGTGGAGGAAGTGTATGACACGGGGTTCTTTACCAACTGTATGTCCACCAAGAGAAGAGTGGTAGGCCGATATAGCTGCCACGTAAACTTTCAAGTTGGAGTGAGTGACCCCAGTCGCGAACCTAGCCTGCAAGAACTCTAGTACTGTACCAACTGGGCAGTTAACATACAGCTTTCTCGTGGATGGAGCTCTGGATTGGAGAAGGGTCTCTACCACATTGCACGTTCTCTCGAGATGCAAAGAGGTCCACCTCTGCCCTGTGGTATTTTCTCCAAATCTGCTCCACCACTTGTGGGTAAAGCATCCATTACCCAGGCCTTGGCCCCTGTCTCGGCAGGATGTCTGCTCCTACATTTAGATGCCCGGGAATATAGTTAGTGAGAGGGACCTTTCCCGGGCCCACACAAGGATCTGGTGTGCCAGTTTGTACAAGGGGCGTGACCGCAGACCTCCTTGGTGGTTGATGTAAGAGACAGAGGTGTTGTCGGTGAGCACCAACACATGTTGATCTCTTACGTCTGTGAAGAAGTGTTTGAGTGCTCGAAAAACTGCTAACATTTCTAGACAGTTGATGTGCCAACCTAGGTGGCAACCTCTCCACAGACCTTGTGATCACTCCCCAACCAGTGAGGGATGCATCCGTCGCTAGCGATATGTGGCGAGCAGGATCTCCCATCACTGGGCCCTGATATAGGAATGAAGGTTTCCTCCACATATTTAAGGCACTTATGGATCGGCGTGACACATTGTTCATGCGAAGGGGATTTCCCCTCAGGGTTATGCCTTTGTTCCTGAGCCACCACTGTAGGGGTCTCATGTCCATCAGGCCAATAGGTATGACGTTGGACGCAGCTGCCATCAGGCCCAACAGCTTCTGAAACTGCTTGACAGTGAGTGACCAGCCTTCTTTTTCTCTCGCGACTTTGTACGACTGATCGGCTCCAAAGCAGAAAGCTAATGGTGGTTTGCACGCCACCATCTTATATTCACATATGTACGGGGGAGTGGCTTGGCATGCAAAAACCACTGGCTAATTCCCATTGGCGTTTTCTCCAAAGATCAGTCTCGATTGGTCTCCCAGGTGGGAGAAAATAATTAAATAAATACATTAGTCTGAAAAAAACAACAACATTTATGGCTGAAAGCTACAGGAAACAAAATCAACTACAGAGAGAAAAAAACAAACAATGAAAACATTCATGAAAGGATTTGTTTCAGTAGGCATCATATTTGTGCATGGAAATGAAAAATACTGCAGAAATCAGGAAATAAGAGAACAAAACCAAACAAATGTAGGTAACTGAGAACATGAAGTGTTGCACATATGTTTCATCATGTCTTCCAGCATACATTTTTATGAATTATTAATATCTTTCCTTGTACAGCTCTTCATCTTTTATTTTATGTGGTATAGTGGGAGTTAAAGATTTCTTTGATTGTGTTCTAAACATGGGCACTTAGTGTGTAATAACATTTTTGTTTCAATTAAGTGGTCAAGAGCTTGAAAATGTTTCTCTCTAGCTAATCTTGAGGATGTGACAGAAACCACATTTGAGAATGATAGAATTATGAACTACCCTGGAAATCCATCAGAAAGTTCTGCCCTGTGGCACAAATACATGATATAATATCCACCACCTCTGTAGAAACCGTAGCCAGAGAAAGATAGAATCCATCAACATCAGGACAAACACAAACAATCTGAATGAGTGTGCAACAGAAAGCAGAGACTTATCTGAATGATTTCATAAAGCATGAGACTGAAAACACAACTCGATCTTGCAGTGGAAAGCTGAAAATATAACACTGTGTCAGCATAATTTAACCAGAACATTCAAAACGCGCTGTGGTTTCTGAGAGTCAAAATAAAGCAGAAATAATTAATAGAGAAAGTGAAATTCCTGTCTTAATTTATCTCATGTCATACCAAACATGGAACATGAAAGGTGAAATTTAGCAGAAAGTACAAGCTGCTATCCTATTGAACAAAATGAGATCTGATAAAAGAAGTAAACATTTGTTAAAATTTTAAGGGCAAGGAAGGATGTTCTGAACAAGTGCATCTTGTATGTGTACTTCAGCTGCTTGTATTTGATCATGTCTGTGTGTGTGTGTGTGTGTGTCTGAGCATACTTGTGTTCCTGCAGTAAATCGTTCATCATTTGATTTTGCCAGAAGGGATGTTCATCACAAAAACCAACTGAGAAAACCCCTCCAAATCAAATAGCACAGACTCCCCACCTTTAGACATGAATAACTCCATACTGGTGTGACTGATAATATTTTATTTCATTGCCTTTGTAGCAATCAATAAATATCTATTTTATGAAATCTAACAAAAAATGATTAATGATGTTATTTTGGGCCCAAACAGAAGATAAATGAAGACATTATTCCCTTATTTTTTGAACTGATACAATTCGGTCTCTCTCTTTGTGTTCCTTTTTTTCTCAAATAAAAGTAGTAATAAGCAAAAATGTGAATGTGCACAACTAAATAGAGAATATAACCTTGAAAACAAATAATAAAGTTCACTATACTGTAATCTTTTGATCAGAGTTTGCCTATTCTGTTAAGGTATAACAAGGTAATGACATAGAGGGTTTTGTTTGCTATAATGTACTAAGTTGTACACAGTGCTGAAAGGAAATAATTATGAAGGAGGAGAATTTGACTGAGAGAATCTTGAATACTTGTAGTTGTGACTCGGAGTCAGACATGTCGACATTCATAAGCAGGTTTATTAATAAATTAGAGTAAACAGGCAAAGTTCAATACAGTGATCCAGTGATCAGGAAAAGCGGAGGAAAGACAAGGCAGAGTCGAGGTCCAGGCAAAAGATCGGGGTCACAAGCAAGGTTCAGAGTTAGTAAGGCAATGCGTCAGGGGATCCAGCAAGAGTCGTGATGTCAAAAGGCAGTTCAAAGGTCATAGGTAAGCAGTCTGAATACACAATGAAAAACGCTCAGGATTGTCACCAAGGCAGAACAAAACTTTGCGTCTAGTCTAGTGCACGAAACGAGCGACACCTGAACCAGAAGTGAAAGGGTGTTTCGTTGAAAAGAGTCTGTGGGGGAAACTGGTACTCCGGAGATGGTTCCCGCTGATGACGTTCAGAGAGGGCCACAGAGGTCGGACTTACTACAGAGACCCCCCTGTGAGCGGCTCCTAAAGCGAATGGGCCGACGAGGCCAGGGTCTCCCGCGAGGTCTGGGAGCTGGATGTTCTTGGTGGAACGTGGCAGTTAGCGTGGGATCCAGGATGTCCTGGGCATTGATCCACAACCTCTCCTCGGGACCGTAACCCTCCCTGGCCAGAGAATCCAGGATTTCATGTACCCGGTAGGCCTCCTCGTCCTGGTTCCCCTCTCCTCCTGGAGCATCAGCGGGCTTGAGCAGAGACACATGAAAAGTTTGTGAGATACGATACTGGGCAGGTAAGTCTAGGCGATATGAAACAAGGTGTGACCAGGGTCTCTGGGGTATGGGTAGTGGTTGTAGTAGACCGGTGGGTTTCTGATGTGAGGTCTTAGTGATGTTGCAGATGGCACACCGTTGAACAAACTGTGTAGCCTCCGACCCCAGCGAGGACCACCAGAAGTGGTTGTTGATGAGTTCAATGGTGGCCTAAATTCAGGGGGTGTCATGGACCAAGTGCGTGACTCAGACACGTAAGGGTTCAGGTACATACTCTTTGTGCTGGGGGGCAGTCAGGGGGTGCTGGAGGTCCTGGGCTTCGGAGATTTCGGCATGATATCCCAACGAACAGGAGCTACGATGAGGCATTGTAGGGAGGTCATAAAGGCACGTGGAGGACATACACTACTGACCCTAGTTCTAACATTAGGACATTACATCAAAGTTGGATAGTGTGTTTTTCCACTTAAATTCTGAGAGACTCCAAATCCAGATCTCCATGGGTTAATAAATTTGATATCCAGTGATAATTTTTGTGTGATTTTGTTGTCAGCACATTCAACTATGTAAAGAAGATAGTATTTAATAAGAATTTGTTATTCATTCAGATCTAGGATGGGTTATTTTTAGTGTTCCCTTTATTTTTTTGAGCAGTGGCTTGTTTGGCCTGGGAATCAATAGACATGGGTGAACTGCAGGTCAAATATGACTATGTTTATAATATGATAATGTTTAATGCTTAATGTTTAACAGTACATGACTGAAGTTTATTAAGAATGTGTTAATTATGTTTTTAATGCATATGTAAATTACAAAATATTTAATGCAAGTGTAAACATATTTACTATTTTTTTAAATTTCACACAGTTTATGATTACGTCAATATCTTGCTTGCGAGGCCTTTTGGTGTGTTCTTGTGCTCAGAACACACTGTGTCAGCACACTTAGGAAAGTTTAATAATTTGGAATGGTATTAAATTACCCCCTAGCCTCCTCTTTTCACAAACGTTTCTGAAGTTATAAGCTCAAAGTTTTCTTTGCTCTTATAAAGTGGGGCACTGAGCCACTGGCTCCAGATATTAGTAAGCAATCTAAGCAACAGATGCTGAGGCATAATTTGAGCACTGGCTTCTTTCACCGTGATTAGCTCTTTTTTAAATATCTAAGCTTTATTTTAGGGTGAGGAGTTCCAGATAATGTGAAGGAAAGTTGGCATGAGTGCAGCTGTAACCAAGTCCAGGTACTGTCAACCTCCCACAGAAAATTTCAAGGTAATTTCTTCTAACTGAATTTCAAAGTGTGCTTAGTTATTTAGTATGGTCGGTGTTGTCGAGTCATTGGGAGATCGTTTACTAAGGAGCATGCACAGTCCCAGGAGGTTCTATATTGCTCAGCATTTGTCTTTGCATTGATTCTGTGCCTATGCTCTTGTTCCGTTGTATTATGGCGATCACTGTATACTCTGCTGTATCTGCACATTTAATCTGATACCGTGTGAGCTCATTAGGAGAGCTGACCTGGGATCAATTCACCATACATATACAGTGGTGGCAAAAATTATTAGAACACTACTATTTACACCGGCAAAAAAGTCAGTTATTTATATCTTTTGCTGTAGTGTGTGAGTAGAAAATATCAGTTTACATTTACAAACATTAATTTTGCCATTAATTATAATAATCTAGTGAGATTTCTGTTTGCACAAGGAGTCTGACAACAGCCAGCACTCCACACAGAGATCTGATCTCATCATCATCATCATCTTCATCATACAGTCTGTCTGGAATGACATGAAGAAACAGAACAAACTGAAGCAGTGCATCTAGAGCAAATGCTGCTTTAAACGTAAAGGGTGGTCACACCAAATATTGATTTAATTTAGTTAATAAGTTAATAAAGTGCTAGTGCTAAATGTGCTAAATAGTGTTTTAAAAATGTTGCCTACCACAGTATACTTGTCATGCTGGACTTCATTATGTCATACTGGACTTCATTTCCCATCAGCCACTGCACCTTCTCACCACCACTGGCCTCATATGGACTCAGCTCCCCATCATGCACCACTCACTCACACCTGTCTGCTATTTGCAATCATAGTCACAGCTGCTGTTCATCACCACGCCCACACACTCATTAGCACTAGCATAAAAGCTAGGTTCACCAGTCAGATAATCGTGAGATCTTGTTTTGTTTCAGCGATCATTTCTGAGCGTTATTTTCCTGTGTTTGTTTTTCGTGTTTTGACTTTGGACTGTTTTCCCTGGATTATTTTATTGTTTGATTGTTCTCTGCATGCCTCGATCTTTAGACTGTGTACCCCGACTACAATTCTGTCTTGCCTCTGTGGTTCTATTTGCTGGTTATTTGACCTTGTCTGTGTATCCTGAAATAAAGCTTGCAAATGGATCCACACGCCTCTGCTCACGTCATTACAGAAGACCTTGCCTCAACGGACACTGAGTTTCTCGAGCTGTCAGGTCTGGTGTCACAGCCAGGAGTGACCATCCAGTTACCTGTGGATTTCAGTCCAGAGTTGTCGGGTCCCAGCCCCGAATCACAGTCAGGAGAACCGTTGTCAGATACAGTGTCCAAATTATGGCCAGCAGTTTCAACTTAGATGGAATCTCTACCGACTGATCCACTGCCGGCTCCATCCAGGAACTCCGAGCAGATACGATCTGGGGCGTTGAGGCCAACAATAAACTCTATGTGTTCTATATTACAGTCTCCTAGGCCTCCATGGAGGATGTCTCTGTCATCTGCTCCGCCCTGGAGGGCGTCTCTGTCGTGTATATATACCTGCTGAACCTGCTACTGCTAGCAGGATGCCTGGTGAGCAAACGATCAAAACTTATTTTCAAATGCCGCGGCTTAACAGTTCTGCTCGTTCCAAGGCAATAACCGACGCAATCGCCTTTTTTATCAGCCTTACAGAGTCACAGAGAACGAGGGCTTCCGATCCCTGTATACCTGCATATTAGTTTCATTGCATCATAGTGCAACAAATCATGTTGAATCGAATCGAAATTGGATTGCACTGCGTCATAACAGGGGCGTATCAGATATAAAGATATACAGTATATATATATTCTATAAATGTTCAATCATCATTTACTCATCCTTTATTTGTCCCAAATCTGTATGAGTTTCTTATCATGGCAGAAAGTTTTGTATCGGCAAATGCAGCTTTAAAAAAAAAAATAAAAATAATTTCAGAAAATGTACACGTTGTTCTTTCTACTCTCCTCTTTACTGCACATCACACACACACACATACCCACAGTCAAACTGCTGACATAGACCACCTGTTGACAGTGACTTTGTAAATGATAAATGATAAAAACTTAACAGCAAATAAATATATAAATAAAACATCCTAAACTTGTCTCATAACAGCTGAATTACATGATTCTTCAGATGGAGGAAAGTAAGTCTTAGAAACAAAACAGAAGATAATGGCAAAGTAGCACACACAAAAAAGATTTTTTATTCGCATTGATATTTTTATTTTTTAAATCTTTTAAAAACATTTTGATATTTTTTAAAAAGTTCTACTGCTACTATCTTACAGTACCGTTAATCTGTTCCTTAGCAGCTTTTGGCTACTAAACTGGTACTTAATTACTAGTTACCCCACCCAGTCTGTACAAAACACAATTATGTACTGTACAATAACACCACAGTGAAAATGCATTTTAATAATAAAAATACAACAAATACTAGTTGTACTCAAGTACTCAAGTTTGCCAGGTATTGTGTATTGTCTGTGTTTTATTATCAATATTATTCATAATGCTGAATTTTATCACAGTGGGAACAGTTTGCTGGTGATGATTGATGTTTATTAATATAGCCTTCAATTCAGTCTCATTACATGTCAGTCAGCAGCCTATATTGGGCCTATGGGTTACTGTGAAGGGAATCAATCCCATTAGATATTTGTTTACTTTTCCTTTAATAAAAATCTGCAGCGAACATACAGGTTATAAAGTGGTCCTTCTCGACTGCACAATTTTTCTTTTTTTCTTTATTTTCCTTTATTCATTTGACAGACGAAAGAATAAAACACTAAATCACGCCTCGCGGTATATTATGCACAGCTGACTATATCTAGCACTGGGGCAGACACTGTCAGTGGCTATTTTAACTAAGGCTATTATTTTAATTGTAGTTATTATTTAGATTTCAGAAATAGCTAGGGAGCTATGTATAGCTGCAACTAGAGGGTCTCAGCCCCTTTTAGCCCACCTGTAATTTGAACGCTTTTTAATAATGTTCTCAAATTGCGGCGGGGCTGACAATTTGGGGTTAATTGCATCTCCATTTCCTCGTCCATCTCTCTATCATCTCTGCCCTCTGACTGCACGGTATAGTTATGTAACGCATTGAATCTCATGACATCATCACGTATTCCACTGCACATTCATTCATCGTCTCTGGCTGCGACATGCCTACAGCTCTACACAGATCTTTTATACCTTATCTCCCTATTGGTTTTGTTTCCTTATCTTCCTACGGAGGAAGAAGAGGACTTTTGTGTTCCACTCGAGTGGTTCCACATTCTCCAGATGTGCCTCAAGTGTTTTGAGGAGCTCTTAACGGAAAGCAAGGGAACTCATAACACCTGTCAACTGGCCTCACGGGAAGATGGTTTTACATATGCTCCAGCATCAGTTTTTGAAGTGCTGTTTTATAATCTGGCAACCAGGGGCTGTTTGCTTCATCTGTAATTCACACCTGAGAGATGGTCATAAAGAGAACCGATTCTTCGCTTGATCTTAGCCATGGGGCTCTCTCTCATTTTATCTGGACTCCCATATATTCAAAGAATTCAAAGACTCCCAATATTCAAAGAAAACGCTTTTGCTATAACTGATCTTTCACTTTTAAAAATAAAGGTTTTGATGGGGTTTTTCTGCAATCCCACCATTGAAGAGAGTAATTTCACATTCCCTAAAACATGTTTCAGTAAACCGCTTTTGAAGGAGTAGTGCACCCAAAAAGGAAAGTGTGCTGAAAAGTTTTCTCACCTACAGGCCATTCAAGATGTAGATGAGTTTGTTTCTTCATCAGAAAAGCATTACATCACTTGCTCACCAATTGTTCCTCTGCAGTGAATGGGTGCCGTCCAAACAGATTATAAAAACATCACAGTGATCCACAATAATCCACGCAACTTAAATCCATGAATATAATGTCTTTTATAGCAAAAAGCAGCTTGTTTGTATTAAAGGAATTCATTGTTAGGTTGTTTTTAACTTTAAAACATTACATGCAGCTAAATATGTTTGGTTATAATATTGCTTTTTCCAGTGAAATGAGTGAAAAATGCACAGAAGCAAAAACAGTTATATTTTGAACTGTATTATAAATTATGGACTGATATTATGGCCAGACGCAATGGTTAAATGTTAAAATGCCTTAATAATGGATTTGTTTCTTACAAACACCTAGTTTTTCACTTCACAAGACATCATATGATTAACTGGAGTCATGTGGATTGCATGTGCATAAGTATGATGCTTTTATCAGCTGTTTGGACTGTCATTCTGACGGCACCCATTAACTGCAGAGGATCCATTGGTGAACAAGTGATGCAATGGTAAAACTCCATTCACCCATTATCTCAGAAGACAACATGTAAATTACTCTATTCATTCTTGCAGTGAACAATGTTAGACTGTCTTTTTGAAATGAAAAAACAAAAGCAAATTTCCAGATTCAGTTTATAAAGGAAACAACAGCATCCAAATGCATGATTAGTCTGAGAGCTGTATTGATTATAAAGAAAACAGACTGCTTGGCTTTGAACAATGTCTGGCACACTGCTGACAGACGGTGAGAGAAGAGGAAAAAAAGGCTTTTACAAGAGAAGAACTGCAGTATGTACTGCCTCTGCTGATGTCTATCTACACAATTATGAAATCTGACAATACCTTCACAGTTATTTTACTGGCAAATTAACCCACAAATTTAACTGAAAAAAATGGGGAAACTTATTTTAGAATACATGTTGAAAAAAGCTATTCATCACATTTGTCATGGAGCCTGAAGGCAGGGCCACTTACAAAGAGCTGCACAAAAGCTCATAACGTATAGTTGTGTTACATCAAAGACACAGAAGTTTCAAAATTCCATTCTGAGTTAGGACTACATCATTTATGTAGTACAACAAAACTGTAAGGTCTCCTCAAGTAATGTTATCCACAAATCTTATTTTATTCATACTGCAAACCCTAAAACATATTCTCATAACTGTAAAACCTGCTTATGAAATTCCAGAGAAGAACACATGGCTTGAAAATGCTAACTCTCTTTTTGTTCGTAGAAATACAAACTAAACAGCTACATTGACTTCATTTTAATGGCTTATACATGAATCATAGTATAACTCAATTCTCTTGAAATGTAGTTTAGGCCTTGAACCTTACTACCATATCACTTCAAAAGCAATACAGAGTGGAACACAGTTCACATTTGGATAAAAGATCTGACAGGAGAATTGCAAGACATTTTTAATGGGCATGAGCCCCAGAGGAATACAGCCTTGCCTAAAAGTAAAATATAAATGATAAATCCTGGTCTGACAATAGTGATTACAGTATACCAACCTGAGAATCATTTTTCCAGATATTTCACCAGTCATGTCTTTTGTGTTTTCTTTCAGCTGCTTCGATTGGTGTTGAATCACCATTAACTGGTCAAACAGTTTTGCTCGATTCTTTCAGACAGCACTACTTGCAGTGGTTTTGCACAATGAAATGGATTAAGATTAAGACAGACAACAAATAGTGTGCTGAATGAAATACATACCTACAGCGGATTTTAGGAAAGTCCTTTGTTTACTCATTTGTAAGTAATGGCTTTGAATTTGTCCAGACCTGGTACCAGAACAAGTCCAACTCTTTCAACATTAGGCACAACTGTCTCCTTAGCAAATATATACATTTGCTACTTGCAAACAACCTTCTACTGCCAATGCTTCCACAACATGCTGCATATAGTTTACATTATTGCCCCTGTAGCAGATCTATACAGGTGGAGCTGAGGAAGATGGAGGGCTTCTGAAGAGTGCTGCATTGCACTCGCCAAGAATTTTAATGTTGAGCAGTGAGCTCATTGGTTGCTGAGATATATATAGGATTTGTAACTCATAATTCCCCTAGTTTGTATCATGGTACCACCAATAAAAAAGAAAATTCATCACATGAAGTAAAGACTGTAAAGTCAACTATTATATACATATTATCTTTGCTCAGGGAAAAAGTGGTTGACAGATTGTCCTTTGAATCTTCAAAGTGTGTGTCTAGTGAGAGAATGTACATGTGATAAGACCACCTGGAAGATCCATCACCACTACAGTGATTCAGACTTGTTAGAGAACAGAGAAGGCTGTGTTTTAGTAAGACACTGACTCAATCCAACTATACCTCACTCACATCTGGGCTGCTGACAAACACAGGTGTTTGCCCTCATCAATACTCCCTTTAACTTCATGAATTATTTATTGCCCTTAAACCCTGACTTTCAGTCCAAAAATCTAGCTGGTTGCAGTTTTATCTTCTTTTGGTGGCAAAAAAATGCATATGTGTTTGAATCAATCTTATATTGTGACGGCTGGGGAATTATTTTGTCAACAAAATACTTTTTTACTGTACTAAAAGGTGCTCATAAATCTACATAAACACACACACATAATATACTTTTTTTTAGATTTTAATATATATTTCCTGAAAATATTAAATCCAATCTGATTTCAGAAACTGTTTTTCCTCTTTTTAACAACTTTTTTTTGTCCCCGCTGGATGCAATAAATGCCTCGTTTGTAATGTGTTTTATTGTTTTTGTGTCATAGCGCTGGGACACTATAGTAAGGGGCGTAAAATTTCCACCACATGCTTGTGTATTGAGCCAATCAAAGTGCAGGGCTCGCAAAATCGCTAGCCCGACGTCCCGGGGCCATTGTGTCTTCCAGTAGGGCTACCAAAATCAATCTCAGCCCTGCCCGTCGGGCTATCAAATAAGGAGGAAAAATATATTTCAATGCTTTTGCATTCTTTCACAAATATATTTGGGTAATTATGTAATTTTCGGCTATCAGGGAGCCACTGTCAATTAGGTTATTGAAATCGTGTTTGAATTCGTGCTTGGTGTATGGGCGGTTTCATCGGGTGCGCGCACCTGGCCCGAACTTAAGTAGTCTGTTGTGTTTGTTTATCGGTCTGGTTAGTGTCGCCGGATACAAAAGCAGCTAATTATTGGTTATTGTCCTTTGGGATCTCTTTCCGATACACTTCCGGCGACTTGGCACTATATAAAAACTGACCGAATTTTCTAAAGGCTTCGTTGAATAAACATGAGCACATAATGCACGTATAAAAAGCAAAAATATATACCAGTATTTTCTGAGGGAAGACTGTATTTAGTAAATGTCATGTTGATTTCAACCTGCATACAAGGCAGCGTTTGTAAGCTCAGAGCTGCTTTGTCTACAGCCGTTACCAGGGATACTTCTGGTTTCTCGTGTTTAAAGCACCTCCTGCTGGCAGAGAATGAGTTTGCATTTTTAATAAATCCATCTGATTTATGCAGCAAACATATTTTGCTTGTTATCAAGAAAATTAACTACTCTAGAATGATTTAGCTGTTCTTATTGATTCTATTGGGAATCAATAGAAAATCATAAACCAGCAAAGGACCAGCTTCCCATCATCAAAACATACCTGACCAGCATATGCTAGTTTCTTTTCAGGAGGGTAAAATTAAGGGGCAAATGGATTTACGAAGGTATTTTAGTTCTGTTGAGCCAAATAAGACAGGTCAGGGTGAAAAAGGGACGGCCAAAGAAAAGCAGACTACCACAAAGCGAAAAGTTTTGAAAAATCAGACTATGAGGCAAAAAGGAGATGCTATGCCCTCACCGTCGAGTGGCATTTTACTTAAATTTATTTTGGGCTACCAAAAACTGAAGAGTGCCTGCCCGAAGGGCTACCAGAGATTTTGAAATTTTGCGAGCCCTGCAGTACACTGGATAGCTAGCCAATCTGAGCACACTTCGTTGTTTTAGAATGATGAGTTTTGTACAAATCAGCCCATTTCAGGATGCGGGGCTTAGAGGAGAAACAAAAATGTACAGTATGTGGAAAATAATGTGTTTTTATAAACACATTGCATTACACCAAAATCAACAAAATAATGTTCTTTTTAGCAATATAATCAAGCCAACAATCAAGGTTTTTTAAACACATTCAACATTTTTTAAATTGAAGTAAAATGAATTGCAATTGCCAATTGCCAACCCCACTATTAAAATAAATCTGCATATTCTACAATATGTTTACAAGAAAACATGAATGTTTTACTCACCATTCCTTAATTTTTAGTGAAATTTACTACCAAATTTCTACACCACTTTTTTTCAATCACTAACCATGTTACTGCAAGCAAGAAAATCACAAAATGCTCTCCACACATATAGCGTTTGAAGCAATACCGTACAACCCTTGTTTTAGTACAATGGCTGATTGATAAGCGAGCAGACAGTCATTCGCTGTTTGAGACGCTGTTAAAGTTAAGAAACTATGTTTGTAGATTGAGTGGATATTGTTTACACCTTTACTTTTTGCTGTCAACTTGTGATTGGACGTGCAAGCGTAAAAGTTCATGACAGTGCCAAATCTTTGGCTGACTCTGTAATGGGCACTGTTGGACATTCAATTACACACAGTATTTATTGCACTAACACAAATATTCATGGAAGAAAAGATTCTTTGCATTGTGTTTTGGTTAAAATAGGGTTATTATGATGAATGAGAAAACATGGGGCTCTTTGGAATTTGATATTGATTCTATGAAAAGTCCGTAAACACTCGAATGTGATGATCTCCATCCCTGCATAGAGTAAATGTGCTCTCTCATGTTTGAGAGTGGAGTGATTGCATTGCTTCAGTCGTTTTTATTCTCTCCTGGCCTCCTCTTTCCTCCCTTGAGTGATGATTAGCATGCTCGCTAATGCCTGCTAATGCACTTCTCTTCACTCAAAGCCCCTTATCCTGCTTGCTCCTGCGTGGGTCTAAATAAAGATGTATTATTGAGCTCCCAATATCACCCTGACAATCATCGGCCAGCGCTATCGTTCCATTAGCATCAACAACAAAAGACAGGAGCTGTCTAATTCGCCAATCGCCAAGCATCACTTTCAGGGAACTTGTCAATGGATCGTAGCCCTAATGGTGATCTCAGCTCTGAGCTCAATATCATCAAGTTGGCATTTGTGATTCAGAGCTAATGGAAATGTTGCTGTCTCTGACCAAGAAAGGCTTCAGGAAACTATCGCCTGCTATTGCTAATGACGCCAACGCTAGTTTGTGTAACAAAATAAGGTTGTAGGCAGAAACATCATGCCTATTAAAACTAGTGGACATATGCATAATTTTAGACTTTCAATGAAACTTCTTAAAATAATGAATTTTATCTTAAAATAAGTAATAAAATAAATAAAGTACTTGTCTAAAATGCCATGGCAGAAATAAGGGATGTTTTAACATAGTTTCGGGAAGAGCTCGCTGAGTGTCAGCACAGCCGGTGCCCATTATCACTCATTAGTATTATCGTCCTCTAGCTATTAATTATCCCTAATTCGCCCAGCATAAATAGGATCGTCTCACTTTTCTC
>JAUYWG010000039.1:4076665-4086974 GCA_034779775.1 Enteromius afrohamiltoni | reverse complement strand
TCCGTGCGGACCAGAACGTGACAGCCCTGAAGGTGCTCTTTGAGGCGACCCAGAGCTAGACGAACTGCTAGCAACTCAAGGCAATTGATGTGCAGATGAGGCATCTATGAATACCACAGCATGCCTGGAGACTCCTGCCCAAAGAAACTTTAGGTCTAACCATGGGGAAAAGGCTAGGCGACAAGCTGGAGTCACTTGAACCCTCAGCGAGCCACTCTTCCACGCCCCCCTTGGGACTCGATCGTGGAGCCAATGCTGAAGCGGTCTCATATGGAGCAACCCTAGCGGGATTACCGCTGAGGCCGCTGCCATATGCTCCAGGAGCCTCTGAAATTGTTTCAGTGGAACTGCATTCTTGTTCTTGAACGTATTCAAGCAAGTCAGCAGAGACTGAGCACGTTCCTCTGTGAGGCGCGCCGTTTGAGTCAGGGCTGCCTTGGCCACTTTTGTGAACACACGGGGTGACAGGGAGAGCCCGAAGGGCCGGACACAATACTGATATGCTTCTCCTTCGAACGTGAACCTCAAGAAGGGCCTGTGTCATGGAAGCATTGAAACATGAAAGTACGCGTCCTTCAGGTCGATTGCTGCAAACCAATCC
Source organism: Enteromius afrohamiltoni (assembly GCA_034779775.1). Taxonomy (NCBI): domain Eukaryota; kingdom Metazoa; phylum Chordata; class Actinopteri; order Cypriniformes; family Cyprinidae; genus Enteromius; species Enteromius afrohamiltoni. Next base: position 4,086,373 of record JAUYWG010000039.1, on the reverse strand, counting down.
TAGGGGCGGATGCATTCGAAAATGCGTTTCGCGCGTCAACATCTTGAACGGAAGCCTGTAAAGAGCTTGATTCAAGACTCGCAGATCCAGGATCGGTCGTAACCCAGCTCCTTTCTTGGGCACTATGAAGTACAGGCTGTAAAACCCTGTCCTCATATCGGTTGGAGGGAATCACTGCACGCAGGACAGGGGCATTGTCTGCATTCACTGTGGTGAAGCGAACACCGGGGGAGGTCGCCGGGCGAACTGAATTGCATAACCAAGCCGAATGGTGCTGATGAGCCATCGAGACGTCTGAGCCCTACCCAGGCATCCAAGAACCGAGCAAGAGGCACCGTCGCAACCACCGGGGTGCCGGAGGTGGGGCAGCGAACCCACTCAATTCCGGAAGCCTCATCTCCCGAGCTGTACTCTCCTCCCGATGCAGTAACCGACATCTGGTCATCAGGGGGAGCTGCCAGCGCAAGCACCGGAACGCGGAAGAGGAATAGGGACTTCCCCACCTGCCATGTAATCCAGCCTTGTCCGCAACTCCGAGAAAATGGTCATTTTCCCACAATGAGAGCATGAACCATCCACGAACGCTGCTCTAGCATGCTCAATGACCAGGCATGTCAGGCAGTGTTCGTGACTGTCCGCCAGCGCCAGGTAACGGCCACATCCAACAACGCATGGATGGTAGGACATCCCGAAGGAAGCGCCTTTGAAAAGACGCAAAGTTGTTTTGGCATCTCGAAGCGAGATTCCTATTCGTCGGTCACCGACGTGACGTCAGAATGACCGACTGAAAGGAAACTTAATTTTAATATATCTGAGTTGCTTGTGATAACATTCAGTCTGAGCTGGCTTATATTCAAATTCATTTCAAATTCAAATTTATTTGTATAGCGCTTTTCATGATACATATCATTGCAAAGCGGCTTTACACCAAAGTAATGTTTACAGTAAATGTAGTAGTAGTTTGTACATGTACAGATGTGAGACATAATATTAACAAATGTGAGTTACTTTTTCAAATAAGTAATGCTTTCTAATTTCACTTTTGTTGTGAACGGGACCTGGTGACAAAACGTAATGCAAAAGTAATTTAATGCATTAATTTCAATAAATATTATCCAAGGAATACAATTCGTTTTATAGAGTAACTCGACATTGTAATGCATTTCTCTTAAAAATAACTTTCCCCAACACTGCTCAAAATTAGGTATAATTTGTTAACAAAAGTTGAAGAACAATATTTTAATAGAATATGTTGATGTTTAGGTTAATTCATAAAAAAAACATAAATTCTGGTTAATTATCTATTTATTTTTATAATATTACAATAGGGTACAGTTTATTAATTTTAAATAACTGATTTTCTTTTAATCTATGAATTCATCTATTTTTAATCTATGAAATAAGTTCCCTGAAAAAATATATATTATACTACATAGCTAATTTGAAAGAAAGAAAGAAAGAAAGAAAGAAAGAAAGAAAGAAAGAAAGAGAAGGTTAGAATCAGAATCACTCCATGTTCACACATAGACAATAAAACTGCAATAATATGCGACAAAGAATTCAAAGATAAATTCAACTGCAAACTTTCATTAGCAGGGAGCAGTGATATGTCCACATGCTCTAGACACTCAGAGGCGCAACATTCCACATTGAAACATCCAGCGGGGTTCAGTCTAAATGTGCAGACTTGTAGCCACGCCGCAGAGGAAATAACAGTGATTATGAGCTAAAGTAACGATCATTCACTAACGCCTAATGACTCTGAGAGTGACAAATGCAACTGGTGTCGGGTGAAATTCAAAACTACACAGTTGGTTCAGAATGTTAATGGAGACAGTGACACTTCTAAAACTGTGATACATAATAATCTTACAAAAAAAGTATTTATGTCAATTATATTTTATTTAAGTATCAACTTTTATATAAAATCATGTAGAATTCTTATATTGGACAAATTATTAATGTTGTATTAATAGAGTTAATGTAGTATGTCAATTGTTTAGATAAAATGTTCTTTGATGACAAAAGTTTGATATTAAATTTCTATAATATACAGCAGTAACACATTCGCTCTCCTGCTTTTGCAGTTACAATGCATGTGGTGTGAAACAGAATTTAAATGAAAGCTCAGTTTATTAATAAAATCATGTAGATTTTACTTTTGCAAAGGCATTTTATGCCAGTTACAGTCTGTTTTGTTTAGGGAGACAGTTTAGATACAGGTTTGATTGATGTTCTTACAGTTTGATGGAAGCCAATTCCAGCCTATCTCACCTGCCGGTACAATATTAGAGAGAAAGAGAAACAGAGCACAGCACTGACAGCAGTCACCGATGATGATACTGATACTCTAATGTTCGCTGAAATTGAATCTTTTTAAATAACATTTAAACAACAATTCTTGTTTAGTTTCCTTCCTTCATCCATTGTTTTTCTCTCTTATTTCAGTCTCTTTCTTTCATCTCTTCTTCATTATCTGATCAATTATCTGAGGAGTAGAGACACCACTTTAGGATGACTATTCAGAAAAGCTCAAGGGAATCACGATCAGGCTTGTGCACTATAATGGCAAATGACTTTGTTCTACCTCTTTGTGTTTTTCTCACACACATGCACACTTCTCCTCATTAGAGGTGACTTCCTGTGAGGACACACACTGACTCACAAACACACTGACTCACACATACTCACACACACACACACAAAGTATTTTGGTCCAATTTCTATGTCCTCGTTTTGTCCTCTGTCTCTATATTAGCCCACTTTTTGACATATTTTATTAAATGAGGAAGAAGTCTAATTCAATCCAGAACAAAGATAAATATATAATAATAAATATCTAAATATGAGATTGAATTCAAATGTAGTTGCAGGTTATAGAAAATATATGCTTTTTATGAAAATAAATTAGAAGTGTGTGTGTGTATACAGTGTATGTGTGTGTATATATATATATATATAGTTTAAGACTAAATTTTGGTTTGCATTTAAAGGTCAGTACGAATTTGAAAAGAAATTATTACATTTATTAAAAAAAAAAAGAATAAAAAATATTAAAGCATTACAACTGTTTCAACACTGCTAATAATAAGAAATGTTTCTATAAATATGTTTTAATAAATGAGCGTTTGACAATATTACTGTTTTTATTTTAAATCAAATAAATACAACCTTGGGCATGCATTTGAGACTCATTTAAAAGCATGAGAAAAAACATTTGCAAAAATTCTTACCAACCCCATATGTCAGCGTTGTGCTTGCAGGCAGACGAAGAGACGATAGTTCCAGTTAAACTTAAACTTCTCTTTAATCAGACAGCAGAACATGGGTTTACACTCTTCAAAATAACATTGAGGACTTGAACACATAAGACAAGACATCATACTTTTGAACATTGCTGTATATATCCATTAATTTTTAGAAAAATATTTTTCTGACATTTTTTTTTTCTCAATAATTGGTAATAGGGTTAAATAGGTCAGCTCTACAATTTGTGCAACAATTGAGAATATAAAATAAGATCGTTTTACTTTGCCATGATGTAGAGTCCAAATATTTTTGTTTTGTGTCTTATAATTTTAAATAACATTAAAGTTTTTTTCAATGGGGAAAAATATTGCAGAATGTTGGACACATTAACACAAAAAATTTTTATAAATTGTGTAAATGCTATAAAATAAACATGACTACTTTCTACAAACAACTGAAGTAGTTTCTAATTTTTATTAGGGGACATTAGAAGTGTTTACAACAAACTACTTTTCACGACTTTTATGTTCATTAATAGTTTTCAAGCATATCTAGCAAAAAACTCTGCAATGTGAAAAGTAGATTCCCCACCATAGTAGAAAAACAGCCATCTGTGTTTGTCTGTGTGTGATGCAGAGATGTGGGGTTGTTCAGAGGCAAAGGCAGTAATCAGTGTCAAGTAAAGTGGGCTACATTTCCTCACAGACCACAAATCACTGTGTGTGCTATATAGGGGTACACAAATCTGAGTGTGTGTTTGGAGACAGAATAAACACAGGTCATGCTGCTCTCAAATTGATCACCCATTGCTTGTAAAGAAGAGAAAGATAGGGGGATGTGGTTATAAATCAGACCCTCTGTGTATATGTGTGTGTGTGTGTGTGTGCCGGGGAAGGGGCAACGCTGCAGGAAGATGGAATCGGAAAAGTCATCATTAGGATAATCCATCAGAATATCTAGACGCTCCCCAAAGAGCAGTATGAGAGAGAGAGAGACAGGCAGAGAGAGACAGTCTGATGTAATACCAGAAGGACAGACCCAGACAAATAATTTGGCTAATTATGGAAGATCATGACTTCAGCAGGGATTGGGCTGATCAGCAAAGGGAACAAGGAATGATCTGGAGAATGAAAACACACATTGAAGATGAAGAAATGAGATGCTGAATACATGCAGCCTCTGTCTCTTTCTTCTTTTTTAGACAGCAGGAGTGTCACAGGTTCAGAGTAACGTGAACCTATAATTGAGTCCCTCATTAAAACCACAGCCTCATGAATATGAAAGAACTCAGCCTCATCTGCATAGCTCAGACTATTTGTGTTACCTGTGACCCAGCAGGGGACACAGAAGTTTGGGAAAGAGAATGTGAGAAAGTGAGAAAGGTTGAGAAAGAAGACACTGCAAAATAGCTAGCTTAATCTTTTCTTTTTATTTTGTCTTGTTTTACATGATTTAATGGTTCCTCATGAATCGACAAAAAAATAATTTGTTCACGCATGTGTAAGATCAAGCATTGAAGTTATTTTTATGTGACCCAATTCGACAAAATAGTCTTTATAAGATTTATATGCTTCCCTGACAGGATTGATTTATTCAGGTGTGTGTTGTTTCAATGAATTAGAGCACTGTGCTAACAAACTGTTGGCTCTTTTTTTCTTAACTTCACCACACTGGTCAACCAATCCCAACAAATCATAATGTAACTGAACATTAAACTGAGCATTCCATTTTTACATCCCTCTCAGATAGTATTTAATTGCAACATTTCAGTGCGTCAGTAAGTTCAATGCAGTACTACAACTGCAAACTACAGTTTCAGTATCAAAACATTGTAACATGCTTGATTGGCTTACATAATCGTATATAATTTATTCTAGTAGACTGCACATTTAAAAGATCTGCAGTATCTGCAGTTAAGAGAAACAATTTTGCTATGTAGTTCACAAATTATATTGCTAAGTAGGCCTATGATGGCTTTTCCATCAACCTTATTTTACATTCTTCTTTTATCCAATTTTAGTGAGCAAACTGGATTCAGTTTCCTGTTCTTAGTTGACAGGAGTTGCTGTCTGTGACTTCTGCTGCTGTAGCTCATCTTCTTCAGAGTTCATTGTGTTGTGCGTTCAGAGATGCTGTTCTGCATACCTCTGGGTTATTGTTGCTTTTCTATCAGCTTGAACTACTCTGGCCATTCTCCTCTGAACTCTGGCATCAACCAGCCATTTGTGCGCATGAAAATGCCTCTCGCTGGATATTTTCTCTTTTGGGACCATTCTATGTATTCCAGTAGATCAGTGAATTTCTGAACTACTCAGACCAGCCACTTTGACATGTGATGTTCAAAGGCTACGTTCACACTGCAAGCGTTAGTGCTCAATTCCAATTTTTTTTCTCAGATATGATTTATATATGTCAGTTTCATTTTTAGTTCATTTTTAAATGTGGTAAATATCAGAATCCAGTGTGAAAGGATGATGGTTCTCAATTAATCAGCATACACAAAATGGTGTATGGTGACATATGCAAGGAAACTTGGAGGCCACTTGTAAATGTTTACATGATAATTTAGCTGATGTACTGGAAAAGCCATCGAATTTGTGAGCAGGCAATGAGGAGAAAGAGTTTATTGTGTGGGGTTAAGTTTTGCTTATATAGAGCTGCCCTGTAATTGTAATGATGGGAGACAGAGGCATTCGGATCCATATGCAACTATTTATTAAACAAAGTCAGAGTACAGATGGGCAGGGTCGATGACAGCAAACATGAACGTAAGAGGCAAAGACAGCAGAATAATCCATAGTGCGTAGCGTGAGTCAGGCAAATGGCAAACAGAGTCCACTGGGCGTGGTTAGAGGTTATCCGGGGCAGGCAAGGTCAATAATCCGAAACAGGGAAACACAGGAAAACACATCCATACAATGAACAGCAAATGTAAACACACAGACAGGTCTTTTACATACAATACATAACGAGGAAACGAGGGGGCTGGACTAATCTGTAGACATGGCAACACACAAGCGGGGTGGAGACAATACAGGGTTGGTATGGAAACAACGGGAGACACTTCATAATACAAGTCCTAAACAGCGAACAGAGAGACATACAAACAATGAACACGGTGAGGCCTGGAGGCGGGCAACTCCAGTGCCGCTTGTGACAGTAATACACCTTAAAACAACCCCGCACTGTCTCTTCACTCAACTGACTTCTTGCTCAACTGTCATATTCACATAGTGATAAAAAAATCTACCAGTATGTAAAATCTCCTAACAGGGCAAAAGTCATGTAAATTAATTTGAACCAGCTCAAAATTGAAAACATCAGATGTCATGTCATGAAATAAAAACAAGTCACATATAACTGCGGTACATATATGAGCGGGATGTAAACATACTCCATGAAAACTTAAGTGACTTAAATCATCTTTTTTCTAATTCTGATGCTCAGTTTGAACCAGCAGATCATCTTGTCTTAATACTGCCATGTGATTGGCTGTTTATGCATTTGTGTTAATTAGCAGGCGAACAGGCATTCTGAATAACATGGCCAGTGACATATAATACTGTCCCCAAAATTGAGTTTGGGAATTTATAGCTATGTAATCACATTGCATTATCACAGAAAAAGCAGTGGCTGTAGTGGCTATCTTCATTTTCCTATGCTCTTGATGGTGTTAGAATTTTATTAATAGAATAATTTCTGCTTTTCACAACATTATTTTGTGATACTGTACATGAGGTGTTCTCAACCCTGTTCCTGAAGGGCCATTGTTCTGGAGAGTTTGAAAAACCTTTACTAAAAAACAAGACAAAAAAGGCTTATTAACAAGATTGCTTTTGCAGAGACGCAGGAGAGGCCCAGTTTGGAATTAATGGAATAACACATTAAGGGCTTGCCTTCCTGTGGCCATCTCAAACGAAGATTTATATTTGTTCTGGGCGGGGAATAATTGGTGGGGTGATTGATGGGAGGGCACAGAGCTATAAGCTGCTCCTCTCCATCATAACAAATTGATGAATGTCAGATTTTCCCAAAGCTGCCGTCGAGCCCAGGGGTGGATGGCGAGAAAGTCTGAGAGCAAGAGAACCCGGTACAGTCTAGTCATAGCGGCTGTGGCCTTGAACTTGAAAGAGAGAAAGTGGGGTTATCCGGGGCTACTTTTTGTTTTCACCTCAAATGAATCCACAAGAACTCCATTACTTATATTTTGAGAGGTACAGATGCAGCCGAAGGGCAGACTTATAAGTGTTAAAAATGGGAAATGTGGTGACAGCCAAGCTATTTTCCACCCTCCCTTTCCACTCTAATGTATACATTTCCCTCTATAGTTGTTTTTCTTTCGCCACACTAGTTCTCAGTTCTACAGATTTAATCCATTGGGCACATAAAAGCTCAGTTTAAATTTCAGGAATGTTCTAGAATTAGAAGCCTCCTGTGTACATTAGTGCTCCATAAATGCCTCGTATAAATAAGGCTAAGAGAGAACTGCACAACCTTCATTTTGCATGATGTCTGTAATATGTCTGCCTCCGTTGTTCTCCTCTGCATCTATGTAAGACATCAAGATAGGATAATCATATTAAATATGAATATGTATTTCTAATCTAAGCATGCACAACTGTATGACATAGATGACAGACAACATTCTAGGCAAAAAATCTATAGTCCTCAACTGGGACAAGAACTGTCCAGTTTCAGAATTTGAATGCCTGACAGTTTTACGTAAAGTTTAGGCGCATTTAAATATAATTAGAGTAAAAGTTAAAAAATGTTCTTGTTTCTTTCTGCTGTGCTCAATTTGTGAGATTTTTAATTTTTTAATGTAGTATCCCTTCAGCACCAAATTGTGCTTCATTTGATTATCACTTAATTAACTACTCAATTTATTATTATTATCATTTTTTTTAACTAGATTTTTTCTTAGTGAACAAAGAGGGTCAGTGTACATATCCCATTCTAATTCATTTTAATAAAGTGAAATTGCAACTGAATTTGTCAGCCAGCGATAAAACAGAAATTCTGATAAGAAATCATTCAAGTTTGACACAATGTGAAGCTTGGTTGATGATGCCAGAATTTTCAATTTAATGTAAATACACTTTAAAAGTAGGTTTTAGATGTGTGAATGGATGATTTTCCCACATTGCTGTAGACAAACATATTTTGTGTGTATGAGTGTGCAATCTAATTATCAAATACACAGTCACATCTAAGGCACATTTAAAATAGGTTCAAAAATAGAACTAAATCCGAATAAATGGACATGATGCTTTTGTTCCTGAACGTCTGTTTTTCTGTTTCACAGATGCTGGCTCTGGATCAGGGGATGATAGTGAGTATTTTCATCTCATCTCTAATTAATACAGAGCATTATAATAATGATCTCATATCTCGCTTTGTCTGTTCACATCCGCACATACCAAGATGCTCATACTGAGTTTGGATGACAGCAGCTTCTGTCTGCCTCTCCTGATAGATGTGAATATGCCAGCAGTACTTATGAAGTGAATCCAGGATGAAGAATTTCACTCTGGAGCATGGCTAATTAAAAAGAGATTCAGGATGGGGTGATGGGAAGATCAAGAGAGAGACAAAGAGAGGGAGGGATGCTCTAAAGTAGGAAAGTTCTACTGATCAACTAGGAATGAATTTGAAACAAGGAATGGAGAGAGAAAAACTATTATTGGAATGGAAAATGTAGTCTAGCCTAGTATAAGTGAAACTGTAGCCATTTTACTATATTGTTGTCGCATGACCTTACCATATCATGACATTTTGCATTTTAAATCTAGTTAAATGTAAAAATGTTTTCTGACAAATTGGTGAGACCCAAAAAGTCTAAAAGCTAAAATGGCACCTGATATTAGTTTTGACTCATTTCTCAAGGCCTAGTTAGCACATTTGGTTCTGGGATACAGTTTTAATGCATTACACTTTGTTTGAACTAGAATGCGCTCAATAAAACATTTTTTTTAAAAATCAGAAACTCAAAAAATTGCTAGAACATTTTTACAGTTATTTACAATGTAATGCTGTATAATATACTGTATAATATTCACTTCACTATTATTTCATTGAACAAAAAAAAAGTTGCTATTTCCCAAATCCATGTTTGCAAAAACAGATACACATGGTTTTAGATAATTGTTAAAAACTGAGTAATCTGTTTACTGCCATATATTACAAAGCCCCTTAAGGGACATGGTGGAGGAAAAAAATGGGGATGGGTAAAAAAAATTCTAGGTGCGTTATCTCGCAAAACTTTTGCGCTCTCTCGCAAAATGGTTTGTGTTCTCTCGCAACATGAAAGATATTTGCGTTCTCTGGCATAACCAATTGAGCTCAGATAAACACTTTTTGTTTACTTTAAGCTTCCAGTGTATTAGACAGCTCTGTAATAGCAGTTCTATATCATTAGCATGGTGCTGCAGCGACCGAAAGTGAGAGCAATCATAATGT
>JAUYWG010000039.1:4058724-4076565 GCA_034779775.1 Enteromius afrohamiltoni | reverse complement strand
CTTTTTGTATAAAGCTCAAAGGCATTTGGTCTCTCTGGCGAGTTCCCATATGTAACGTCGAAGTGATTCGACTGAAATGGTAACTAAATAAAATGAAATGGAGAAATTCAAGATCTCCTAATAAAGTTTGTGGAAAAATCTCTGAGGCTTTAAAAACTCTACAAGGTCTCATTAGGGATGCAAAAGCATGTGCAAACATCACATACTTCAGACTTGTAATTGCATTCATCATGTGAATTTTCCAGTAATCACTGGCTGTACTTTAAAGGTCACACACTCAAAATTGTTTGAACTTTGAGTGATACATTAACAGAGCTTGACTGGCACACCAGTAAATAGCTCCTAGAGTTCAACTCACTGGGCAAAGCTGATGTGAGAGGACCTTTACTGTGAGACCTTAATATAAAAAATACAGCATGCTTCTAGAATGCTAAAACATATTATTTTTAGGCTACATCTATTTGATCGAAAACAGAGTAAATAATAATGTTGTGGAATATTATATTTCGATTATGAAAGCTCTCTGAAGATTTTAGCATGGTGATGATATGACAATGTTAATGTATTTGGTCTTGGCAGAACAGATCATCTACGATGCTGCTGTTGTTGTTGGTTATTGCTATAGTTATAGATTATTGCTGCAGCTGCAAAGAAGTACAGGAACTTGCTACTGCCAATGCATAGGGCAATACGGTGCCGTGGCTATTTAAGACAAACTGCTTCTGCACAAATAGCATATAAAATAACCTGTAGCAGATCTATACAGGTGAAGCTGTGGAAGGTGGAGGGTCTAAAAACACACTGCAGGAATCTTAAGTGAATGCTATCTTTTGAATGCAAAGCCGTAAGCAGCATGAACCAATCAGCTTTTGCCAAGTCGTTTAACCCTCTGAATATCATTGGTTTCATTAACATCCTGTAACAACTAGAGTTTCATGACTGAACTATATATTTAACTGAAATTTCAGCATCATTACTCTAGCGATACTTCAGAAATCAGAAAATTATTTATTTTTATCAATGTTGAATCTTTTTTTCAAACCATGATAAGTATTAGGTGAATAGAAAACTAAACAAAGAATTATGTACTATTTTTGTCACTGTCACTTTTGGTCAATTAAATATATTAACTGTATAAAATAGCAATTTCTTAAAAAGATTTTAATATAAAATAAAAACAAATCTCACCAAGAAGTGTATTAATAACTGCATTTTATGCATTCAACTGTTGTTGAATGGTTAGCCATCCTGTCCATCGCTAAAACTGATCAGGAGGATACATATAAAATGAAGGTCTGGACAAAATGGAGCAACAGAAGAACGTAGCTCAAAGAGAAAAGAACAGGAAATTGAGGATGAGAAGAAAAGAAATGAAATAAGGATATAAAAAATGAAAGCGGCATTTGAAAGCCATACAACAGGGATGGCACAGGAGATAGATAGCACTGAACGAGAGCAAACAGACACAGAGACGAGACATAGAGAGCTGGAGGGAGGGAGGGAAATAGAAAAGAAAAAGGCAAGAAAAGAGAAGGATGGAGGGGGTATGGCCGCTTAGAGACGGATCAGTGTGGCTCATGAGGAGAGTTTAGCTTGAGGAAAGCATTGTCTCCCCTCCAGAAGGATCAAACATGTTTTAATGTCTGATTGTAAATCATTGATGAGCTTTGGCTCATACACACACACACACACACTCAGAATTAGATATGTTCTATTGACGTGGAAACAACACTTCCTCCTCACTCTCACATAACTGAGAGACTCATAAAACTGAGCAGAAATATTACACATGAGTCTTCCAACACACCTAACAGAAGCCATTTCCTCCATTCCTATAACAGAAAAATTTGAATTTCATGAAACAAGTGGGGCTTTCTAAACATACAGATTCTAAATCAAACTTTTTGTTAATGTGAAATAGTATAGTTTTCCAAAATCACATTATTAGAACTATCAACTGTTAAAAAGTAAGCTCTTTACAGTGAGAATATCTGGAGAATAAATAAAACCAGGAAGTACTACATTTGCCAGGTCATCACTGTCATTTCACATTTGCTCAATTATTTATATCGGAAATATAAGAAAAATGGCTTTAAAAGTATAGTAAATTCTGGCATTGTTCCAAATGTGTACTGCTTGCTGCAAGATCAGTGTTTAAAGTCAGCGGTGACCCAAAACAGCCTGATTACAAACTTTTTTCGAAATATCTTCCTTAGTGTTCGAGAGAACAAAGAAATTGATACAGGTTTGAAACTACTTAAGGGTGAGTAAATGATGACAGGGTTTTCATTTTTGGGGTGATATATTCCTTTAAAAGGACTGCTGGTTTAATTTTTTTTCTTTACAAATAATTATTTTGAGAAAATACATAAACAAATCAGTGTTCAACTCAATACCTACAAGAATAACCTACAATAATGATTTACATTCTCAGCGGTCAGATTTTCTTTGGTTGGAAACTTAACAAGTTGCGTCATTTGCTCTTGCAATTTTAAATCATCTCCAGAAGGACCAGCTGTGATGCTGCATGTTTAGAAGATATATACTTGGGAGACGTCTTGTAGAACATTCTTCTCTCTATCAAAGATCTTGGTGTAGCTGGTCAGATCCACTCTGATATACAGTAACAATCACAGGAACCTATGGCTAGCTCCAGTTCAAACTTTATCTTATGAATCGTCATACAGAATGAAGAAGTGGTGTAAAATGTTGTTCCCTATGTAACTCTCAGTGCTTTGTCTAGCTTTTATTAGCAACACTACACACTATCCTTGAATCTCAGTGTGACCACTTTGCATGAACTGACACATTTCTCCACAATGTGTAGAAAATCAGGCCGTTCCTTTACACCCACTCAAACAGCTATTTTTTAAGTGAAAACTGCTGCTTGACCCATATTTAGCCTTCCGAAAAAACACTTACATGCTATGTTTATCTAGATTCTTTCATTTACTGCCAGTGGCTGCTCAAGGACTGCAAATTTGCAATTAGCACTGTCCTAATTGAAGTGATTTAATAAGGGGCACTATTCAAGCTTACAATTGCATTGTACACACATGTTCTTCTTTCAGCATAACACCACTAAGGTGAGGTGTCTTCATCTCTGTGGTGATGAACTTAACTTGTGGCAATGTCAGATTTTCATGAAGGCAGTGGCTAATGAAACAAACTTTGGCTCTTTGCCATCAATAGCACATCACAAATCACTTTTACGGATACATTTTTTATTTTGTAGGGGGCCAGCTTGGCTGATACTGTGGTCAGCCCTCAGCAATAAACAACTAATTATACAACCATATACCTGATGGCTGTTGCACTTGTCTATTTATAGTAATCTAGAACCCATTTACACTCAAATATTGCAAATATTTTATATTATAGAAGCTGTGGCTGGACTAAATGGGATATGACCTTTAAAAGTAATCTCACACACTTTTCACATTTACTTTTAGATCATCACTTTTCATCACTTACATCACTTTTCACATTACAAAATTACAATTAATATAATTATAATTATATTACAAGCAGCAGAAGATTGTTTTTTTTTCTTTTACACTCTTTTCCACCACAACTTACATAATAATTGATTTGAAAAAATTATAAAGAAATGTCTTTTTCTATCATTTTAAGGCAAACTAATGTCAAAAATGATGTATTTTTTATTTTGTAATTTTCAAGTCCCTGCATGGCACATGACATGATTTATTTTATTTAAATAGTTTAGTTTCTACTTAGTTTGTTTTCAGAAATGTACTTTAGGAAGTTTTCCAATGTGTGTTTTTTTTTTTTATTTGACACTATGGATATTTTTATGGATATGCCACTTATCATGCACTCTGATCCATAAAGCGGTTTTCTATTTACCACATGTATTATAGTGGTTATCAGTATATTTTAAGGCACAAAGCAGACTAGTTCAATTGGACTGGTATATTAACATTATATCTCTTGATAAAATATGTTATAATTTCTAGGACAGCATGCCATTTTTACAGCAAATTTACCATTATTTTTTTAAGTGCATGAATTAGGTTTGATAATATTCTGTGATAGAAATTAAATAAAGTGGCCAACTTATCTGTATTGCCAAGGCAAATTTTACACCTAGTATTTTATCCAAAATAAACATATTTTTAAGCTACATTGATAATTACTGGATTGAAAACAAATTTCCAGGAAGCACAACAAAAACATTTGTTTCAGACGTGACATTTACCTACTCCCACCCCCCCACCCTCCCACACATCTCATATTTTATCACAAACATATTCTTCACTTATTCTCGTGTAAATCTAATAACAGCAGTTTAGGATTATTTCATAAAAGAACACTGAGCTCTTTTATCTGAACAGATACAGGAAAATGTGATTCCTCATAATATGACCCCTTTAAGTGCAGCTCTCAAGATCTCTCATCTCATTTGCTCTCTCTCTCTCTGCAGTTAATGAGGGCTCAGCAGAGAGCAGTCAGAAGGAGACATCAACGTGCGACATTTGTCAGTTTGGGGCAGAGTGCGATGAGGATTCTGAGGACGTGTGGTGAGTCAGAAACACACGGGGTCCCGACGTTCTGTTCTTCAGAGAGCCAGAGGGCTTGAGGAATACGGGGGTGTGTCTAATGGCATGTATCTGATGCAGAGTCTTCTGCAGGCCTGCTTCTTGTGAGTTTTTGCTCTTCCTGGCACTGATTCTGAAGGCTGATAAAGTCTGCGCCATTTCACTGTGATACATTACAGTGCATCGCCAAGGGTGTGTGCTGTATGGAATGTGCTGCAGTAAATAATCTCTATTCGATTGTCCTCGATGTCTTCCCATCTCTTTTTTTTGTCTTCTTTGTGTCTTTCGTGATTCCTTTTAGATTTGCAGTCTCTCTTATGACATCTGCCCCTTATCTTTAGTGAGACTTATGATCAAAGCTAGAAAAACAAATTACCAGTAGGGTAAGTAAAATAAACTTAATTCAAGATAAGCAAACTCATCCTGTTTTGAGGATGTTTCGCTATTTTGTTTTACAGGAAATCGGAACAGAAACACTGATTAAATACTGATTGTGATGTAAGCAAAACATATTTCGGAGTAAGAGCAAGTTATTACATTTTAAAGAATTGCAAAAGTCAATTTTGATGACTTTGGCAACCTTCCCTTGGACACATCTATTCCAAAAATATATTCCAGGTCAATGTTCTGACCGTAATCACTCACATGGTCAAGGCTTGTTTTTTCATCAGGGTTCTCTTTCGTTTTAGCCTTGTAATTTATTTAACCCATTGACTAACATGTTGTGCCGTGGCATTCTGTGGCATTCTGAGCAGATTGTAAATGTTAATTGTATTGTCGCCGGACTGTGAGGGTCAGTTCTCTGTCAGTCTGGAAGGATGATGGATTATTTCCTAGTATGAGGCTCAGCGTTCAGGGGAGCACACGGGGAACCCACGAGACGCAGGGCAAAAGAGTACAGCTCTCCGCTGCAATTCCATCTTCAATTAATAGAGTTCCTCTTCCCTAGCAGACAGATTAAAACCTCAGGACCATGGGAGGGCAATTACCATTCAAATATCCCTCACGGTAATACACTAACCAGACAGATCAGAGGGAGACCGAGGCATGGAGAGAGATAGAGATGTGAAAAGGGACAGGAACGAATGAGGGAGAAAATGTCAGAAAGAGGCACAGATGAAAAGAGGGAAATGAGGCATCTTAGCGGTTAATGTGTGTGAGTGCGTCTACGTTAAGGTTCATGTGGTTGGTTAAAAGCGAGAATGTGGGACCATTTTCAAAATAGGCCCTGTATTTCTTAATAAATGTTTTTTTCGTTGTTTTTTAACAAATGATCAGTGAAAGGAGGTGCTTAAAAGTTCACCAAATTATGTTTGCAAACAAATCTGGCCCATCATCCCACTAATCGTCTTATTATCTCATCATCCTATCAGAGTAAGATACTTCCTATATAAAGCGCAAGCCACTTTTCCTCAGTATCTCGATCTAAGCATCCCTCCTCCTCCCCTACTCCACCATTTTGCTTTCTCCTCTAGAGGGCAAGCAGGGTTCGGCCCATGCAGTGAGCCACGTGCTTTATATATATATATGGTCAATTTGCTGCCCTAGGCGAGTTTTTAGCTGGTGCCCCTTGCCTCACAGCCCATTCCACCAATAATCATTGTGTTCAAACATTCACACAGACACTGCATAGCTTTGTCTTATTTTTTATATTTTTATTGGAAACACTGCAATTAATTTGTAAGACCACACAACCCCACCCGTAAACCTACCTGTTACAAAAATGATGTAAAAACGTCTTGGTTGCGTATTGTAACCCTCGTTCCCTGAAGAAGGGAATAGAGGCATCACGTCGGTAACGGCGAATAGCAATCTCGCTTCGAGATGTCAAATCAACTCTGCGTGTATATAAACACGCCAATGAAATTGCTGCCCCTTCCAATGTCGTGTGGGAGACTCCCAAACCCCCAGTGTTTGGTTTCTAGGCTGAGACTTGACCACAGGATACCAGCACCTGCACTACCTAATAACTGGCCACTGGGACGTCTGACAAGACGTGCAGAGTCTGCCTTCCCGTAAGAGGTCTAACAGACAGCGTAACATGAACTTCAATGCATATGGAGTATTGGAGGTGATTGAACCCTCATGGAGCAACTGAAGCTAGTGCTGAAGCGGTCTCATTTGGAGCAGTCCCTGCAGAATCCCCGCCGTGGCTGCAGCCGTATGCCCCAGGAGCCTCTGAAATTGTTTCAGTGGAACCGCTGTCCTGCTATTGAACAAATTCAAGCAGTCCAGCACTGACTGAGCGCGTTCCTCTGTGAGGCGCGCGGTTTGTGCGACCGAGTCCAACTCCATACAGAGAAAAGAGATCCTCTGCACCGGACAGAGTTTGCTCTTCTCCCAATTGACCCGAAGGCCCAAGAGGCTGAGGTGTTGTAATACCAGGTCCCTGTGTTCGCACAACTGAACTCTGGATTGTGCTAGTATCAGCCAATCGGTAGTTGAGAATGCGAACCCCTTTCTCCTTGAGCGGAGTCAGGGCAGCCACGGTACTGATATGCCTGACCTTCTAACGCCAACCTCAGGAATGGCCTGTGCCATGGAAGGATCGAGACATGAAAGTACGTGTCCTTCATGTCTATAACTGCCACCTTTCTTGGGCACTATGAAGTACGAGCTGTAAAACCCTGTCCTCATATCGGCTGGAGGGACCGGCTCTATTGCTCTCTACGCCAGGAGAGTAGCAATCTCTGCATGCAAGACAGGGGCATTTGCAGCGTTTACTGACCTGAAGCGAATGCCGGTGAACCTGGGAGGTCGCCAGGCGAACTGAATTGCTTAGCCAAGCCGGATGGTCCGAATGAGCCAACGAGACGATCTGAGCCCTTTCCAAACATCTAAGAACCGTGCAAGAGGCACCAACAGAACAGCTGGCATGCCGGTGGTGGGGCAGCACAGGGGAACGCAGGGACCTGGCCCGGCCGTCTCTGAGCCGGTTCGAGGCGGTTTCCCAAGAACAGACTGGTGGTTAGACATCCTTAAAAGGACGCGTCTTTAAAAAGACGTACCACCAGTAAGCCTGTCTCTTTAGGCTTTGCTCTTTTTGTGAAGGCTGAAGCGCACAGGGGAGATGAACGCTCGGATCACAAAAGCAGGTAGTGCAATGCAATTGCATCCGCTGAAAGGTTTTATGAAGCCACACATTCTCTGGGTTCAAACCCTTGATCATATGATCGCATCTGATTTTCTAACTCATCGCTCTACAAACTGAGCTATATCAGCCTTAAACTATGTCATCATATTTGTACAAATGACCTATATGATTAGTTGGAGGACAGGTTAAAGTTGAACTGACAATGGACATTAAATTTGTAACATTATTTGTTATTTAATTATTGATAATTTACCTTATTAATGAAAAATGTTCGATTTCCGGTAGATGACAGCGCTGTTCTACTAAACTATAGCCCTATCTAACGTTGTGACCACAAATTAAACTGAGAAGTCTTCCAAATGACCTCATCTAGTTTAATATTATCATCATCATTCATTACATAGTTTTACCTCTGTCTTTGTCCCATTTTACTTCTTCTTCTTCTTCACCAGAACTCGTCTGTCTTTTTGACATTACGGTAGATGTTTACTATCAGGTAACTGATGCATGTGAAAGTGGCTGCACGAAGAAATATAGATCATGCGTTGAGTCGGGAGAGCAATAAAATAGTTTTTTTTGGGACAATCTCACTCTCTTTGTAATTAAAAAATAAAAACAAAAAAACCCCTACTCAATTCACTCATTTTGGCACCCATGGGGATCGGCGTGCCCTTAGCATTTGCCTATACTGCCTATACCCAGGTCCGGCCCTGTATACATATATATATATATATATATATATAAATGTGCTGATAATTTTTGTCACCTCTATATAAAACTTAAAATTATGTTACTTCTATTATGCAGAATGTTGCCTTTTCTAACACAGTTGAACAAAATTGTGGAACAATGTCATTATGTGCCAAAATTATGACATTACTTTTTATTATAGATAGTTTTATGGAAGATATCTAATATATTTCTGATCTCATTACAAAAGCATGGGATTTGTGCCACTATAGTTTAGAAATGTCATGGTAAGTGACAAAAGCAATGACACTATTAAGTAAAAAAAAAGTATATAATTTTTGAATCCAGTTTGACCCTTTATCATCACAGACCAAAGATAATGACATTAAGCAGCTCTACAAAATGATCTGTGCCACACCTACCAATTACATGTCAGAACAGTGCTCAGTTGTTCTCTGTGAAATCAGGGGGTTATTCTTCTGCAGACACACCTCTGCCTCATTCAGCTGATTACTTTGAAAAAGACCTTCTTCTGTTTCAGGTGCACAATGTCTAGAGAATGCGCATGCCATTTTCACATTTTTTTATTTTTTGTTAGAGAAACTACACATTTAAAAAAAGCTGTTCAAAGAATCTTTTTTAAAAATCAGCGTGTTAGAATGATTTCTGATGGATTACACTGTAATGAGTGTACTAGTGTTATCACGGTACCCAAATTTCTGTATTCAGAACCGATACCAGTGAAAATCCACGGTTTCCAATTTCTGTACCAAAGCAAAACACAAAAGTATGTAAAAGTAATTAAAAAAATAATAAAATGTACAAAAATCAATGCCATTCCATACTTAATTAAAAATATGTTTCAGGTTTTTCCACGGGTGATAAAAGTTTGAAAAACATAAACAAGTTTCACCCAAATTTTATTTGTTTTTAATTAATGAAATATAAACACAAGTTTAAATAAAATATTGTGTGATTATTTCTTTAAAATAAACTTGTTTACATTTTTTTTAAACAGTAGTGGTAGTAGTAGCCTATCACATACATTTTTCTAAATAATAGTAATACTTCCGGCACAATGTCTAAACCAAACTTTTATTTTGATGGTTTGCTTCAAATTTCTTTACATTTCTGTGTGATAAGATGCTGGTTTTACTCTAAAACTGTAAAGAGCATGTGAAGTGACTCCCTGTAGATTTCTGTAGATGTTTATGTATTTATTTTCTCATTGAGACGGCAGATGCTGAAATCACAAGCGTCATGCGCTTCAGTGTATGTAGTAAACAAAGCCGCACATCTCAGCCATTCATTCATTAATACAGACAGAGATGCACAGAACATACAGGATTCATATTTAAATCGACTTCAAATATACAGATAGTAGTCCATATAGCAAACTGTAACCCATGTTCTGATTCCGAGATTCTGTCTGCATTTTCTGCATCACGGAAATCATGAGGGCGTATACGTCAAGAACCGTGTTGACCGGGTATCACTGGTACTTTAAAAACACTGGTACCATGATGTTTAAATTTTTTTAGTACCGACAACACTACTCCCTACAATTCAGCTCTGCCTTCAAATAAATAAATTGTAATTTGTAAACATATTTAAATAGAAAACAGTGATTTTAATAATATTACTTTTTGCTGTATTCAATCAAATAAATACAGACTTACTAAACATAAGAAAGTATAACATACATACACTGTAAAAAAAGAAAAATCTGTCAAATTTACGGTTAAAAACTGACACCTGTGTAAAACATTTGGTTTTAAGTTACATACATAAAATACTGTAATTTCTTTTACTGATACAATGTTAAAATACCAACATATATAGACGGTGCTCATTCACACAAACACTAAACCTCATTATGGTGAGACTCATTCAAGTAAAATATGCAATAAACATAAATGTAAGAACATTACTTGTAACATGCAACCCTAATAAACATAACTGATAAGAAAAAACTAAGAAGAAACATAGTTATTTGAAAGAGAAAAAACATCAGATTTCAACACCATTTTAAATGCAATGCTGGGAATGTCAGTTTACAGTTTTTCACTCTAGATTTTACAGGAATTTACAATTAACCATTTAACAAGTTTTTTCCGTAGCAGTTTTACCATTAAAATCACTGTCATTTTTTTGGAGTTTACAGTAAAGACATAAAATGAGAAAACTGGTACAAAAAAGTACAAGTACAATAGTGTTGATTGTGTATATATACTAAATATTCTATTATATATATAGACAATTTAATAAGGGTCAGAGAGAGAACATTGCATATATATATATATAAACTTAGAAGTAGACATAATCATGGAAAAGGCTACAAATGTGTATAATATGGCCTGTTTAAGATGTTTTTGTGTGACATTCGCTGTAGGTTTTTGGTTTAATATGCAGGGAATCTTTAAACCAAATTTAGCTGCTCCAATTCCACAAGATTAAGTATATCTTTGAGAGTCATGAAATCCCTACTGATCCTTTCTAAGTTGCTTTCATCAATTATATTTTTGGAAAGCTGTGAAAAATGAGAAAATATAGCTTCCATCAGCCACAGTTAACAGTGAGTGTGCTAGATTGATTTGCAGAGTTGTAATTCCAGACGTTAAAGGACTCTTCTCTCTTTCACGCTCTTTCTTTCTCTCTTTCTTTACCTTTCTTCCTCTCGAAATCTATTTGAATGTGCATGTTGTGTCTGATAACCAATTAGCAGCTACATCTGCGAGCATTGATGCGGCCAGTCCTATAGAATAGTATCCAGCTCAAACTAACAGAAATCTATTCTTGCCCTCTAATCACATTTACCTCGGCTCAGTGAAAAAGCAATGAATCTGCTGTTTTCATGCTGTAAGAATCACGTTTTGCGTGCATGCCTGCATGTGCATGTGCATTCCATGTCACATGGATGTGTGAGAACACGATAAGTGTGGATAAATAGAGTCAGACAGGTTCATGTTGCTTTGTCTCGGGTATGTCTTGCCGAATGCTGCCAGGTCTGGTCTGTTATCCTCTGGGCATATATGGAGAGATTAGAAATATTGCAGCGGGGTTTTATAAATCAATACCAGACTCAGAGATGAAGTGCTCACCAGTAAATATATTAGACAGAGGAGATGCAGTAAATATATCTGGTCTAAGAGCGTTCTCTCTTTCTCTCTCTAAGAATTTGTAAGTGTGCCTGCATGCCAATTACTGTATTGTTCTAGTTAGACACTTTCCAATGCCAGACATCACTTTCATCTTATGACATACACAGTATGACTATGTATGAAGGTCTTTGATATTCAATGTTATGAGTACAAACAGTGGGTTACAAAATCCTGAAACCACATCTGGGAATCATAATCAAGTTTAAAACTAAAAATAGTGTGTGTGTCTATATACATATATATAAGAATATGAACATGAACATTTATAGTTCACAACATATAGTGGTCATATTCTTATTTATTTAAATATTTTCAGATTAATGTTTTGATAATGTTTTAAACTTCTTTTATTTATTAATTTCAAGTCATTTGTATTTTGTTAATGTTGAAATGATTTTTATATTTCTATTTAGCTTTATTTAGTTCAGTTTTAGTAATTTTACTTAAATGTATATCATGTAAAATGTATTTTATTTCAGCTAGTTGGAAAGTATTTTTTATTTTTTTTAATAAATAAATAAATAAAAAAGTTTTTTTTAATCTAATATATTGTAGTTTATTTTAGCTTGATTGTAATTAACAACTACTGTTTTCAAATATTTATTTGATATGATTATAATTTGTGTTAATATTTATCATAATATATATAAATATTATAATGTTTGGGAACAGAGCAACATATTATGATTTCTTATTTAATAATACTGTGTGTAATTGATACTTCCAAATGATTAATTTTATATTTATATTAATAAAAATATTAATATTAGTATTTAGCCTAATTTATATTAATATTATAACGTTTGGGAACAGAACAAAATATAATGATTTCTTATCTAATAATATGTAACTGATATTTCAAAATTATTTTTTTTCTATTTCTATTAATATAAATATTATAATGTGGAGGAACAGAACAAAATATAATGATTCCTTTTCTAATAATATTTAATTGATATTATTATTATTATTATTATTATTATTATTATAAATATTAGTATTTAGCCTAATTTAAATTTATATTATAATGTTTGGGAACAAAACAAAATATAAAGATTTCTTATCTAATAATATGTAATTAATACTTCCAAATGATTTTTTGATAAAACATAAATAAAAAATATATTTTTAATCTGAGACCACCCAGGCAAACAGATGGCAATATCGAAGCTCATCCAGATAGATAAATATTTCAGACTGCAAGTACAAGAGAGGGAGAGACGATGCTCATTCTGCCAGGGCAGAGTCAGTCTCCAGTAATGGGGTGTCTGGCAAAAGTGTGCCTTTAGATAAATAAATGAACAGATAAACTGCTAGCGTGATGCAAAGTAAACTGAAAGATAAGTTTGCTGAAATAAAGTCTGAAGAAATGAAGAGTCTGTGTGCATCTATTTATCAGTGTTTATCTGTATTCTAATAAGAACATAGTGGTGAATTCTGACTTCAGTTCATTTCAGTCAACTGATTTTTGTCATGATTACATGATCACATGGTCTCTGACAGTGTTTTCCAGTTTGATTTGTTGCAGCAGTATTTAACAACCATTTATTAAAATTGGATTGTGTGTTGATGAAACTGTTGTGTAGTTATTTGTTATTTTTTTATGCTCGCCTAATGAAGTTTAATTATTTCTCAGTTAATAAGAGTCTGATAATAAAACATATAGTGTAATAAGAGATGATAAAAAATCATCTTCTAACCTGCTTTGTGAACTAGTTTAGATGATTCATTGCAAACAACTGACACAAAAAACTATTTGTTGCATGGTTAAACAGGAAAAAATGCATGCCCAACTGCCTAAATAGCCAAAACAACAGCAAAATATGTGATTACATGATAGTCTGTTGTCTCACAGTTACTTGTTTTTTCTCAACATGGCTGTTTTGCTGCAGCTGTTGTTCTGGACATGCTCCTTGAATAAAACTAGATTTTATCATGTGAAGGAGAATCATACTGCTCATAAACCTGGAACTGGGACCTGAATGTGTTCTTTTTATTTGACAAATTGAAGTTTAAATAATCAAGCAGAAGCAGAAGGTCCAGCATCTGTGTCTACAAAGCAACGCATAAGTTGGAAGTCCAACACTTATCAAAGTCCTACTGCACATTTCTCTTTTTTTAAGTTTTAGAAACCAATTATTGAACTAAATATGTTTGTTAGTTCTTTTAATAGTTGGCATTTAATTTGCTGTGATTTGTTTAAATGGCTTTTTCTTTTTATTGTGCATAATTATTTATGGGCATTTTTTCAACGCTGGGTACTTCGGGCCCTGTGGACTGTGGAAATTAAAGTACTTCATTAAATGAACAGTGGATAAACTATACATGCATCACCTGATCCCTAATGAACAAATGTGTTCATCATATCTCACATTTCATAAAACTGAACATTGCAAGCAAGTACACTAACTTTGATTAAAACAGCAAAAATGTTGAGTTCAAAAAATTATATAAATCATTTTCACACAATATGATTTAAAATGGTTTTTTTTTACCTTTTGTTTAGATCACTATAGTTTGAAAATGTATGTTATGATGGATTTTCTTATTTTAAGATGCATGTATATTGAAAAAAAAATCTTATTTCTTAATTTCATTTAGTTTAATCAATACACTAAAATTAATACAAACTATATAGACATTTAAAAATGACAAAAACAACGAAAAATGCTAAAAGTTTAGTTAAAAGTTAAATAAATTTAAATAAAAAAATGTAAACAGAAAATGTAAAAATAAAAACAAAATAAATATATTGCAATATTGCATGCATAGGTAAATATGTGTGTGTGTGTGTGTGTGTGTGTGTGTGTGTGTGTTTATATATATCTCAATGATTCTTAAATAACACTGGTCATGTCTAGTACAAGACTACAATAAAGTCAAAACAAAAGAAGCATGTGAAAAGTAGTAAAAAAAAAAAGACAGAGAAGAAAAATAAAGATAAATAAATTAAAAACAAGCCATGGGACATGCACATGGTCATTGTTAAAGTAAAAAAAAACACTCTCATATGGAATTTACAGCCTGACCCTTTTTTCTATGAGAAAATCGTAGTATCTAGTATGACCAGTAAAGTTTACTCTCTCCCTCTTTCTCTCTCTCTCTCTCTGCAGGTGTGTGTGCAACATTGATTGCTCCCACATCAGTTTTAATCCAGTCTGTGCATCAGACGGCCGTTCCTATGACAACCCCTGCCAGGTGAAAGAGGTGTCGTGCCAGAAGCAGGAGAGGATTGAGGTCAAATACCTTGGACATTGTAAGGGTCAGTCTCAACTCTCAATTTATTTATAACTAATGTATTCACCTCTGCTGCAGCCTGAGAATCGAATCTCATTCATTCTGCTCACGATCTGAGGAGGTTATGATGAAGGTTCACCCTCACACACATCTGTCTCTCTCACTCTCTCACACACACAAAGGCTTACAATGTTTTGCTGATGGTTTTTCATAAGTGTAACTATATAATGATGAATAGCTAATTAATTAAATAGTGCATCATTAATGTCATTTTTGACCAATCAAAATCATAAATTAAGAATTTGTCCCCTTCCAACCACTTTTTATGCATTTTTAGCTCAATTTAAAATAAACAAAGAAATCTATTAGCTTTTATTTGAAGAAGTGTTGTTGTTTATTCAGAAAGGACATGTTCTGTTACAAAAAGTGACAGTATTACATTGTTACATTGTTGTTGTTGTTTTTTTCTATTTATAAATACTGGAATAAAAACTTTACATGATTTCCACAAAATTATTAAGCAAAATTATTAATTATAAGAGATGTTTCTTGAGTACCAAATCAGAATTTTAGGAGGATATTAAGGGTCATGTGACACTGAGGACTATAGTAATGATGCTGAAAATTTAGCTTTTCCCTGAATTTATTGAATTCTATTTTAAAATATAATAAAATAAAAAACTGTTATTTTAAATTGTAATAATATATCACAATATTATTGGGTTTTTTTAACCAAATAAATCCAACCTTGGTAAGCATAAGAGATGCATACAACAGATTGAGCATTTTTATTAAATTCTGATATAATTGGGATGCATACATAATTTCTGATCAGGGTTTCATTTATAAATACATTTGCCATTAAAGTTTTCATAAATAAATTGTGGCTTTAATTCACTGGTAATTGTGAGTCAGGCTTTTTAAAATACTTCTGATTTCACATTCACTAAAAGCGTTAATTGCATTAAATAAAACAGCACCAAACGTAATTGGTAACAGCTCTAAAAACAAAGTCTCGCTCCTTTCCTGTGATAAACAGAGCGGTGTGAAGGAGCATATTGAAACCAGTGAGTCTCTGGAGAACTAGCCTGCTTTATGTGGCCTCAACAGGCCACCGTACCCTGATACCTCCCAGTGTGTGTGACAGTTTGACTGAGTGCTGTGACCTGTTTCACAGACAGTGTCAGGAGAGAGTTTGAGAGTGAGAGAGATAGAGAAGAAAAGAAAGAAGGAAAGATTGTGATTAATTGAGTAAACAGAGGAGGGTGTGGTGTCACTGCTGTAGCATTGATCCCTCCATTGACTTAACACGGATACCCTTC
Organism: Enteromius afrohamiltoni; assembly: GCA_034779775.1. Lineage (NCBI taxonomy): Eukaryota > Metazoa > Chordata > Actinopteri > Cypriniformes > Cyprinidae > Enteromius > Enteromius afrohamiltoni. The sequence continues at coordinate 4,060,502 of JAUYWG010000039.1, read as the reverse complement.
AAATGCGCTCTTACATACACACACACGCACACTTTCTCCTCACCGCTTAGAGATGAACTGCTGCACTCTGTCCTAAATAGTCTCTAAAAGGCCAGTTCAACGAAAAATTAAGATTCTGTCATCATTTACTCACCCTAATTGTGCAAAGTCCATATAATTTTAGAACAGTCTGTGAGGAAACGACAGAAACTGAAGATCAAATCGTTTGCTGAAACGTTTCTTTTCCCCACAGCTCTCAAATTTCATTTGCCTTCACATATAGTGTCCTGCAGGAATACGTTCTAAAACCTGGAAACAAGTGAGCGTTTTTAAACTGCTCAAAAGTCCCAAAATCAATGTTTGGGGGTTTTTGTTTGTTTAAATGGATGGAATAAGGTTTTAATTTTCACATCTTATTTTACAACATCACTGTAGAAATCTGCTATAGTTACGCAGCTGGTTCCCAGTAACTTACTGTAGATTTATATTTCAGAAATTTATTGGCAACAGTTTGTTCAATTATAAATTAACATTAAACAAAGTCTTTATCTTTACAGAATAAAACTATTATGTTTACTATTAATGTTTAATGTTCATTTATCTTTGAGCAAACTGTTGCCAGTAAATAACATAAAATTTAAATCTACAGTAAGTTTTAATACTGTAATTCGTACAGAAACTTTAACATTGTGGTAATTTCACATGTCTTGAAAAAGACAGCTTATTTTATTTTAAAATGTTTCTGAGGTGTACTTATACAGTAATCTCAAGTTTCTTCATTAAAATAGTGTCAAAGGTTCGATGCAAATGGTAATTTTCTACTCTGAATTGATCAATATAGAAAATGGATGGTTTACTAACTACTAACAACAGTGTGAAGTTGAATGTTTATCACTGTCATAATTCACTGAGGCATAAACAACAGGAAACCATTTGCATATTACACTGGTGAAAGGTCATGATAGTCATGAAATGCAGTTTCAGATTATTTTGGCAACTGAGTAATCATTTGATTATTCTGATGATTAATCAAGTAATCAGATAATTTTGTTGTGGTAATAAAAATAGGCCTAAGCGAACAATGGATAATACAATGATTTTCAAATACATATATAAGAATGATGTAATCATTGGTTCAAGTAAAATATCAAAAGCAAGTAATTGTATGGTTTTATTGAACACGTCAGTGGTTTGTTTTTACACATACGTCTAACTGTTTAATATTGACTAAACAACATTTAATTCTATAAGTCTTTAATTTTATAGTTCCTCTTTATGATAGAAGTTCTGGACATCAAAACATGTAAATTTAAAGCAGGGGTTTTAACTTTTATTTTGAATTCACAATAAACAGTTAGGATATCTACAAATATAATGATATATTCTCCTTTATTATAAATGATTTAAATCCTTATGAATCTGATCTAAAGCACATATTAAACCAGAGCATCTGCCATCAGTGGCGTAACATTGTGAAGCTACGAGGATAGTTTTTATACACAAAAATAACGTATTCAGTAAATAGTCACCATATTGGTATTTTTGAGACTTGCACTTGAAGCAAAAGGCTTTTTCCTCAAAAATATAATCACAAGTGTTCCTTCAATAACTTAGCAAGTTGACTGATAGACTGCAAAAAAATTCCTGCATTTGTCTTGTGGTGCATGTTAATTTGCCATCATGCAAGCCACTTGTGATGTTTCCTGTGGTTCTGTGTATATATGTCACGGTCTGCTGGTAGCGAGGCAAGAAGGCAGATACAAAAGTTTCAATATATCCAATACATTTAATATCCAACT
>JAUYWG010000039.1:4019595-4049169 GCA_034779775.1 Enteromius afrohamiltoni | reverse complement strand
CGATTAGCCCGGGCAGATGAGTTCCAGGTGCCGTTGGTTTGTTGCCAGGGCGACGCTGATCGGCGGCCGTCACAATACTTATTAAGTATTTAATATTAATTTATTAATTATTATTAATTTATTCATTATTAATTGGCTGGTTGTGTTAATGTATTAAATAATGTAAAATTCAAATCATTGTAAAGTGTTACCAAAATTACATTTCTACTTGGTATTGCAGGCATGCACAATATTTTGGTACCATATGGTTATCAGCTGATATTAACTATTTAACTGTGCATGCTAATTTGCAATATTTCCTTTGCTAACATCTATCTACAATAATTTAACATTAAGTATATTGAGTAAATCTCAAAATTAATAGTAATTTTTATTCTGTGCATTAGTAGGTTATGCGCTAATGCTAAATAGATTTTAGAATGATGGATAAAAATGATTGATTTCCATTTTAAGTCTATTTTTATCCAGACAAAAGGATATAGAATATCAAATGTTGGTTATTTATAATAATATATGATGACTGGCTTATTCTGCAATGCTCATTTTTTATATTGGTGCATCAGAAGTATGTTTTGCTTCTTAGACCATTAAAACACACACACTTGCTAATATTGCTTACAGCTACAAAATGACAACTTCTCACAATCTCTTCAACAAAAAATGTTCTTAACTTTGCCACAGCGTTCCTCCCTTCAAACCTCCTTAACCTTGCAAGTTTGACAGTCTTGTCACTTGTCTACAATATCAATACTCTCACAGATTTAGAAGTACCCAGCACTGTGTTGATTAGCTTTAGGACTGAGATACATCCTCTCTCGTCACCTTGTTTCTCTTAGCACAATCTGAAACGAGCAGGAAAGGAAAGTCTGTCTGTCTGCCTCCTTCGGCCCAAAGGGAGTTGTAGGCGGATGAAGCCCAGCAGCCGGTCGATGGCTGTGAGCCGCACCCATTACCCAGCAATCAATGCTGCCACAAGATCCGACAGCAGAGAGGCTGTCACAACCTCAGTCCGGCTCTCTCCTACACCTCTGAGCTGTCAAATACAATCACCGCCAACAAGTAGTGTGTGTGTTTTGTACCGATACCAATGCCCTGTGTGACCTGAGGTAACTCGTGGAACCGGATCCGACAGTCCTTGGGAGACAGAATGGCGAGTGTGTGTATGTGTGTGAGTGAGCTTAGATATATAAAACTAAAAATGATGCATGCAAGGCAGTGATATTTATGATTATCGTGTCTCTTGTTGCCATTATGATAAATGACCACACGATGGCAGTGCTGAATCAAGTGAGTGTCTCAAATGGATCATTTACTGTTCGTTCATTCATTGCTTCATAATGAGAACACAATAACGAGTCGTTCTGTAAAAGGGTTCTCCTCCGTGTTAAAAAGGTAATTTTTTAAAATACCATTTCTGCAGTTATATCACACAAGAGATGTGTGCTATGTAATAGATTGCATTAAGTCATCCCAAGCAAAATTAACAAAACATTTCAGGGACTTCAAGCTTGTGGCGGGAGAATGTAAAACATGTCAAACCAAAATGGCGCTATGGTTACAGCCTTGTCGCTGGCAACAAAGACTTCTGTGGAAATATAAGTAGAAAAAAAAGTTTTCATGTCTATTATGTTATAAACCAGCTTCAAAAATCCATAAAAACATGTCATTTCCTGTACGTCGATCAAAATATTTTCATTTTTATCACATATTTGGTCAGTGAGATTTCCTTGTGGATGTGGCTGCTTATTGGTGTGAATTGGCAGAACTGGGATTAGCACTTTAGCCTATTATTTTTGGAAAACAATGACGTCAATTTAATTTTGAAGTTTAATATTTTTAATAATTACATTGCTTTTTGTTGTCATATTAATTTTAAGCATATTTGGAGACCAGTCTGTCTGCTTTATACTTTAAAACCATAAAAACGTTTTTGTTTAGTTTTTTTGTAAAATGCCTTTCTTAAAAAGTGTGCTGGCTTTATTAAAATACTTTTTCAAGTTTTTATATTCTCATGAGAACACAAAAGAAAGACTGCCAAGAGCCTCAAAGAATGAGCAAATTTGTATCTGTGAAAAAGTGTGAAGCCTTATAAATACGCCTGGCTACCACAGGCGCTTTTCTCTCACCGTTATGAATAATCTACACAAGGGCTGTGTGTGGCTGTGGAACGAGGCGTGTTTGAGGAGAATTTGCAGTTGTAAGGCAATCAGTTATTTCCATGACTTGTTGTAAGTACTTACCTTCCTCCCTCATGGCAGTTCCAGGTACACCAGGATCACTCTCTCTCCATAGAGTCGGGCTGCCAGCAGGGAATCTCAATAACAAGTAAGGCAGACACTCAACAGACAGAGTCAGAAAATATGATTTTACCTGGAAAAAGCCATGGCAATAAGTAAAATGTCACACTGAATAAGACATCAGGGCACACTGGACATGCAAGCAGAACCTGATTTTGCTGAGTGTGACATGTTCCTGGATCAACATCTTTGTTGACCCTGGAACAACACTGTGATTAACCAATCAGATTTGAAAACCAGTTTATAGTTTTTGTGAAATTTAGGATTACTATCAGTGTTTGGTGCTTGTACATCAGTGTCAGTCATCTGTAATTTCCTTTTTCTTTCTTTCTCTCTCTCTCTCTTTCTCTCTTTTTTCAAATACTGAAACTGAGTCATAAAACAGTGTTAATATTGAGTGTACAAAGTAATTTAATATCCTGTAACTAATGCTCTGTCTGGAATTTTTTGTTCAAAATATAAGGGCATATTTTTTAATTATCTGGTTAAAATAATCTACTGCTATCAAAATCATCTGTAATTTTCACAACATCTTACAACATATACAAGTTCAGATGTCATAGCCACAACAATACTAAGTGAGCCAAACCAGTACACACATTTATTGTCAGTGCTTTCAATAAACAATACACTTTTGATAAACTTTGTATTTAAACTGGGACATTTCTTAAATTTGCCGTCTGTTAAAGTGCCCCTATTATGCCTTTTCAAATATGATCGTTCATGCAGTCTGTCATGTAGCTGTATGTGAACATAAACTATCTGCAAAGTTGTGAAAAAAAGAGTCTGCTCATATTCGTCAATATTCGCTCATTTTAAGTAATGATAAACAATGTTTAACGCAGTGTTATACATTATACAATGCTGAAGATCACAACGTAGAGGTGTGCCCGATTCGCTTACAAAAACAAATTGCTAGCACTAGTCCTTGCTAACTACAGTAATTGACTTGTTCTCTTGAAGGCACCTCTAGTAATGTCAGAAAGTGTAGTTTTGGTACAAGCTATGTGGACCGCTCTGTAGACCAATCATAAAGGACTGCACCATCTGACCAATCACAGCAGTGAGGGATCACAGGAAGGCGGGGTTTAGACTGGCTGTTTAGACAGACTGATTCTTTGAACTGCTTCACACTGAACTGCTGTCATTTACAAATCATTTAGAATTGGGGTAGAATTAAATCTGTTTTTGGAGAAAACTAAAGTGTTTTTTGACCTTACACACATGAAAACCTGTTTTAAGAGGCTCATAAAACAATATTAGCAACCTTTAAAATGGCATAATAGGGGCACTTTAAAGTTTATGTGGGTTATTTGAATAAGGCTACTACTGACTCCTGTTGGTAATACACAACACCAGCCTCTCTTCTTCATGCATAAATTGGGTAACTTCGTGTTGTGTACTTCCTTTGCTCCCAGTTTTTGCACAATAGCACATTATTAAATTACATCACAATTTGGCATTTCAAAATATCTTCCTCAATGCTCAACACATAAATACTCTTTGACTAGACAGGGAGTTCATATATACTGAACTTGTGTCACTTCACTGTAAGAGTTTCCAAGGAAGCAGCAGTGGTATTCCAGCCAATCTGGTCTTGTTTGTGCTGCACTTGATGTTGCAATTACATAGTGTTTTCTCCAGGGGGCGACAAGTCATTCCTAAAAGATATGCAACCTGAGCCATATGCCTTCAGGCCCTCTGAGATATTCCCATAGAAAACAAGAGATCAGGATGCGAGTTCCCCGGAATGAGAACAATGGAGATAAAAAAGTTGATAAGGCAGATATCCCCACCCTTTCAATGTAATCCTAACAGCCAGGATTACATTATAGGATTACATCTCTCACTCTTTCTCTCATCCTGTCTCTTAAATCCTATTCATACCATCATTTGAATGCATGTTTAACTACTTGCTAACTGAGGTAATGTTCTAAGTCACCATGTTATTTACTAGCTACTGCTTGAGCCTGGTGCTATACAAGCACACACATGCCTGCTGTCAACTGTTTTGCATTTAGAATGCACAATATAAACTCGTGCCAAAATTCATGTATGCTATGGTAATGTGTTATGTAATTAATCTGAGCATGTAAAGTATTCCCAGAGTAGAGGTCAGAGGTCCATGAGAGGACTCTTTTCCGCTCTCAGAAACCTGTGTTTCCACAGCCATTACCCTGCAAAGGAAAAAGGAGGGAAAATTACATCATGGAGGCACATATAACAATGCAGAAAGAAGGAAATGGGAGCAATTAAGACATTCTGTGTTTGCGTGTGTAAGAGGCAAACACCCAAAAAAACGACAAGATCTAAGATTTAATATTCGATTTCACACTAGCAGTAGTTTTATTGTCCACATATTTTCCTACATAGTGAAATGTAAATAGTTTTCCAGCTCTGCTGCTAAGTTTCGCCATGCTCCTGCTACAGCTGTAGACAGGAAAAATGACTCCACTCACATAGCCTGAGAACTGTTTGTGTGACATTTTTTCCAGTGTAAACTTAAAACGGCTAAAAAGACTCTTACAAAATAAATACAGGCTAACATATACACACATTCCTTTGCACATCTACCCATAGAAAACACAGAAAGTGTTGCTTAGCAAATCTTTATTTTAGAGCAAAACACACAACATTGTTCTATCTCCCTTTCTGTATCTCTTTCGGTCTCTCTCTTTATTCACAGATGAGCTCATTCTTCAAACACGACTCTTAATATACTGTTGCTCTCTTCAATATAAACAGAACAAAACCCAGAGAGTTAGGGGGAGGTTCTACATGTGGAGAGAGTTGCTCATGCTCCACTGTACACACCCACATACTCGCGCTTGACACATGCAAACACATTACTCCCTCACCAATGGGCCAGGCTAGCTGCTATGGAAACCAAACTCCGCCCCCATAGGGTGTGGACAGGCTTTTTAAGCTGTGGGGAAGCCTCTACGCGGTTCTTCCAATCGCACCAGAGAGGGAGGGAGAGACAGAGAGAGGAAAAAGTGAGAGTGTGGCTATCTTCAAAAAGGGGTGGGAACGTTGAACCTGGAAGCTGAAAAGTTCTTCCCAAGCCTGTAAACAAGAATCAAAGCTGTAAGAACGTGGTGGCACTAAAACCAACTCAGAGAGGAGCCTTGTACATCAAGAAAGGTGAAGAAAGAACGAGACCATTTTCCTACGTAAAGTTATCCGTTGAGACCAAGAGCAGCCTCAGAATGGGAGAAGATGCAGTGCAAGCAGAAAGGAGCAGCATGGCCAGCACACATGAGAACCAGGAGCTGGTGGTGCCAAGCCCCAGTCCCACTCAGTCTTCACCCTCTCATAGCCTCTCACAGCTGGGCACCATCGCGACCAACGCCCCTAGTGGAGAACCTAGCAGCCCTGGGCCTCTGGCTGGAGGCACTCTCCCCAGAGATGGAGCTTCACCTACAGGTCAAGTGAACGCCATCACTGTCTTGACTCTTCTAGATAAGCTGGTGAACATGCTGGATACGGTGCAAGAGAACCAGCATAAGATGGAGGTGAGACAGGTCGAGATAGAAGGGGCAGTGAGAGGCATCCAGAACGATATGACCAAGCTCTCTAAGAGCCACACTTCCACCTCCAACACGGTCAGCAAACTCCTAGAGAAGAGTCGTAAGGTCAGCGTCCACATGAAGGAGGTCAAGGACAAGATGGATAAGCAAGCCTTCCAGGTGAAGAAACTGGAGGCTAATCACGCTCAGCTGATCAAGAGAAACAACTTCAAAGTGCTCATCTTCCAGGTAAATGTTCATTGTGTGTAATGGGGAGTGGTTGGCGGTAGGGTATTTGATGTGCTCAGGTGAGGACGATGAATGATTGCATTGTGTGGGTGATCGTTGCTGCATGTCGATGTGCACTGAACCAACTTCAACTATCTCTGATCCAACTCTGATAACAATAAGGGATATTGCCGTCTTACACAGCTGAGTAGAGTCTCATGAATCTAAAAGTCATTTGATTAAATTAAAAGAAGAGGTCACATGCCTCCCTCAGGGTGGGTCCATTTCTGAGGCAGGGGAGAAGGGTCATAGTTCAGAGCGTAAAGATGAAAGAAATGCCTAAGAGGGTGTGATGTCACTTAAGGTCAATGTGAGGCAGGGTGGAATGGAAGCAAGATCTATGCGGTAGCCTCTTATTTCTGTTCATAATGGATATTGCTTTAGGGTCAAAGGCTCAGACAATACTACCCAAAATGTCGAGTGTGTTCAGGATGACTTTATTTGTGAGTGCCTAGAATCAGAAGTCCTTGCAAGTTTTGTATTTGACTCAAAGTATTACTCTCAAATAGCGAGGTAGAATTCCATGTATCTCTATATTTAAGAAAGAAAACCAGCAGGGCTCCAAACTAAGAGAGAGTTACTGTAGAGAGCTCGAGAGACACTCAATAGGGGAGGCTTGTTTTGAAGCTTAGCCAAAAGCTATTATTTAAAGCACAATAGCCTTGAATAGAAGGTGTGTCCAGAGATCAGCTACAGTGCAGCGTAATGTGTATCCTGTTGTCAGAAGACCCGTGCTGAAATGTGCTATGCTACACCGGCTAGCTGCTGTTTACTGCAAGACCTACAACCAACCGAATGACTCAGTGATTCCAAAGTCAGCGAGCGCTGAGAGAGGCCTTCCATTTTCCCCTCTCTCTTCCCAGCTGTGTGGTTACTGCAGAAGTGCATGATGTAGAGAATGAGAGAGAGCCTAGTAAAATGATTTTTTCGTCTCTGTGCGAAGAGAGTGTATAAACTAAGACTGGAAGGTAAATTTCCTGTGATGAACTAGTGTGTAAAACACCCATTGCTGTCACAGACATCGCGCTGTTTGTTAAAGCTAGTCAAAAATGTGTGTTGCTATGGCACCTCCTTGTTTATTTGCAAGGAAATCCACTTGGAAGAGGGTACGCTTGGAGATTTCCTTATTTGTCCTAATTATTTTGGGCTCATTACTTGCGGAAAGGGATTTGGTTTCATTTTCTAGGCATTTGCACAGCAGTCAAGGCATGTCTGGTCAGCGTCTAAGGGGTTGTATGTTAATCTAGCCATGGGGTTCTTGTGGTCTACTGATCTGTCCTGCATCATAGATAGGATGGGTGGGACACAGGGGCAAAATCTTCCTATGCTTTTACGTTCCCAACAAACATGCCTGGCAGACCCACACAAACATTCTTGGACAATCCTTGTCTTGTTGACTTTAATGTTCCTTCATTAAACCCACTTCTGCTCTCCCTTGGGGTTGCCTGGGTTTGCTTCTAAGGAATGATAGGATCCGAGCAATCCTCAGCTCATTAAGTGAACACAACTTCTTTAGGGGAGCCAAAAAACTTGTTCAAGTGTTTCATATACAATTGTCCTATACTAAACAAGCCTGACAAAAAAAACGAAAAACTAAAGACTTTCAGGTGTGGTTTCATAAGTCAACAAGTAGTCTGTTTGTCTTCTTATTCTCAGCTTTATTTCCTCATCTCCATAGCTACATTCAGGTGTTCACCACACCCTGCCTTGTCTGTGTTTTTCACTTTTATCTCCCCCTACTGCTTACGGTGCTTGGCCTCCCCCCCTTAGGCGGACGTACAGGAAGGAGAGAGAACTCTGTTCTTGCATAAGCAGAAACTCTGGCTCAAACGCTTACATTCCAGAGGTGTTGCTTTCAAAATGATATAAATAGTTCAGTAACCACAATCATTTAGAACTCCATGAGACTTGGATCAAGACACTGGTCACTACAGCCATAAAAGAGAGAAGGAGGATGGAGCATATAAAGTTAGCTTATGAGGAGACTTCCTGGATTTAGCCAAACATCATTCCATTTGCAATTATTTTGCGTGATGCAACATACAATGAACACATTTATCTACGTCCATGTGTTTCTCAAAACTTAACATATGGACTTTGTTATAGCTGCGCAACATCTCCAAGTTCTCATTACTTTCAGTGCACAATGGTTTAATTTGCATCATGCTGAAAGCCAAATCTAGAGTAGGAAAGCACAAGATGAAATATTTTTACAACTAGCCCTCTGCTATCACCTAATAAGGCTATCTGTGCCTCTCCAGAGAGAGGGAGAGGAGGGGGGAGTGTGAGTGCAAGAAGGCCTGTAGGCAGAGAGAAGGGAGACAAGAGTGTTTGTTTTCCGTTGTCCATCAAAAAGGGATTATCTCTCGCTAAACTCAGCTTACTGTTAAAGATTTCCCATTGGTGCACTGGGGGTAAGATGAAAATGATACAAGATGAGAAAAGAGTTTAGTGCAACTTCAGATGTACAACAGGGGGGAGTTAAACTGAACAAAATCTAATTGCATTGTGATGAAATAACAAAACTGTAATTAAAAAATATATATACAGGTCAATATTTACACCCCTAGCAGGTAGCTAGCCTCGGGGTCTGACCTGCACCATTCCGCTGTACAGGGTTAAATACTGGATGAGCGTGTGAAATGTGTTATATGAGAGGAATTCAGCATGTTTATGCACATGAGACCAGTAACAAGTACTAGGCACTCATAATCACTAATTACATTATATGTTTCTGATTCACTAAAAAGACTCATGAAAGCCATTTGTTTGGCGAAAAGTACAAGATAACACTACGCTAACACGCTGAGTCTTACTAGTGTCAAAAGCATGAATAGACATAAAAAATGACAAAACGCTCCTCAATATAGCATTCACTATGTACATTTAAACAAGCAGCATGTTTGTAGTTATCGTGACAGCTGTCTAATGTACTGCCTGCAGGTGCTCACTCCCTTTTTTTCAACTGCCTCAGTGAAATCAAATGAAATGCAAACAAATCATTTAAATCCATATTTGACAATCAAACCAAAACTCAACACAAGCATACTGAATATTTAAGAAACACAAGCATGTACAAATAAAAGGAAAAAAACACAAAAGCACATATCTGAGTTAACAAGTTCCTGAGCTTAGGGCCTTCCTGAGCTGGACATATATAGACTGTAATAATCTGTAAAAACAGACATCCTTTTGCATAGGGTTATGAAAGCTGACAGAACTCTGACTCTTTGGTCCTATCTAAATACCCACACACACATACTGAAGAGACAAAAGCTGTTATTGTGTGGGTCCTGTGACAGGGAGCAATGCCAGCATAGAGGGAAAACTATACACACTCACAATGCCATGGGAATTCATGGGGACATACATGCCGAGACAAACCAGCCCTGAAACAGACTGCACTTCAATAACAAAGGAAACTGCAACAAAACCATGCCCTTTCACACTGATTTTTCATCAACCTCTTTTTTCAGTATAAAGGTTAAGTAATAAACAAATCCATTAAGCTGATATAAAACCTCTGATTCAGGGACTTTATTTTGCAATAATGACTTACGGTGTGTTTTACACTTGTCATGTCTGGTTCAATTAAAACAAACCTAAAAGAACCAAACTGTGTGAACATCCTTACTGACTGCACATTATTACTAATTATTACAGTGGAATAAATACGAAATAATTAAATTAATTAGTAATGGACAAAAAATATTGAATTATTATGTTCTGTGAGGGGGGAAAATGACAGAATTAAAAAATGATACAACTGACCAATCAGAATTAAGTATTCCAGAGAGCTATGTAATATAATGTGTATAACACTATTTTAAAGCATATAGTTTGGAGATAAAATTAAAACTACCACATAAGTGGAATATTCAGTGACATATTATACATATTATACAACCTGATAATGTGTTTGAAGTTCTGGAATTAGGTTGAAAATCATGACAGAATACAGCGATTGTGTTTATAACCAGAATAAGCACTGTAAAAACATTAAGTTGATAGTGTTATAACACAATGTAGAGGCACTGGATGAAAATTAATTTTCTCAAACTCTGACAAAGGTTTCTAAATGAATAATTGTAATAATGGCAAATAGCATGTTTGAGGAAGTTTGCTCATGTCATGTAAACATCTTAATCCATGTAATTCCTTACTCTAGTCGCTTTTAATTTCACACAGTTGGTGTACATGTAAACATGGCCATTGTTGCTTTTCTGGGGCTTTTGATCATTCCTAGAGAGAAAAGCCCTCATCCACTCAGCTCTTGCACCCTTTCCTGCACTACTATTTTGTTCCACCTGACTTCTTACACACAGAGAAACACATACACACCCATAAAACGCCCCAGTACATTTCTTGGCATACATAGACAGTCATTAAACCTATCAAACAACAGTTCATATTACTCTTAGTGTATAGGTGTTCAAGATTACCTACCTAAATAAGAAATAATATATTTTAAATTCACACATATATATATATATATAAATAACATTGCTGAAAATGTGCTCTTTCACTAATCAATCCTCTGTAGTGAATGGTCATCATAATGAGAGTCCAAATAGTGGATAAAAACATCATAGTATCCCACAAGCATTCCACACTACTTCAGTTACGTCTTTTAAAGTGAAAAGCTGCACACTGTAAAATGTAATTAGTTGACCCAAACTCGTTGCCTCAAAAAAAAAGCAAAGTAAACTTAAGATTAGTGAGTTAGAAAAGCTTGTTTTTTTAAGTGTGCAGTACTAGCTACTCATTGACTCCCAGAGTGCATTGCAGCAGAATAAATTACGCAATTTCTTTGTTTTACAGATGTTGTTGTTTTATTTAGCAAATTTAATTTGTTGTCTTGTGTCAGTAGTAGCACAGTAAAAAGAGAAAATAAAGTTGTTATAAAATTAATGAAAGTGAATTTAATTAAATTGTTACCATTGTTGTGAAGTCAGTGTGTGACTTCAGCAAATTACCACAATAAATCAAATTTTATATCATCCAAATTTCACAAGTGACTGATGAATAAAATCAAAACGTAAAAGAATGATAGAGTCTATGAATCTCAAAAACAAAACTTTGAGCAACATCACCAAATCAAAATAACTATATAGTGATAGGTCACCTATTTAAAGCAACCTTTTTACTACTTTTCTACCTTTGAAACAAAATGACTCTGTTTCATGTTGCATCACTGCAGAATTAGAAAGAAAATTATAAAGGTGTAGACAAAGCTCTAAGTGTCCAACCAACTGGAACTCTAATCACTATAATGGTAAGTAAAAAACTGTTGGGACTCTCTTTCTGACGGCACCCATTCACTAAGGGTCAATTGATGAGCATGTGATGTAATGCAAACCTTTTCCAAACTTTTTCCAATTAAGAAAAAAACACATCTACATCTTGGGTAAATTTCAAGCAAATTTAAATGTTCCTTTAATTAAAATTAAGCAAATATAAAAAAGTTAATAGTTATGCTGCTTTTAGTTGCTGCCCAACCCCTTCAAACAAACATCTCTCTTTCTTCTATCTCCTTCAGTGTTTTGCAAAGATCCCTGTGTATTTGATAAAGACAGATAATGTATACGAAAATGTGCCTACATTTCACGTATGGCGCAAAAACATAAAACATGGGCGAGTGTATGAGGTTAAACAGCTGCTTCCTGTCAGATGTAATGTTAATGGTCAGCAGGAAGGGGAATGTAAACATTAAAATATTTCAGAGAATTACGGGGGCTCACCACATAAAAACAAAACAAAAAAAAGATAAAAACATACCATGAGCTTAAATCTACAACACTTTCAAACTCAGCCACTTACAACTCTCTCTCTACTCTCCACACCCCACCACTGAGCAAATATTTACCCCCAATCCTTCATAAGTATAGCCTCAAGGTGACGCGTATGTCAAGTGTGTTTAGAACATGAAGTCAATATTGGGAAAACAACTGGACTGCTTCGCTGATAACGCTATAACTGACAGCAAAGAGAGGAGACAGCATGGCACGGAGAGGTGCTCTGTGAACATGGGTATGTTAAACATTCAAACATATCTGATTAAATGAAATATGTAATACTACACACTGACCAAACAATATTAAGCCAAAACAAATATTTCAGCTTCTTTAAAATACAAGTGAATTCCTGATCCATTAAATCTCTTTAAAAAACTGAAATTCAGATGTATTTATTTATAATGTTAAGAATTTTATAAAGTCAACAAACTGATTTAAATTATTTCAGCCTACGGACCTTTAAATCAGAAGGTGCTCAACTGTATATTTTACTGAAAAGTCTGTCATCATTCATCATCATGTCTTGTTGTTCAAACCTTTCTTCTGCAGAATACAGAGTTAGAATGGACTTTTCAAGCTTTAAACATAAAGTAAAATGGTCTGTATAATGTAATTATATACTGAAATAAGCAGAGGATATTATTTTGTAACTTTTGTTGTCTGTAAAAACTTTGACTGTGATGAAAAGTATGCTGGGCATAAAGTAATGCAGGCATTTTTGTGTATTTTAGGACTACATCAAATAAAAAACAGTACTTTTCCTTGCACAAAGAGTGCATTGTATGCAATGACTCAAGCTCACACTGTTTACTAAAACATTCTCCAAAAACGGATTTCTTTAATAACCATAAGCTGTAACAGAAACTGTATTTACCCCTCGTGAAAGCTCCTTAGATTCTCATGCATATATGAGAAGACATACATCAACTCGGCTATCACAAGCGCTACATTGCCTGAGGCAGGAGGGACCGGTTTAGTACGCAAATTAATCAAACATAGAGTATCATCTGACAGGCTGCTCAGCATGAGGTAATCATGCTCATGCTCTCAAAAAAACATATTTTAAGATAGTCCTAAACATTAGAACACAGCTAGAATATGAAGACAATGCAGGGGAGGTTATAGTCATTCACAAGTAATTTCCAGATCTCGTGCCTAAAAGGCAGAATGCACTGAATGGTTCCCCACTGAGCAAACACCAGAAACTTGTGTCACTGGAGGAATTCTTTAGCCTAATTTTAGCTTCTGTATTAAATGCTTAATTTGAGGGGTGTATGTTACTTTGTGTTTATGCCATAAGCATAAGCTGTTCATCTTAAGCCATTAAAAACGCACAGGTTCCGGAGACAAGCCTGAACCTGGTTAACCAGGTTAAGTCAAGAAAAACTGTTCAATGGAATTACGCAAGCTGCTTTCAGACACATATCAAAACGTCAACACTCCACTCTCTTTCATATAGAATTCCCAACACGCTGGGGATTTGTGAGTTGCATTTCTGTACTATCTACAGTTACGACAAAAAAGTGATTTAATGACTGTTGATAGATACTCCTCTGGTCACACAGGCTAATCCGGTGGCTCAGCACCTTTTTCCTCTACCTTCTCAAATTCGCAGTTTAAGCAATGGATTGCCACCTAGTACATGCAAATAAGAAAATGCAAACAAAGGACATTATCAGAGGCATCCAAACAATGTAGTGACTCTATGTTGAGTAAAGTGTACCATGAAACCTAAAAAGCATTCTAAATAAAGGCATAAATAAACACTACAAAAAGAGATTTACTAAAAATCTTTATTGTTGAATCTCACAATGTTCTTATTTCACCACAGTGTTCAAAAAGTTAAAGAAATAAGAACTATCACACTTTAATTACATTGCAATACATTGTGTACTGAAACATTTTAATGGTTTTAAAACAGTCTTTTCATGTTGTGGTGAAATGCGACCTGGCAATTTTGTAATCGGTTTAAAAATTACACATACTATTTCTAAATATGCCCCTGGAGGAGGATAACTTGTGTTTATTTGTTCTTGCTATGGTTACAATTTTAACTTGAATTGCATTCCTTGTTGTCGAATTCATAATCTGTTTCAAAGCATTGTGTAAAAGACTTTGTATATCTGTTCTTTGTGATAATCAGAAGGTTCATGAAAAACTGCACCTTGCCAAAAACCACCTCTAACAATCCCATCACAACAAAGCAGCTGGAGGAAAAAACTAAACAAAGCGACATACAGTCCACCACTTTGCTTTCGCGATCCTTAAATGAAAATATCCAATTACGGCCAATGTTATGTCACATTGTTTACTACAGCTGTGTTAACTAATTAACTCCGACTGATGGAACATGGAAATTCTGTGTTAAAGTTTGCAGGGAGTTGGCCAGATTCATTCTCAAACTGTGCCAGCAATATCATACCAATACCTTTGATCCATATTTGCTGTCCAAAGTAAAGCTCTTTCGTGGGTGGACAGATCTGCTAAATCCCAAAAGTGATATTTCTGCCCTGATTTAGCGCGTTGCATATATCCACAGGGATTACCGTCAGTCATCATGTATCCTTTTTGTAAGTTCTCTTCTGTTAGGTCAAACCTATTCCTCCACATTGACAGGCCAAACCCGCATTCCCTCGCACACAGAGAGCTTCAGAAGCCAGACTTACAACAGGGGGTTCAGAGGGGAACATCGTGTTAGAAGAGCAGATGTGAACATTAAGGCACTTTGCAGGCAGTATTCCGAGATAAGCAGTATGTAATGTTTGCATAACATTCTACTAAAAACTAGCTTCATCTGTTTGCTTTTTGAAGACAGTTTAGATATATCCTTTCATTGCCTATTATATCTCAATTCTTGTTGGAGCTAGAACAAATAAGAGGCATAAAAGAATATGATTTAAATGTCCATGATGCCACTGAGAAATAAGCAATGATGTATTTTACACAAGAAAGCAATTAATAAATAGCACAATAATATTTATTTCATAGCTGATCCCTAAGTGTACATATATGGCCAAATAAGAGGGTATTCATATACATCTATGTGTGCTTGCAGAATGTATGAAAACAGTACAGTTAAAGTGATTAACTGGGAGGTTTCCTACGTGACATGACTTCATCCCTATTAGAATTTAGAGTCTTATCGCTAAGAGAGAGGCTCTCAGGCTCTCCTTTGCATTTCTGAGATGCCGTGGAACTTTCTGATGGGTGGGGGGCAACAGGGCTTCTGTCCAGGTGTCCCTATTGCTGCACTCCACCCCAAATGCTTCCTGAAACTCATCCTACTCCCTTTCTAAGCCCTACACCAGACTTCCCTGCTTTCTGCTCTCCCTCTTTTTCCAGTTGCCCTCTTTCTGTTCTGGCTGTCCTCCAAAACTCAGTGGAAACTCTGATAGGAGTTGTGTAGGGTCATGCCTGGCCTTCCTTCCTATTGTCTCACTATTCTTCAGCCTTTATGATTGTCTCCAGAAAGGAAAAAAGTGTCGGTACATAATGTTTTTCACAGCAGATGTTCTTGTCCCCGTGTGTCACTTAAAAAAAGCATGCATCCACACTACACATTGCATACAGCAATTCATTTTACAAGCTGTGTAGAATAACACTGAAGATCTTTGCAACACTGTAATCTTTATATATATATAAAAAAAAAAAATAA
This sequence comes from Enteromius afrohamiltoni, assembly GCA_034779775.1. Taxonomy (NCBI): domain Eukaryota; kingdom Metazoa; phylum Chordata; class Actinopteri; order Cypriniformes; family Cyprinidae; genus Enteromius; species Enteromius afrohamiltoni. The sequence continues at coordinate 4,033,625 of JAUYWG010000039.1, read as the reverse complement.
TAATTCCTATAAAAAAAATTTAGGATGTGTTGACATTTCTTCGACAGCTACCTGTACTTCTAACTTCTTTATACTGACCTTTGCAAAGCGATAGACAAATCTCTCTGGATAAAGGTCTCCTGAGTTTTTTTCAGTTATTTTAATTTGACCAGGGTACTGGATATTAAAAATGTTTTTAACAGAGACAGTAACAGAGTAACAGAGACAGTGACTTTTCTTTTTTCATGTTCATTTGAAGTATTTGATTGGATTCATATAATTTGCTACTAAGCTATGGACCTCACCCTGATGCCTTTCTGTAAAATTTTGATAATCTTAAGACCTTCTGAAAGGCATTAGTATGATGTTATGTAGAAACAATTAAAGATATCTCCCACAAACACATGACTGATCTATGTATCATCAGCATTCTTACTCTCCAGTTGTCTTGACAATCAAATACAAATCTTGAAGGACTGACTTTTACCCCTAAATCCATTGCCTAAAGAAAATATTAATTCTGAGCACCAGTATTGACAGAACTATGTACAGTTGTCAACATTTAATGTGGATGAAAAAAGTTTTGGTTTTAGGAGAACTTTATTAAAGGTTTATAATAAAAACTAATTATATCTTTTTAATTTTTTCTTGTGCAGGAGGAAAATGAAATCCCTTCAAGTGTCTTTGTGAAGGAACCTGCACCCTTACTTGAAGTGGAGGAGGAGACCCCGGCCATTGATGCCAACCGTTCTCAAGAGGAGGGCCTTCAGACCATCGCCCTCTCCTCGGATGAGGAGCAGGGACCAGAAGAGGACGAAGACGAAATTTTGGCCGTTTTGGACATGGAGAGCGAAAGCAGAGTTGAAAAATCTCGAGCTGAGAAGATCAAGCGTTCCAGCCTGAAGAAAGTGGACAGCCTGAAGAAAGCTTTCTCCAGGCAGAATATTGAGAAGAAGATGAACAAGATCAGCACCAAGATTGTGTCCCCAGAGAAGCGTGAGAAAATCAAGAAGAGTCTGACACCGAACCACCAGAAGAACCCTAGTGCCAAAAGCTCCTCTTTCAAGGTCTCTCCTCTCACCTTCAACATCAAGAAGAACCGCAGTGGGGATGCAGACCCAGAGGCTGAGGCGTCAGCTCAATCTGAGAGCGTTGTTGCCTCCATCGAACTGGCCCCCATCGAGAGTCCAACTGAAGACTTGTCCTTTGGAGAGGTCCACTCTCAACTTGCACCAGCACAGGAGGAAGTAAAGGCAGCTGTGGAAGCAATGGAGAAAGAGGAAGTGCCTAAAATCTTGAATGGCACAGCCGAGGTTGAGCTGTCCATCACAGAAGATGTAAGCGAGGAGTATGCTCTTTCTGCGACCCTGCCCCAGGACGCCTCCCAGATAGAAGTGTCCCACAACGCTTTACAGGGAGAGGATGAAGAGGAAGGAGAGGAGGAGAAGGGAAAAGAAAGTGAAGACAACCTTCTAGCAGAAGCTGCAGGCCAAGCAGAGGGTGTTGCTGTTGGACAAGCATCCTAATGTCCTGACCCTCCATTCCAGCCCCAGGACACCCTCCTAAGCTGAGAAAACACTCTCTTCCCTTATCAGTGCCAGCCATCCCCGCCATGAACCCAGACATCTTCCCTATCCTCAAAGAATACAGACTTACAATGCAGTCTATTCAAAGGCAAAATTCATGAACTATATGACATTTGCTTTAAAATCCCATATCACTGTTGTTAGTCCCTAGTCTTTTAGCAGAAATGAATGTGAAAGCAGTCTTATCAGTCCATCTAAACCTAACCAATCCTGCTGGTGTTACTGCACACTCTATCTTCCTCTGGTGGTACCTACCTGTCAGCTGAGAAGGTTGGCAACGAAAAACAAATCGCTTACAGCCAAAGGAGTCAACAGTCGCCAAGTGCACTCCATCTTTCCCATGGACACTTTTTTAACAGTAGCCTGGTTTTCATCCAATGCATCTCTTCTGGAACAGCCTGTGCACAGCTGAAAGTGATATTGATTTAACACAACCTAGATTATTTTCAATCTTGGTCCAATTCGGTTTTGTTTTTTAAATTAAACAGCACATAAACACTGCCATCCACTATGTCTGTGTTTATCAGAAACGTGTACTCAATTTTACATTTTGGTTTTAGTCAGGCCACACTATGTATACTGTGAACTCATTAATACAGAGACCAAAAGATGTGAGAAAGCAAGTTGGGAAGTGTATTGCCTTAAACTATACAAAAAAATATAATTTTGGATTTTTGAATTTTCTGATTTCTAGAATTTTGCTTTGTAGTGACTAATAAACATTTCGATAACCTTTTTCTTTCCATCGCGCTCACATACATTTGCTTTGAATCTGGAATGCTGCTTACTTGGGGGGATCCTGGTCTTCCCTGAGCTTCACATATGTCTCGGACCTTACTCACAAAGCATTCCTGCTTTTGAGATACTGCTCTTTTCAGAGACCATTTCTCAAGCTCCTGTTGGCATGAAGCTGGCTGAGAAACAGGCACTGTGAGGCCAGTTTAGATTACAGGCATAGTTCTGAAAGTGATGAAGGAGACGAGATCAGCTCAGCTGGATGCAAATAAGCCAGAGAAGTGTGGAGATCTGAAAAAGTATAAAAAAAAGTCTGTTTTGAGTGTTAAAATGAAGTTGCGAAATGTGAGAACTGCTTAAGACCGATGGGCAAATGAATAAATACAATTTACTGATATTTGTGCACACTTTGCAAAATTTGTTGCTATCGTGTAAACCCAGAAATAAAATGGTGCTGTTGAGGGACAGCACTGACAAAGATTTTAGCAATGAAAGTACTTTTTTCCTGAAAGTTTGGTCTTCATCATAATATGAAACATACAAGTATCATATATTTGTCAAATGTATTTTTGTGTTTTTAATAGAAATTTTGTTGCTTTCTGCAAATAATTAGAGCATATTTTAAATTTCAGTATTCCAGTGCTGAACAAAAACTTAAACTGTGTATCTTTGCTTTGGGTGGATGTCTTTTTCAGACGTGAAAAGGGATGAGGTTTTACTTCTTTTGAGTCTTTAACAAATATAACAAATTTTAACTCATTTTTGCTGATGCTTGTAATCCCTAATCTTTATTTGCATATCATTTGAGAAGTTAATTGCATTGTGTCTTCATAATATATATGAGAGCTATATGTTGTCTTGGTTGTCGTATTTTAAAAAACATTATGATTCATGCCAAAGAACAGGCTTAGTTACAGCAGAGACCTCGTAACGTTTCTGTGACACCTGTTTACCAAGTTGTTATTAAAGCACGCTCTGTTCAAAATATTCCTTTAATGCAAATAAATAAAGATGTTGGACCATGGCCTTTTGAGTCTGTCTTGTTTCTTGGAATCTTTAGTATCCTTTTCAAAGTGTTTTGTCAAATCAGAAAATGAAATATATTCTAAAATACTTTGATCGATATGTTTTCAAACATTATGGCCCTGTTTCACAAACAAGGCTTAGCTTAAGCCAGGACTATGCATTAGTTAAATTAAGATATTTAAACAACTTGATAATAACAAAAATGCTTTATAAGAAAATATTAGTGGTTTTCATCTTAACACAGAATAATGACACTGACATGTTTTAAGATATGCCAGAGCAAGATATTTTCATTTGAGATAGCAATTTAGTCTGGGACTAGCTTAAGCCTTGTCTGTGAAACTGGGGGAAAATGTCTGGGCAATTCTAAGTAACTTACATCAATATATGAGTGTCTAATGACATGAGTAATTATGTGGTATTACAAACACGCGCTTTTAGCTACATTTTTATATTACTTTTATAGTAATTTGTTGATTTATAACGTCCTTGTCAGTGCATTTAGGATGTCTGTTTCAGAACATTCATATTAAAACATTAACTATATTTTTTATGTTTGTGTAAACCAATGCACCATTTTTCAACGTGAAGTGTGGTTACATCAAATGCACGCCCTCCATGACAAACCATAGGCACTAGCGCCATCTGGCGTTACGATGACTCAAGGAAACAAAAGATAAAACAAGCGATTTAAAAGCTTACACGAGACATAACTTTCTAACTAAAGAATCTTGCGGAATATTTGCTTATCGGTTCCATCGAATTAAATTATTTTTGTTTCCCAAATAACGTTACTTTATTTTGTCCTCTGTTTCTGCGGTGTCGAGATACGCGTAGGACTAACGTTAGCTTCCTCAGTTTTACCGTTTATATTTTCTTTTAGGTCATCTACCCTAAAAAATTGCAAAAATGAAAAGAAAAATATACATTTACTTGACATTTTCTTGCAATGATCAGTAGATGGAGCTGTTAATACAGCGTTGTATCAGGCAGTCACGGTGGCCGAGAGGTTAAGGCGTTGGACTCGAAATCCAATGGGGTTTCCCCGCACAGGTTCGAATCCTGTTCGTGACGACTTTTCATTTTTTACAAAACACCTTTATATTTTTTTTAAACGTTAAATACACTAAACGTTCATATAAACTGCTACATTAACATGCGTAATTACTTTTATTCTTGCAAGAACATATACATATTCGGCTGTTTCCCAGTTCTAATCTATGGGTGCGTCCTTTTTGATCTTTGAATCTATGAATTTCAGTTTAGGGGGAGGTTTCGCGTGAGAAAAGGTCAGTTTAGCCTATAGATGCCTGGCGCGATCAAATTAAACGAGGTGGTGGCTGGCAGTCTCGCTCGGAGTCAATTTAAATTGTACTATTTTTGTCTTGTGTTTTAGAATGGCAAACGTGTCAAGCGACAACGTGTTTTTGATTAAAGACCTTAAACCTGGATTAAAAAATCTTAATCTGGTTTTTATAGTCCTGGAAACTGGTAAGTTAAATTTGTGGCAAACGCGGCCTAACGCTGCTGCCCTCATTTCTAAAAGCGCCAGTTTGTCCACGAACAGTTTTGAACCATGTATTAAACAAATAAATCAGCCATTCTTGAAAAGTGTGACACAACTCGGTGCAAAATTGAAAATACCACTTTGTACTCAGACAGAAACTAGTTAGCCTATGTACATATGTACTAAATTACTGAGCTTTGACTTCTCTCTTTTTTTTTTTTTTTTTACAAAATGTGATTTTTAATAATAATGTAATAATTTCAACTTTAACAGCCTACGTCTAGTGTTATCACTGAATCTGATTCTTTATTAATTTTTTTAATGAATAAAGGAACGATTTACCCAAATTCCATCTCTAATTCAGAGCTAACTGATCCACATTTCAAGTGTGTTTTTGTCTCTCTGACAAAATGTTTCAGGTCGTGTGTCTAAGACAAAGGACGGACATGAAGTGCGTTCATGTAAAGTAGCTGACAAGACCGGAAGTATTACAATATCAGTGTGGGACGAGGTGGGCAGCCTGATACAAACGGGAGACATCATCCGACTCAATCGAGGGTGAGAAGTTTATTTTTGACGGTATTATTAATCCTGATAATTCTAAGCGTCTTGTATAAGGGTTTGATTTGTTCTTTATAATCTTATTGGTGTAAACATTTTATTCCAGATATGCAAGTCTCTTCAAAGGCTGTCTTACACTGTATATTGGGAGAACAGGGGACCTTCAGAAGATCGGAGAGTAAGTCAGCTGACTGATATTAATTCTAGGACACCAAACCGAAAACGCTAACTGCCACTTTCTTGCATCTCTTGAAGGTTTTGTATGATTTTCTCTGAGGTGCCAAATTTCAGCGAGCCCAACCCTGAAGTGCTGGCTAAAATCAACCAAATCAACAACTCAAATGTGAGTGTGAAAATATTGCTGAGAGGGCATATGAGAAGTATGAGCACACAATGAGTGTCTATTTTATCTCTTTAACAGGTAAAAACAGAAGCTCATGGCAGCACTTCTAGTATACTGAATCCTGGGCCAAATGCTGGACCTACAGGTTGAGCTTTAGAAGCTTGAAAGATTGTTTGACAGAGGCAGTATTTGTTGCAAATCATCATGTTTAACTGAACAGTTCTGTGCCTATCCCAATAATCCTGTGGTTCACAAACCGAGGGGTGATCTTGTATTTATATGGCGATAAATGAGGAAGGGAATATTTGTGCTGTCAGACCATGGAATCTAAAGTATGTATTCATAAGACAATTGAGTTTCCAATGAATCTTTGAACAGCTTGTCAAAATAGGAAAACAAACATTTAGACAAGTTTATTTAAACTTTTATTGTCAGCTGAAAATCTTTGGTCTCGCTGTGCATACAATAATAACAATAAATAGTTCCATAAATAAACAAAAAGAACCTAACCTTAACCTAACAAACAATACATATTACTAATTAACATTACTCCGAGTCCATTCCCGATCCAAAGGCATATCATACCATAAAATATTCTCAACCGCGTACATTTTTTTGCAAAGCACATTGGCTAACAGAAAATTTCCCAGTTTCCTGAAAGGTAACCTTTGGTTTGCTTTCTCACAAATAAGACCCATTACCAGAAAGGTTCAATTTACAGTTAGATTCCAAGTACTTAAAAGTCTTCATGATTCTCACAGGCTGATCTCATAATGTAATTTCAGGTATGTACAATGATTGATGTAGGATTTGTTTACACTTGTAGATTGGTTTTCTTGGTTCAATACATTTTGGAACAATACTTTTGGTCCTGGTCAGCTTAGCGCAGTTCACACTGGCATTTTGACAGTGAACTTAAAGATACAAATCTAAAGGCATATTGATACATTCGCAACCTGATTGGTATTCAGTAACATATATTTAGTGAGGAACTTGCATGACTACCCAGACAATTGGTCATTGGTGTAAGGCTTATAAAATACACAACATACAAAATCTTGGATCTGCCTCCACACACTAAATGGAAAAAAAAGTGTAGTGGCAGAACTTGACCTTAAGTTCCAATGAATAAGAAAAGAGCTAATTTAGATGTTTCAAATAAAAGCAAGCAAATCTTATCCTGGAGGATGTTAATCGGTGTCTTAAGGTGTTAATTTGACATCAGATTCATTTAATGGTGGTTCTCGACCAGAGCAAGCTGTAATATGGACTATCCTCTTTAACTCTCACAGGAAATGGCTCTGCTGTGTTTTCCCCTTCCCATGTTCCCAGAGAGATCTCCATTGGTGGCGGTGGACGTCATTTGAACCGCAGTCATTATAACAGTGGTTCTGGAGGTGGAGGACAGGGATCAAAACCCACAGTCACCATCACTAATGGACGGGATCCTCGCCGAGTCCTGAAGAGATAAGAAAAGAAAAAATTGTTGTGCTCTTGTATTTATTTGGCGATAAATGAGGAAGGGAATATTTGTGCTGTCAGACCATGGAATCTAAAGTATGTATTCATAAGACAATTGAGTTTCCAATGAATCTTTGAACAGCTTGTCAAAATAGGAAAACAAACATTTAGACAAGTTTATTTAAACTTAAAAACAAAATTTCTATTTCAGTATCAGAGATGTTGATTTTTTTTATTGTTATTGTTTATTATTATTATTAGTAGTAGTTTTTTTTTTATTGGTGGGTTGATTACTTGATTTATAAATTTCTGGATTGATGTGAGGGCATTTTGTAGAACAAATGTGAATAAATTCAGTTTAAATCATTGTGTCATATTTGTAATTTTATGTTTATTATGTTTAATATTAAGGTTTTGCAGGTGGTTTGTACAGTCTGAAGTATTACACTATGGCACTAAGGACTTTGAATATCAATCTTGCAGGTCATATGACAAAAAATGCACTTTTCTTTGCTCTTGACCGTGATTTGTAATTTGTCTTTATTCCTCAGATTTTTCAGGAAAAAAACTCAGGTGGTAATGAGAACAAATCAGTGGAAATGCAGGTTCAACATGTTCTAATTTAAGGCCAAATGTGTTACTTATTTATTTTTGTATATAAATATATATTTAGCAGTTTTGCTTTATGCAGGTCATTGCCCCAAAGTAATTTACTTTACCAATTTTGTAAAATTGTTGTAGCGTCGAGTATCTCATTTTTGAGTATCATTTTTGTGCTGTCAGACCAAGGAATCTTATGTATTCATAAGAAAGACAATTGAGTTTCCAATGAATCTTTTAAAAATGTGTCACCAAAATATTACAAAAAAGACTGAATTGGATTTTTTTGATATAATCAAAATGTAAACGCAGCCAATCAACACCCAAAGGTTAAAAATCATTATTACTTCTTAACTGATAGACATTTTATTCCATAACGCTGCCTAGTTGTAATACTGTTTTATGCCTGATGATCCTTACTAAGTCCTCAGAGTGTGATGGATACTCGAGGACCATGACACAGTTGTCATGTTGGTCCTGCCAGTCCAGCATCTTAATAATCCCTGGCGCTTGGTCCCTTGTTGGTCAGGAGTATGAGGGCAATCTCTAGTCTAAAGGTAAGGGATTTGGATGTTCAGACTAGAAAATGGACCGTTTAAGGAGAGCTTGTCTATTGAAAAACCAATTATAGTCTGCGATTAAATGAAAACTGTGACTGAGATGAGTGCACATGATCTACAATAGTTAGATATTCCATGTTCCATTCCAGGTCTTCATGACGTCTTTCACTGCCACCTGATCAATGAAACAAAAGTAGAACGATTCGCATGTGTGTGGAGGTCCAATTATTCCACTAATTAAACTTTAATTCTGTGGACATAATAGTGAAAGGTGGAGAATATAACCTAATTTGTTCTTACCTTAAGGCCGTCCTCCACACGACTAACTTCACGAACGAAACCCACCTACCTCAAGACGATAACCAAGCTGATAGCGGGCGGATCAACCTGAGGTGTTTTCTGGTAGCTTTGAGGGACAGTTTACTCACTTCATTCGTGTGTGAAGTTCTCTTTACAGCAAACGTAAATTCGCGTCATGGGAGGGGCTTCTGCCAGGTGCTTGCAGTTTCTGTAGTGGTTAGACATGAGGTAAAATTCGTTTTGGGTATATCTAATAGGCAAACTGCGGTTTAATGAATCTAGTATTTTTTCCCTTTTCTTTTCTGTTTATATTAATGTACGAAAATGTGTCGTAGAGCTCCTCCACATACAGCGATTTTGTCCTCCATAGTTTCAGAATTCTGCCTCCCAAGCTCAGATTTTTCAACTTGAGTGATTAGAGCGAAACATGTCAGTCGCGCTGCAGGATGTGTAATCGCGTCTTTGCGTTGACTTAACATGTAAATCACTCGCGCTTAATGCCCCGTTCACACTAGCAGCGATTTCTGCATGTCACTAGAGGCCGGCGATGTGCTCGCTAGTGGGCGTTCTCGTCACCGGTTTCTTAGTAACGTCATTGTGCCGCTAAATACAAACATTTTGGAGTAAAATGACTGAATGTAATATAAATGTACGTACCATACGTACAAACAAAAATGAATGAGAAACAGAGAGTACTTTTTTCCATTCCGTGCGTTTATTTATGGCAAAAATGCAAACCGCGTCATCACTAGGAGCTGAAAGGAGAATGAGACGAACACTATCGTCTTCTTTCCTTTTGGCTGTCACTCCCGAAAGTCGCTCTTCATTTGCATTATTAAGATTCTGAACTTTGTTGTTTCGCTTGACACGCACACACCCAGTCTCCAAAGGTCGCTCGCTCTTTTCGCCAGAAATCGCCAGCTCTCCATTGAAATGAATGGGATCGCTTTGTCGCGTATGAAGTGTGAACGGGGCTTCACGCTTCATTCGCGTCTGGTATGAACGCACCTGTTAGTAACTGCACTCTATGGCGTCATACTCCATCTTTTTCTGTAGCTATGTTTTAGCATGGATGTTTTCAGTACATGTAACCATCACATTAGTTTGTGTTATTTACTAATTTTAAGGACTAATAAAAATGTTTACTTATGTAAAAGTGTGTCCAAAATGTTAGCTGTGGTGTATAATTATTGTCAGTAACACATTTAGTGCTGGAACTGTATGGAAATGAAAGTTGATGACCCAAAGATCTCTGCATAACAGAATGCAGGAGGGCTGGTGCAGAATTCCATTCCTAATTATTAAGTTATGGATGAGTAGTTCACTCTGGAATCCTTACAATTACTTATTTACATTGTTAAACTATTTTGTCCTAAATTGTATCATACAACAAAATTTTGCAACTCCGATGTGCAGACGTTTCAGTGGCATGGAGTAGAGAAGGTCATGAGTTCTACAGGATACTAAACTGTGTGTACAACTAGATAGCTTTGATTTCTTTCTTTTTTTTTTTGTAATTTTGAGGTAAAGTTTGTGCCACAGTTGCTAAAAAAATTTGAACTGTTGAAAAGTTACTAAATCTAAGAACAAAATTGCTAAGTTGGCAACACTGAATTAAAAATGGAAAAGGTAATGGTATTGGTAATGTTTTTTTGCCAGAAAGTTCTAGCCTGAAAACACAAAATACAATGCTTATTTTTTAATTTAGGAAGAAAAAAAAAAAACTCTTTCTGGTCACCTATAGGCAACAAATTCATTTACATCCACTAGCTGCAGTATCATCTATTCTGTACACTTGTTTTGTAGTTGATCATCCATTCATTTGTTTGTTGAATGTACCAAAAAGAAACTCAAATGTATTGCGTTTTAGATAATGTTGTGAAAGCTGTTGGATAGTATTTTACAGAAGCCATTGCACTTGTTAAAATAAAAAGAGTCACAGAAAATATAGAACATTTGTGCAGCCAATTAAAAAGCATGACAGAGACCTTTAATTAAAAAAAAATATTTATTTTTTTAATGAAAGAAAAAAAAAAATGAATGAAAAATAAAAAGCTTATAATCCCCTCATAGATGTACCCACATACTATTTATGTTGTAATTTACAGTACTATGGAACATGTGTTATTGGAATCAAGGCAAACAGTATAATCTATACATGCAATTCAAACATAAATCCATTTCTTAAAATACATTGTGCTCAAAACCATTTCACTTCAAATCAGCATCTTCATTTTCTCCACAACAGAAAAAAAAGCACTTAAATATGGATATCCATCCCTGATATTCACTTCTCTGATTGAGGACAGTACTTTCTTTTTTTCTTGGTTGTGCCACTAAAATAACAAGCTGCAGTATTATAGTCTTGTGGACGTATTAAAGAGGCTGTACAGGACTACATGTTTTTTGGTAGAAGAACAGCACACTGATTTCCTGCAGTAAGAGAGGGGAAGGAGGCGATGGTCAAATGTAAACACATTTTCAACCTCAAATGAAAAAGATACTGAATCACTAGTGTATATATGACACGAGGCCACCTCTATGAATGCTACCTGGATCAACCACCATGTTCTGAGAAACAATTCATTTTGGTTGAAAAGGTGGCAAAGAAGCACTAACATATATATATATTTTAATCAAGTTTGAAATTATGAAAAATTCACGAATGAAAACATCAGTTCAAAAATTAAAGCTTTTTCACATAATTTTATTTTTGAGTGGATGAAATCCTTATAAATGATGATAAAGAAATGCACATATGGTTAGTAATGATATCTGAGTCAAATATCTTCCATACAGTATCGTGATTCTGTTGGAAAAAGAAATTGAAAACAACAGTTATAACATTTTACCATTACCAATAAACCCTTCCTTGTAAATGAAAAACTGCAGGCTCTCAGAAGTGAGGCAGGATAAATCTATTGGCATAGGCTGACCATAACCGACCTCTTAGTCTTGTAGGGTACAGATATTTGCTCCAGGAATGAATTGCATATAAAAGGACAATGAAAGTGTGCAAGCTTCAAGAAATCTGAAGAACAGATGATATTTCTATTTAAAAATAAAGTCATGGATCAGCATCCCCGTGCCCAAAGAATCATATTTTTCACAGGCTGGGTTTCCTATTCAGCACTTTCACACTGTCTTCGTTTTGGCTTCCTTACTGTGGGGCAGACTCTTCCATTTCCAGTGTCTGTTCCCAGGGTGGGTTACCTGAATACTCCCACATTGATTGATAAGGCCACCTCTGGCTTCCGGCTTTTAGTTGGGCCTGACTTTTTGGACCCAGTGTCTTGTGAATTTTCTCCAGTGGCAGGACGCCCCCTGGTGGACAGCAAAAACCATATACAAAAAAAAACGGGGTTAATAAAATAATTTAATGTTTATGAAAAAAATCCCAAGACCGCCAAGACTGCATTTATTTGATAAAAAAATACATACATAGTACGTAAAAAATACCCTAGGAATATTGTGAAATATTATTACCATTTAAAATAACTGTTTTTAATGAGATTGTGATTGTGATGTGATTTTAATACATTTAAAAACTAAATTTTTTTCTGTGAAGGGAAAGCTGAATTCTCAGCAGTCTTCAGTGTCACATGATCCTTCAGAAATGTATATATATCACGTATCTTTGTTAACTATATACATGCATGTTTGTGTATTTATACATAATAAATATACACAGTGTACACACATTTTTGTCAAGCATTGTATATTATATTTTAATCAAATGAACTCCACAAACACTGGCAAACCCATATCTTATAATATTAGAGAGTGACCATAAAAAAAAAAGAAAAAAAAAAAGATGCACCTTGTGTTGTGATTCGCTGCCTCCTCCCTGAGATTCTGCTGACCAATCTCATCTTCCAGAGTAGTGAATTGTTTATTATTGTCTATTAACAGATTCTACACACATGCAAATACAATCAAAAAACAAAACAAAAAAAGAGTCAGGCATTGCTGAAAACCCTCCAGCAATGTGATGTTCCACTGTAAAATACAGTATCTTTAAAGGAATTGATCTTTAAAGTATTTAAACAGAAATGTACCTTGACACCTATAATGTCTCCATCTTTCAGGTAGAAGGGAGCAGCCTGGAGACTCTCAGCTTTCCTCTTCTTCTTTTTTTTGGAAACCTGTTGAATCTGGGATTATTTAGAAGTGATTATTCAAGTATGCTCAACTCTCACCTAAAAATACACTCTATTCCCTCTCTTCTCACCCAGTTGGAAATGAGCATCCAGGTGTGTTTGTCAGGCAGGTGTTTGGCCAGGAGCAGGTTGTCAGGAGTGAGACCGTACCGGGAGGCCAGAGAAGCGTACAGGCCCCTGGGGGTGCCGTCCCGCCCTGCGTCCCACAAGAACTCCTCAGAAGGATAATACACCTTCTCTCCTGGCACCCCCATCTGAACCCTAAGCAATAAATCCTTCAGGCTGCGCAGATAAAGAGAAAAGAATGATTGGCATTTTTTATTTATGTTTTTCCCATTCTTCCATGGGTTTGATCAATCGCCTCATTATCTGTATTGCTGTCATAAAGTCTCACCCCAGGTCTTCCTCTTTCATCAGCCTCTGAACACACAGCTCTGCCCCATTCCCCAGCTTCAGCTTCCTGCAGGAAAAGAAGGACTTCAATCCCACATACAGGTTCACAAGCTTTTTTCAACGTCACAATTCAGGAATATGGGGGAAATCCAAAGCTATCAACCTGAGTGTCTGCTGGTTTCCTCTGAGTATCCTGGACAGTTTCTTGCCCTCTAGCAGCCACACACGCAGAAATGCAGGACAGGGCACACATACCTCCTGAAGTGCCGGCAGAGTCATTATCTACAAAAGCACAAATACGAGTAAGCGCTCATTTTACTAGAAGTGTTGCACTGCAGCCAAAAGCATACAGTACTGTTCAAAAAGTTTTGAAAGAGCTCTCTTATGGTCACCAAGGTCACTTGTTGAATCAAAAATAGCAATTTTGCAATTTTATTATTGCAATTTCTTTAAAAATATATATATATATATTAATTTAATTTAGATTAGATATTTAATATATAAACATAACATATTTTTAAAGAAATTTTTATATGTATATGCATTTCGACATTAGAATAAATTAATAAAAAATAAAACTAAATGTGCATATGTAGAAACTGTCCAACAGATTTAGCTTTTTTTGCATTTAAAAAAAAAAAAATGAGAAGAGATGCATTTAGATTCAGAAATCATCTGACCATTTATTAAAGAAACTCAATAAATAACAAATACCAAATAGATGGATTAAAAAACAACAACAATATATACAGGTCCTTCTCAAAAAATGTGCATATTGTGATAAAGTTCATTATTTTCTGTAATGTACTGATAAACATT
>JAUYWG010000039.1:3987907-4018907 GCA_034779775.1 Enteromius afrohamiltoni | reverse complement strand
ATCTAAAATATATGAAAGTCTAATGTTTATCAGTACATTACAGAAAATAATGAACTTTATCACAATATGCTAATTTTGATGTATTCTGTTTGAAGGGCTGTTAGGGTTGTGCAGAGAAAGTGTTGGAAAACATTTCTGCAATTACACACTTCACCTTTAACTTGTCATTATCAGTTGCCATCATTAACAGTGTAAGTGGTGATTGCCAACCTGAGTCTTGAGATCATCAAGGGAAGCCTCCTCTGAGATCTCCACATGCCCAATGAATCTCATCTCTGATCCAGACCCCTCTGAAACATCAGGACACACACACACATATAAACAACCACAAACCAGAGATATTCCCCAAGCAATTGTGATCTGAACCTCACTTGGTTTTTAGAAAATGTGCTAAAAGTCAAACCTGCGGTAAGCCCCTCAATGTTCAGCGACTCTGCTGTGTGGTCCAGCTCTGGAAGGATGGAGCTGTTCATTTTGTCTATGTACATCTTCACAGACAGTTTGAGGTAACCCTGAAATCGAGATAAGAAGAAAGAAAGCTGTTTGAAAATATTTATTTAATCTTCTTGCATAAGAAATCATCAAAATACTGAATATGCAACCTTTGGGGGCAGACGCCCCTCCACTAGCACCAGCGTGTCCCCGTAAATGACTTTTGCATCTTTCAGAGATGCATTCTAGGAGACAAGAGCAAACAGGAGTCAAGTATTTTAAACCATAGCAAACTGAGAATGAGATTAATGGATTGGTATTCATTTTTAGAGATAATTATGTAAGATACCTCATCCATGAGTGGCTCTCCAATTTCCTCACACCAGTCCACTCTCCTTAAGTGCCACGACTCACCTAGAAAGAGAAACAGGTTTCATACATTTTCTTTTTTTTAAATGAATAAATGAATCACAGAAAGCTAAACAAGTTAAATAATATTTGAACGATTTTACCATCAAGTTTTGCCATCTGCAACATTTCCTTAAGGCACTGGAATGAGAGAAAACAGCATTTTCAAACACTTTTTTTTTTCAGAACAGTTAAGATTTCATACAAAATCCAGAAAAGTTCACCTCTTTGACGGTTAAAGACTCCTCTACAATTATCTCTAGCTCCTGACCGACTGACGGTGCTAGACCCACACTGAAGTACAAGAACAACTGCATAGAGAAAATAATAGTTTCTCATTACAAAACAATTGCGACGTGCATTCATCATCACATTCACACACGCAAACTGTAACACACCTGTGTCGCTGTTGGCACTGGTCCAGGACACAGGTAGAGTGAAGTCATCAACCTGATCCCTGCATCCCGAACACTCAAATGCTCAAGAACTAGAACGCACAGAAACCTGTTTAGCATGGAAACCTTTAGATGGATCGCATTAGCAGGTGCTGGTGACTGTTTTGAGAAGATACCTGGAGGTAAAAGTTTTCCAGTTCTATCCATTTGCCTCAGACAACATTCAACACCTAAACATAGAAAAAAAATATGATACTGATCTGAGCACAAAGGGAGACAAAAGCGCACATACACTAATTTTAAATATCAAAAAAGCAGATATAGAAATATCCATGCAGTGCAGATATAGAAAGAAAAAAACAAAAACCCATAAGTTCAAACATAACTAATAATACAAGTTATATGAAGTACTGTATTATTGGGAATTATCCTTGTTAATGAGATTATTGGGTATTGCTAGATATTGTTGGGTATTATTACAGTGTTATTACCACTGAGCTCATCCTGTAAACAAAGTTCCTCAAGAGCTTTTTCCTTCACCTCCGCCAGCAGCTGCAAGAGTCACACACAGCGCATCACGACACCTCTACTACAACCAGAACTGTCAACTAAAAGTAATACAATTCATTTATCTTAACTCATACATAACTGAAATAAAACAATATATATACAAAAGCACAAAGGATTACAAAACTGTACAAAACAAGCAAACTATCCTCCTATTTCTTTGATGTGGAAGTAAGCCCTTGGCCAAGGCTTCCGGTTTATTATTACCCACAATAGGTAAATGAAGACGAGAATAACAATGTGCAGTAAAAGGTAACTATTTGCACTACAAACCATATTCATAATTAAGATAACAGATTAAGATAATATGGTAGAATTGACAAATTTCTACATTAAGAAAAAGGTGGATAAAAATCAAATACCAAAATAGCACACGTACATGCATGTTTTCATTCTTACCATGTTCCCTGAAGCTGAGACTTTACTTCTTTTCTTTCCCTGCTCCTCCTCCTCTTCCTCCTTCATTCCACTCTGTGGGCAAAACTCCACCTGTAGCCAGCGGCAGTCTGAGGGCGTCGTCACGGTAACCATGTCACCGCTGAGGCTAAAGATACTGCAGAAAATCACGGTTCCAATTATATTAGTGCTTTCTGTATATACTTCTCTGGTTTCAGTGGTGTGAAATGTTACTTTTAAAAGCATCACATTATTGCGTTCATATCTCATCACAATAACAAGACAAGCATTATCAAAAGTTTTATTCATGTAATTGCATGAGGCAAGTTGTCCTAGGCAATTTTGAACTGATTTTAAAATGTTTGAAATAGGTAATGTAAATACAGACCTGCTACTGAAAATTATGTTTTTTTTAAGGTGTCCTTGTAACAGTGTTGCTATACATTTAATTACTGAAAAATATTAATTAACTGCATGTACTTAGTATATGGATAGGGTTAGGATTGGCCTAGGGTTTGGCTTAGGGTTACTTGCATGTTATTATGCATAATTAATTGTTACAATAATATAAATGCATGTGTAAGTACGTGTAACAAGGTTACCAGTAATAACTAAAAATTATGAATTTTTGCTGTGATATAAAATGCATCAAGGGCGTCCTTTACCTGCTGTCCAGTTCCTCTGGTTGCAGCAGCAGTAGGGCATCCCCGTCTTTCAGAGACAGCTCTCTCAGTGTCCTCTGCATGTCCTGAGGTGGGAAAACCTTCCACCCACTCGCCCCGCCTCCGTTGGCCCCTGGACGGCTCTGCTCCTGGCACAGAAAGGCCTCTTGAGGCCCTAGAGCCTCAAGCACCATAACAAGAGTGGCCCCACCAGCAAAGCCCTTCATGGATCGCACCAGACCAGATCCATCATTGTCTTCAACCCCTGACCCATCTCTACATCCCAGTTCCTCCACAGAGGGACGCAATACAGTCAGCAAAACCGGCTCCCATTCAACGCCAGTTTTCACCGCAAAACCACTGACCTGAAAGAAAGAGAAGGAAAAGAAAAACAGAAATTTTGGTATATGATTTTAAATTGCAACTCATATACATTTCTTTTCCACCAACAAGGTGCTAATGTCAAAGCCAGTGCTTAATCTGGCTTGATAACAGAAGAAATGATGGTTCTGAAAAAAGCATTATGCCCCCCAAAAAGGTGAAAAGTTCAATTACATTAGGTGTTTGTATTTTCTCTGAACTAGATTGTGAGACACCATGTAATGTAGCATCACATTCAATTACGTCAGTATGCAATTTATAAGTCAAATATTCTGAGAGAGAGTAAAAAATACCTTATATGACAAACAGAGCACAAACTCTAATACTATGATAGAAATCAATTATCAATTTCATAATAAATCTATAGGACCACTGATAAAGTAGGTGCCCACCTCTCTTCCGTTCCACACAAAGAGATCAGAGCCATTTGACACACCTGCACTATACAGGGATATCTGGTCATCTGAAACAATGAGACGTATAATCATGCAGAATCAATAATCATGTACACTTGGCGTCAGTAAGATCACTTATGTTCACCAATTAATTTTAATCTAAAACACAGTAAAGCATCTTAAATGTTTTTATTTAAATATATATTACATAACAAAATTACTTCCTGTGATGCAAAGCTAAATTTTCAGCATCATTATTCAGTGTCACATGATCCTTCAGAAATTGTTGTAACGTGACAAAGCCAAAAAATTATTCCGCTTCATATTTTTGTGATGCATTTATTCAGGATTTTTTGTTAAATAGAAAGCTCAAAACAGCAGCATTTTTGAGTAGATAATATGACACAGTCTCTTTTGTCCCTGCTGAATAACTGCATTCATTTATTGTAAAAAGTACAAAAGTATATGCGTGTTCACCTGTCAGTGTATCATACAAATGTAACCCAGCTGGCACATTCTTAGCCAATGTCAATGCCATGTCTCCTTCCCAGAGATCTTGCATCTATGAAACCAAGGTCAAAGGTCAGAGAAAACTCGGAACTAATCTTAATCATTTCCCTTACAATGTTTTGGCTCATGTTTCCAAAAATGAGCATCGACTATCACTGAAAATGAATAATAGGTCAAAAAGGTTACTTAAAAATAGCAGTATGTTTGAACACAGAAGGATGGAGGACTAGAAAAAGATTTGTGTTGTCACCTGGTAGATGGCCAATCGCAGGTCTCCCACAGTCTTTCTGCGGTCAAAGGTAACTGTGATGATAGAGTCTTTGTCTGGAGATATAGGGTGTAGGGCTCCATTTTGGTATTGGTAATGAGGGGCCAAATGCAGCCGCACTTCAATGCTGTTGCTGCTGGCATCAAACTCAGCTCTACAAGAGACAGATGACTTTACCATTGCATAAAATACCTAATGCTAAGTGTGTGTTTATGAGTGGAAATAAAGCCACCTTCTTTGCTGAAGTCTTGCATTCTCCTCTTGTACCATCTCCACCAGGTGAGGAGGCACTTTGTATGCAGGGTTTCCTATGGCTGTTTAAGAAAACAGACAAAAACAGGCTCCTGTATTCTCATGTTTCAGTATTTAAATGGATTTGCACCACATAGGCACACCCAGAGTCTAGATACTAAAAGCTATAAAACTATTATTTTTTTCACATGTGGTAAAAATGGCCATTGCCAGGTGTGACAGAGTTAAAGCAGGACACATACCTTCTGGAGGTCTTTTCATAGTTGTCTTCCTGTAAAAGAGCATGTAGGCACTCTCTTTTCCTTGAAACTGCTTCTCTATGTCCTTCTGTGTAATGGCCGTCACAGTGGAGTCATTCAGGTCAAACCAATGACATCCATCAGGGTCTTCAGTGTCTCCTGCTGTTTCCGGCTCTGTGTTTTCGGAGCCGTTATTGGCTGAAGCTGAACAGACTGATTCTTTTGGACCAGGCTCTGTTGTTGCAGGACCAGCAGCTTTCAGAGCTACACGGGTTCCATTAGAGACCAGCATAAACACTTCAGGGTGGTTCTGAAGAAACTGAAGGACGACAAAAAGGGTCCGCGCAAATTATTGACCTGTATGATAAATGACTAATATGTGACCCGGGACCACAAAACCAGTCTTAAGTCCCTGGGGTTTATTTGTAGCAATATCCAAAAATACATTGCATGGGTCAAAATTATAGATTTTTTTTTTTTATGCCAAAAATCATTGGGAAATTAAGTAAAGATCATGTTCCATGAACTGTAAACATATAAAAATGTAATTTTTGATTAGTAAAATGCATTGATAAGATATTCATTTGGACAACTTTAAAGGTGATTTGCTTGTATTTTGATTTTTTTTGCACCCTCCGATTCCAGATTTTCAAATAGATGTATCTCAGCCAAATATTGTCCTATTCTAACAAACCATGCATCAATAGAAAGCTTATTTATTCAGCTTATACATCTCAGTTTTGCAACATTTTACCATATGACTGGTTTTGTGGTCCAGGGTCACATATATTCTAGTACTTTTACTCTTCTAAATGGTTGCTGTAAATAAACATTTAACACCATTTAAAGATTTAGGATAGGAAAGGTTTTCTGTTTTTGAAAGTCATGTTAAAAAAGGCTACATTTATTTGATCAAAAGTACAGTAATATTATGAAATATAAATAGGCAGTTCTAAAACAAAAAAAGCTTTTTAAAAGTTTTCATTAAAAAAAATTGTCAAAGACTATAGAATACCCTTTAAAGGGTCTTAAAGGGATAACCTCCTTCGCCACAAACCTTTAAACATTACTGTATGTGTATAATAGTGTACAACTTCAGAAACCCAACCTTGCTGATGGTGCCATACTGTTTTTTATATTTTTTGCTCCATGGCGTGCCCGTTTTATTCATCAGCTTTTGGCCCAGCTGGTCTACAAGCACACATTTTGACTCCTCCTGACAAAAAAATCAGTGAAAATCAACACATCAAATTTTATCCCCACAAAATGCAAATATAAAAATATTGGTTATATCAACGAACTTTAAATATTTAAATTTGTCTTTCAAAAAAGAACACAATCGCAAACGACTGTTACAAATCCAAATGTGTTAATAATATTTGAAAAGCTTATTTGCAAATACAATAACCAGCACTTAGCTGACTGCCATGCATTATTCTCTACATACAGCACGTTCTGAACCCTAAACCCGTTTTGGCAAAAAAAAGAAGCATGTTATTGTCCACTTCCAAGCTGTCGCACGATCACATTTTGCTGCAGAAACAGACAAGTTCCCTTGTTGTTTGCAATCAGAAGCCAATAAGTCCATTTTAGGGAATCAACACACCGTATTCAGGTCGGATGACAAGGCTGCTTTCACTTTGAAAAGACGGGCTTGCCTAGAGGACTTTTGTCAAAGCTGATTAGAGCTTTATGCTGTAATGGCGTACCTGAGCCAGAATGTCAGTAAGAACAGAGAGGGGATTCTCTGTGTCAACAGAATTTTCACTCTCTTTCTTTCTTTCCTCAATTTTGTCCTCTTGTCTCTGGGTTTTTGCCTTCACTTTTACCTCTTCTTCCTAAGGACAAAAAACAAAATGAAAAAGAGTGATTACTTGTCACTTTTGGATTGGACTCATTAATATTGAACCATACAGAGACTGTAATAAAAAACAAGACTGACCGGTGCCTCCCAGTGGCCGATCTGATCGATGTCTTTGATGTAGACATGATAATGACCTCCATAACAACCTCCTTTATGTATGATGACAGAGAAGAGCTCGTACGAATACTCAGAGTCCGGCCAATCGTTCTGTTAGGAACACAGCATTTGTTAAACCCTTGCTTTGAAACTGAGTGGCAGAGATCATTATAGCTCTCCATCTCCATCTGTGCTTCTAGTGATGGAAAAAGTTTGTCTCTGCTTGGAATAATCTAAATATTCTTAACAGCTGCCAACAGGATGGTAGTGCATTCTACAAAGAGTTTGGAAAATGTACTTTGTGTGTGCTTTGGCTCCGGTACCTGCTCACAAAATGGTCTGAGGTTGAATGTTAGAGGAAAAATATAGCTCCCGGTCTCTTTGTAGCGCTCACACTTGGCAAAGTCAAAGTTGAACCTCAACAAAGAAATGGTCAGGAATGGTGGAAGTTTTCTCAGTTTAGCAGACTGCAACAGAAGACCAAATCAAAGAGGTTTATAACCAGTTACAGCGGATTCATTTGAATGTGCATCTAGAATAACGTCTTAGTGTGTTCATTCACGTGTTTATAGGGATAATGTCACATTTAACTGTACCTATACTAAAAAAAAAAGTTTATTATATAAGATATTGAGTTCTGAGAGGTGACTGACCTTAGCGGCCCTAACCAGCTGATCACATCTGCCGCAGCGGTACAGATTATTACCCTCAAACATCTCCTCCTCCACAAACATGTTCCAGAGCGCCTCTTCTAGCCCACTCACACCACGCACTGATACGGTCAGGTCCAGAAAGTCCTCCTGAGAGAACAGAAGTAAAAGCATTCATTTCACATTTATTATTGTAACATTATAAATGGTCAAACGAATATGTGCTTGCTATTAGAATTATTTGTTTAAAAATAAATAAAACCCCAGTATATAATAATTTAAAAATATGCCCTGTTTTTGTGCTGATAATATTTGTAGTTGTCATAGCTGAACAGCTGGAAGCAAAAATAAATAGAGGAAAAAAGGGCACATTTTCTGACCTGTCTCTCACTAATATTGCCGCACTCCTTGCAGGTGATCTGGTTGACAAGCGTCCCATGATACAGACGGTGTATGAGACTGCTGCCTGAAGTGCCTACTAAAGAGCTCTCTAGGGCACTGAACAGGATCCGGTTCAGCTCCTGCACATCCTGCTGACCCATTTCCTAAAGACAAAATCAAACCACAAGAAAGATTTGAACAAACTGCTTGATCATTGGATTAACTTGATTTGGAAACTGATTTACAAGCCACTGTTTGGTCTTAAACCAGAGTAAAGCACTTCTATATCGTAGATTATCCAAAGTGTCCCTGGGAAACCACTTAACCCCAAATTACAAAAAGACTGAACTTTTTTTTTTGTTAAAAGAAAATTAGCAGCTAAATGTACAGTAAGTACACATCACAAAGTCTTGTACCTCATTGTTCGTCCAGCCAAAACTGTCGGTCAGATCTGTTGTGGAGGCTGTTTGTTCATCCACCAGCAACAGATGAGAAAACAGTCTCTGAAGCTCCAGAGGAATCACACGGACCTGAGAATACACAGACCCCGAAGCATCTATTCACCTGGTCCTTTATAAAAACATATAAAGCCTTTTTATTCATCTTCCACACATTCATACACACCTTTGCCTCCGGTTTGTCCTTGTCTGCCAGACATCCTAATTCATCCGGTCCGAGATGGAACAGCTCCTCTGTAACAGATGATTTTGTCATAACAGAGCAAAAAATAAATTCAGCCCAAAAAAAAAATTCTGTCACAAAAGTAATTAGAAAAAAATAAGATTTCATTCTACCCTTCAAATCCTATGAATTTATCAACATCTTTGTTGGACAAAAATGCAGAATCGTCATTAAGTGGACATTTGAGCAGCAAACAGAAGGTTTAAACTTATTCCAGAACAAATCATTCAATTGAATCAACCGATTAACTAAACTCAAGCATCGAACCTAGACAATAAACCAACTGCAAAAGTTATCATGAAAGTGTAATCTAAAAATCACTAAATATTTAACATGCATTTGTAACTGGTGTTCTTTCAACAATTTGTATTTTGTTTTGTGTGCTTTTGGGCATGAACGTTAATAATTTTGCCAGTACACACACACCTGTGTTTGTTGTAAAGTGCCCCTATTATGCCATTTTAAAGATTGCTGATATTGCTTTATGAGACTCTTAAAACAGATTTACATGTATGCAAGGTCAAAAAACCCTTTAGTTTTGTCCAAAAATAGATTTAATTTTACCCCATTTCTAAATGATTCGTAAACGACTCTTCGGAGAATCAGTCTGTCTAAACCCCGCCTTCCTGTGATCTCTCACTGCTGTGATTGGTCAGATGGCGCAGTCCTTTATGATTGGTCTACCGCTACTTTGTGACATGTGGCCGTAAAAGAAAAAGATTCGAATTGCTGACGACTCGTTTAGGCGAATGTGAGCCGAGTCTTTATTTTAATAGTTTATGTTCACATTCAGCTACATGACACACTGCATGAAAGATCATTTAAAAAGGCACAATTAAAAAACACGAGAACCATTTTAGACATGACTTCAGTAGATAAACGAACCATAGACATTTCGCAAATAAGTAAGCATCGCGTTGTAAAGCTAGCTCCAAATAATTCGAAACAAAAGATTCATAAAGGTTCGTTGTTATCTTTGTTATGAATTGAATTAATTATATGAATCAAAAAAGGCCAGAGTGCTATTGAGAACTACGTGGATAAAGGCAAAATGTTAATTTTAGACATTTAAATATCTTATTTATTTTCAGCCCGTCTTACCCCTAAATTCTGGTGTGAATAGCAGAGTCTGGATAAGGGAGTTTAGGTAACATGTGCCACCCTGATTCTTGATCCCGCAGAGTTTGATTGTTCCTCTGGGTGGTGGAGGCTCACACTCTCTCCCCTTCACACCTGCGCCAGGTGTAGAGGAGGAAAAGCCATCCCCGTCCTCCTCAAACAGATCTCCAAACATGACTGCAGCTGCCTTGTAACGCGTAGTATTGTAAACCGAGTTTCGTTTACGGTGAAAGGGAAGCGTTTCACCTCTTGCTATCTCATTTTGGTTTTCCCCAGCTCCCGATTAACAATCAATGGGCTCACCCTGGAATACGACGATTTTACAGGACTAAACATCGCTTTAATAAACCCAAAGAAGAACTGAAGGCTCCTTTTGCCTCGTTTAAGTGTCGTGACGGTCCTCTCTGGATGAATCACAGGTGTCGTGAGTAAATCTCAGTCCTTAAAACGCAACGTGGAAATCTGAGAGGTGACTGCACTGCTTCCATATTTCACCATTGAGATTTAAAAAGAACAGTTATTTTTTCGTTGACAGCTGCTGTAATAATTTCGTTTTATTAGACCGCTAACATATTCAGTAAAACGTCTTTTTAAACGCGACTGTTTCATTCGAATCGACCGGTTTGTTAGTAGTAATAATGGAATAATTGAATCTGAGTAGAAAACCAGTAATGTTTTTAGGACGCCGCCATGTTGGCTTGATGACACGTCAAGCCGCTATGCATTGTGGTACTTGTATTTCTCCATGTTAGCGGCCTTCCTTCGTGCAAGTAATCTTGTTTATCTAAACAGAACTACATCTTTCCTTCAACTGGCTGTACCTTGGCTTTATGGGTTCTGTAGTTTAAATATTGCATGTTTATATAATAAATCTGTTGTTGTACACAAATGTCATATACAACATTAATGTATTAAGTTTAAATCTATGAAACATAAACACTGATAAAACAGCTATAAAGTAAGACCAATTTATTGTAGTGCAAAGAACAAAGGTAAAATACATTTGTACATATAAATAATATTATTTATTACATTATTTTACATTATTCATATCATATTAATTAAACATTGTATGCACATTCCACAAATGATTGTACTCTATTTATTGAAAGTGGGTGTTGGAAATAAAAGTTACAGAGAGCCTAAATGTTCCGTGCCCTCATTTCACTTTCTGTATTCACAGGATGTCCAATGAGTAGATGTTGACTTCTTGAAACAGAATAGTCTTTCCCACAATGTCAGTTTAACATCATTTTAAGGACACATTTGTGAGATTCACCACTGAAGGTTTATCTTGCATCTTGACTGTTCTTTTTTACACAGATGAGGTCATTTTCAGGAAGTCTCAAACTCATTTCTATCAACTTGTGTGGCATATGATAAAAATAAGCAAAAACTGAGCAATTGTTTGTGCCCTCAGTGGATCCTCAACTTGAAGACTTTGGAGAGAGGTGCTTTGGCACTGGAGTACATCAGATATGAACCCTCGGCTGAGGTAAAGAACTCCCAGTCACTGCATCCAATAGTGGGTAACCGATGGACAGGAACAAAGCCCTCATATCCCTGCCATCTGTGACAGACAAAATAATAATAAATATATCTTCATTTGCTTCAGTATTCATTTATAGTTTATAGCACTGATATACTGTATAATCATATCCCATAGAAGCCCATTTTCTTCACACAATAAAGAAAGGCCACTTTTTATCTCTCAAATATTTTTATTTTGCTTTTTGACCATTTTTTTTTTTTTTTAAATCATTATTAGAGAAAAGCCAGAATTTTCAGATTTATCATTTTGTTTTATTATATATATATATATATATATATATATATATACATTTTTATTTATTATATTTTTTTGAGAAATGTTATTTAAATGGTGATACTGTGAGAGGTTTTTTTTATTTATTTTTTTTAATTCCAAGCTGGAAATGGGCTTCCATATTATGATACTAAGCTACTGAGCTACTGAGAATCATTTACAGATCCTAGTCATATCCTGGTTATAGGCAGGAAGGATGGGATAGAATAAAATAATATCTTCTCAACTGTACTTATATCTTTAAGCCTAAAATATACATATACAGTACAGTTTTTACCCCTTTGTTTGCCAACAAGTGACTCTAGTTCCCAAAGTCATAGTCTCCCAATATTTGGCAGTTAATATATTCTCACAAAATCAGTTTTTAAAAGCTGTGTATCATATTACAGACATTACATGTGTTATAGCAGCGCCATCAATGTAAAAGTATATGAAGTGCAAAATGTCATGAGTTATACCTGTATATAACACTGTTCAAAGAGTAAGACGATCCATCATATGAGTTGGCTACAACTAAGAAATGCTCATCTCCAACCGAAAAGAATTCCCAGTCCACTGCACTGTCATACAAGAGGAAATCAAGTCAAACGATTTGGATAATATGTATTTATTTATTCTCAAACCCATAAAAAAACATAAATTTTCAGGCTTTACCTGTATGTTACAATGTCTTGGAACTTGAGAAACATCTTGGTAGTCATATCAAGTTCATATATAGTTGAGTTGATGGTATAGAGGCTTGGTCCTCTCTCGCACAGCATGTGTCCATTAGCAAGAGCTAGGAAGACTCTGTTTCCAATCTGAAACATCTCCCAGTCTGTAGCCCCAAATGTCTAGAAACATGAGCAAATATAGGTTGAGAAAGAAAAATATACTTTGCTGCATTGGCTTTTATCGCTGCCTTTAAATAGTAAAATATTCTGATGTAAAAGCCTGCTTACACTATTTCTGATAAGCGGAAGGTAAACCTCAGAAGAATTTCTATGATAGGTTAAGACAGTTGTATGACACATTTATGGGAAACGCAGTCCTGCTGAACTGACTTATAGACTGCATGAGATTCATACTTCACTGATGTATGACTTTGATTTTGTCAGATGGTAAGTTCTCAAGATTTTAATTATAGTGTAACATCATCTAAACACTTGATATTAACAAAAAACTTCTTTTCTTTTTCTTCCCCCCTGTAAAACACATCTGCACACGGGGAAATTCCCTTCTGAAACGGCTGACGGCTGTGGTAAGTCTGCCTTGTTAAGTCTGTTGACTTGTACTTTGGATAAGTGATTTAGAGAAAATTCAAGAACAACTGAAAAATTGTAACAAAGATACAATTAATAGTTTTTAATCTGACTTCCAACTGCTAATTTTTAAAAATAATAATAATAATTTTTAATATTCAATAAAATGATCTATCCAACAATTTCTAGGCACAGTTCTCCAAAGAATTTCTGCCATTATTACTCCAATTTTATTTTCTCTGTGAAACAAAAAAGGTGCAATGTCCATACAAAGAAAATGGATGGTGACATTATCAATTTAAACATTAAATCGTTTAGACTTTTATTCATTTTAAGGCTTGGAACTTGATTTTTTTCGTTTTACCATCCACATGAGATGTGTTTTTTTAAGTGCAGCTCCAACAACATTCTTTTCTAGATTTAAAGGGAAAATTGCTCCTTTAACCACCGGTTTCACAGACAAAGCTTACGCCAAGCCTTAGACTAAAATATATAAAAAAAAATAGTAAATAGTAATAGATACTAAAATAGTATAGCGTTTACTAACTGATCTAAAAATATATCAGGGCCTTTGTTTTGTCTTAAGATGCCCACCAGTAATGTATTTTCTAAGCATGTTCATAAAATTTGCTTAAATGTCCTAACTGAACTTCAATCTAAGCCTTGTCTGTGAAACTGGGCCTAAGTGTTTCCCTTTTGATCAAGTGAAATATTATATTATTACCTATTTAGTCAAATCATTTGCAGTGAAGAAGGAAATGTTTGTAACACCAGGATTTCGAGCAATAAATCTCTTCAGGAGTGGTTCAGGGTCTTTTACGGCAGGTTAAATCACCCTATACTTAAACAACCCCAGCTATACTACACATGCCCCAAGGTGATTTTGTAAGAACAGGTGTCAGGTAAATTAAAAACAAAACTTTCAACTGGGAAACACCTACATGAGTCCATCATTCATCTTTTTTCAAGTGTGTGTCATGATTTTCCACTTCATTTACCCGTAGTGTCTTTCTTAATGTGCAACTCAGGATATAAATGTACCTCATGTACACCAGTGTTTCCATTCAAAGTAGTTTTCAGAATAATCCATTTGATTTTAAGCTATCTGAAACTTCCAGTATCTTGCGTCTATCACAGGCATTTTGAAACTCACCCTTATAGTCTGAAAAAGCTGAAAGGCTCCACCAAGCCAGATGTAGATGGATGAATCTGTTTGGGTGGAGGTGCCGTCAAATGCATTGGCCACTGCCAGGAAGTGGTAGGGCCCTACGGTGAAAAACTCCCAGTCATAAGCTCCTGATGTCGAGATGGTTTGGTTTACTTCAAATGTCTTGGTGCCTGGGTTCCATTTATAAACAATGCTATCGATGTTGTGATTGCCATTCTCTAAAAGGGATGACAGGAACATAATGCAAGGACTTAAAACTAAAAGACGGAAAACAGAGGTTTTGTCATGCTGAGAGATAAGCAGATGTATGTCACGCACGAGAAAATATCATATGGTGTTAAGCAATACATTTTCTGGTATTCTCTGTTTTTATTTAAGCTCCATTAGATGAGAGTCATGTTTAGAAAATTTAGCTTTCAGGAACTATTTTTAGCAGAAGGACTGCATTTAACAGACTTGCTTCAAAAAAAGTAAAATTTCAATACATACACTACCATTCAAAGTTTTAGAACAGTAAGGTATTTAATGGTTTTTAAAGATGTTTCTTCTGCTCATCAAGGCTGCATTTATTAGATTAAAAATTGTAATATTGTGAAATATTATTTCAATTTAAAATTACAATAACAAAGCATCATTACTCAAGTCTTCAGTGTCACTTTCAGAGTTGGAAACAGTTGAGTTGCTTAATAGTTTTTTTAAGGATTCTTTGATCATTCAAATATTAAACAGACAAACATTTATTTAAAATGGATAAAAATGTTCAAATCTACTGTTACAGTAGTTTACTGTTTCACTACTGTTCAAGAGTTTGGGATCAGTACATTTTTATTCTTTCTTCTTTGAAAGAAATGAATACTTTTATTAACAAAGGATCTATTAAATGAACAAAAAAGGCACAGCATAGATTTACATTTTAGAAATGTTTTATAATTGGTAAAAACTTATGTTGTTGTTTACTTGTTATTCATCAAAGAATCCTAAGGAGAAAAAAATCACAGGTTCCAAAAAATATATTTGTTTCCTGTTTCCAACATTGACAAATCTAGTAATAAATAAACATATTAGAATGATTTCTGAAAGGTCTGAAAGTGACACTGAAGACTGGAGTAATGATGCTTTGTATCACAGGAATTAATTACATTTTACAATAAATATATTCACACAGAAAACAGTTATTTTAAATTGAAATAATATTTTACAATATTACAGTTTCTTCTGGATTTTTAATCAATTAAATGCAGCCTTGATGAGCAGAAGAAACATCTTTAAAAACTACTAAATATCTTACTGTTCTAAAACTTTTGAATGGTAGTGTATATTTTTGGTTTTATATTTTCTGTTGTGTGGTAAGTAACCGTTTCCTAACAACGCCCTTCAGCCGTGATTTATTCACCTTATTGCTTACTTGAAAAACATGATGCTGAATTAAAATTTTCCACTCAACGTTGATGGTGTGGAGTGAACTCAGAAGCATTGAGCAGTATTAGGACAGTTATGTATAGTAAGGCACCATTGTTGGACCAACCTGTTCGATGATTAGCCACAGCTAAAAAAGCTTCATTATTAATATGAAAGGCCTCCCAGTCTCGAGCGCTGTGGGTCTCCAGGGTCTGATAACGCACAAACTTTAGCCTCTTATTACTCCACCTATAGATCACCGACAGCTCTCGCTCTCCGTCCTCTGGGCCCACGGAGTTGGACACCGCCAAGAACATCTGGCACACATACAACACACACAGTGATAAATGAGCCCGATACAGACAAACAGAGATAAAGTTACACTTATCAGTCAGCCCGTCATTTGGCTATCATTAATGCAACTTGCTAAATTTAGAACAGTGTGAAGATCAGGTGGTAGATAAACTGCAATATATAGCCTAGTATGAGTCATAATTTCACTCAGGCAAAAAGTTTAGTGATGATTTAACTGATACAAATACAAACTCGATGATATAATGATGATGATAATAGTCGTAAAGGTCTGCAGGTTTCAACAAAGAACTTTTATTACTTCCTATTCTTTATAATTCAAGATCTGTCTGATATAATTCAGACTAAACCATTCCACTGCAGACAGACAGATGTGTATAAATGATTCATTCGGGGAAGGGAAAGCATCAGACATTAAATTAATTTCTGTGATTGACTACACTAGTGATTTAAAGTTATTGCACACGTTTGTACTGATTGTAAGAAACACCACATCAAAACACACCTGTCTCCAGCAGTGCAGTGTAAAGTCTGTTCTCTTTGGCTTTGTGCATGATTGAGTGGAAAACATGCAGATCACACTCATGGTACTGAACCACGTCTAGTGTATCACTAAAACGCTCAGTTCTTACCTGCCCCTTACCTCATTCCTGACTGTAAGTCTCCCTTAACATTTCACCTCAGGCCTTTTCTGCCAGTAATTCTTTGCTAATGAAGTGCCAATCACAGCTTTCTACAGCTGCACTGTACAACTTTTGCCTGTTTAACTGCAAATTCAAGTCCTCTATGTGTGTTTGTGTCGTTAATGTGACACTTTGTTTTGTTTTGTTTTTTTTTTCATTTATTATTAGTAAACCTATTACAGTGCCAATATGTTAGATGAAATTAATTAAAAAAAAAAATGTAATTACTGTCGGGGTTTTTTCATAGTTTTTTTAATTTATTATCACTAAACATTTTACAGTGTCAATTTTTGCAGCAATTCTTTTAGTATTTCTTCAATATATGCTGTTAAACGATTAATTACAAATTAGTCGCATACAAAATAAGTTTCTAAATGCATAATGTGTGTGTACACTGTGCATATATAAATACACACACATGCATATATTTTGATAATATTTTATATATATAGACATTAGTTTATATTCTTAGTGCTGTCAAACAATTAATCACATCCAAGACAAGTTTTTTTTTTAAGAAAAATATGTTTTGGATGTATATAAAAAATATTTGCACATAATATCAAATGTAAGAAAATCAATAAATAAATGCATTTACATGTAAAAACGTTCAAAATATATACTGTATGTGTGTGTTTTAATATATACATCATAAATTAAAACCGTACAAACACACAATTATGTAAAGAAAAACTTATTTTGATGCAATTAATCACAATCATTTGACAGTACTAATATTCATCTAATTTATATTATAAATAAATATATTTCATATATAACCAACATATTTTTCAGAAATTTGTACATGCATGTGTTTGCCACTTGAAGGTTCTCACCTTCCTCCCTATAGTGAATTGTTTCCATGCCTGAGCTCTAAAGGTGCTGATGTTCTGGTAGAGCTGGAAATGACCCTGGTTCCAGCGGTAAATGGCAGAACCTGGTTTGTTGGCCCGATGAGCCATAGCAGCAAACATCCCAACAGAGGGAATCTGGAAGAGCTCAATGTCCAGCGTCTCTGAAGTGGTGTAGAGGTCCTGGTAATCATCTACGTAGTCTAGTCTGTCTTTCTCTGTAGATTGAATAGCATTAAATAGAGCTGCTGTGACATCAGCCGACATCAAAAAAGCATTGCGTGCGTGTCCATGTGTTTGTGCATGTGTGTGATGCACTATGCCAATGAAATTGATTTGACGGGTCATAATCATAATGTTGAAATAAAATAGTTTGTTTTAAACCTAAAATAATAATTAAAAAAAGTAATCTTTAGTTTCATACCTTGCAGCATAGAGTGCCAGTATGCACCATCACATAGAAAAAGGCCTCTTTTAAGAGTGTCAAACCAGAGCTGTCCCTGCTCTGCTGCAGTGCATGCTGGTTTAGACCCTAGAGTCACACGGACCTCCGTCTCTGAGGATTAAAATGAGAATGCAAACATACAGAGCAAATATGTTTTCATTAAAGTAGTATTTATTTTTGAATTACACAAAAATATTGCATTTGATGAAATCTGTGATTATTAAAATATATTTTTTGAAATGTTAATGAAATTGAATGACTATTCGTAATGTATCTGCTTCATCAAACAAGCGTTTTAACGTTTCATCACAAGCGAAACAATCCATCTAGTCAGCTCAGGCTGTGAGGGTGTTAACGTATTAACTAAGGTATGTAATCTAGATCAAAGCTTCCAATAGCTAATTTAAATTGTCAATACAAGTGATATAAACACAGCATTGTTTGTCATGCCCGAGATTTGTGCCAGCGTAAACCCACACCCACTCAATCACTGACAGCTCACTCTGCAAGCGGCAGAACCTCTGTTTACCTTTTCAGAGCGAAACAAGTGTCAGATGTTTAGTTTGGGACCATAACTCAATCCAGCCACGGGTGATATGTCATCGGTGTGGTCTTTCACACCACAGATCTGTTTTTTTTCTTCAAAATATTGTCAATGGCTCAGGGTCATGATATACAATAATTTCTTTGTAATGGTTCAGTGTAACTTACTGTTAGCATTGGCTAGGTTGACATGTTTAACCAGCTTATTTTCTTTTAAGTATGTCAGTTACGCCCCTATATGTGTATATACAGTGCCATGCAAAATTATTCATACCCATTTTTTTTGTTTTTGTTATGTTGCTGCCTTATGTTAAATTCCTTGAAATTACTTTTTTTCCAAATCAATCTACATCAAGCAATTGTATAAGTATTCATACCCTTAACTGGGACAGTTGAAAAATTGAAATTTAGCTGAGGAGTATTCATATTGCTTCTTGAGTGAAGTTACAAATTCAATTGAATGGGTATGATTTGGAAAGGACACACATCTAAATGAAAGGTCTAACAGCTGATCAAGATGCATATCAGACCAAAAACTAAGCCCTGAGGTCAAAACAACTGCCCATAGGGATCAGAATTTCTAGATGAGCTCCATGGTCATATGTGGAGAAGGACAAACATAACTGCAACACTCCACCAATCTGACCCAATCAAATCATTCTGGAGAAACTTGAAAATGTGCATTTGGTCCCATTCAACCTGACGAAGCTTGAGAGGTGAAGAGTCAAAATAATCATCAAATGCTGATGAGCAAAGCAAACATAAAAGACGTGAGACTGTAAAGGTGCTTCAGCGAAATTGAGTACTCATGCAACGTACTTATTTCAGTGTTTTTATTTGTAATAAATTTACGAAGTTGTGACAATTCTAGTTTTGTTTGTCAATATGGTGTATGAAAGCTAGATTGATGTGGAAAAAGTAATTTAAAGCAGTTTAATATAAGGCAGCAACATAAAAAAATATGGAAAAAATGAAGGGGTATACTTTCACAAAGACGTTGTATGTATATGTATTTATTTTTGTTGTTATTTAAATTTATTTTTCATTTATTTTTATTTTGAACCTTAACAGAATTAGAATTAACATGTTTTAGTTTTACCATATGGAGGAAGCAGGACTTCATTTATTTGGGATTTCACTGGCAAGTTTGACAGGATTGTAGGGATAGAAAGCTCAACCAATGATGGTTTAAAAGAGGGACACACACGTGGTGTCGCGTCTGATCCAGGCAAAAGGACGAGCTGCCGCAGTAAACCCTTAATGAAAAACAGATCATCATCTTACCAACAGGTTTGTTTGTGTGTATGCTAATATATTTTTAAAAAAAGCAAATTAAATAGCAGTATCTGAATCCAACACTTACAGAGAACAGGCCTTTCCACTTCCTTCGACTTCCAATGTGGAATCTAGAGCCATTAGTGCTGAGATCAGAGGGAAATGGCTGTTTATGGACCCTGAAACCAATCAAGGAAAGTACATTACTTTGAAATGCAACAATACATCTTGTTTCTGAATAATTTTTTTTGTGGTTTGGAAAGATCCTGTTTCACTGTTTTTAATGCTCCTATGTAATAAAATGAAATTTGCATTATTTGTATCTAATTGTTCAAGAAGAGTAATTGAGCATGTGCACATTTTGACCAAGAAATTGTAACCAAGACTCACAGTTCCAGGGGGATGCCACAGTCCAGGGTGAGGGTGGCATGGTGACCACTGACAGCTAACACCATGCTGTGCCAGTGGTTGTCCGCCAGGCGAATTCTTTTAAAGCTGAGGCGCTCCCTCCCCATTGAGCCCTGATAGATGAGATGCACTTTCTCTTTGGAGAAACGCATGCCAAGCAGGAGTTGATCAAAATCCTCCTTCACTACAGCGAACAAGTACTCATTCTTCTGAAAAACAGCAAGCATAGATTCAGTTCAGAGACATAGGAAAGATAGTAAGGTTTATGTTGTGATTCATTTCGCTCATTCACAATATCATTGGTGTGATAATTTTAATAATAAAGTTAAGTTTTAAAGAAGCAGTTCTCAAAAACAGCGAAGCTCATTTTAATTTACAAAAATGTTGAGATGTCAGACCCATTGCCGATCCGTGCATTAATGTCATTGAAAGCATACCTTCATTCTGGTGTGAGACATTTTTACAGTGGCCACTATGGAGAATTCTGCAGGGAAGAGAGGGCAGTTAATGAAGAGCTGAGATGATGGAAAGGTGAGTGCCTGCGTAGGATTAAAGAACTGGACGCCACGAGCGCCTCCTTCCTGCACCATACGGACCCCAGGCAGAGCCTCTCTATTACGAGGCAGCACCCGAGACAATAGATCCACTGGATGGAGATCTGGAGAGGGAGAGGAGAAAGAATTAAGAGAGGAGTTAAGGAAACATGAAATTGAGGATTTCACACCAGAAACAAGGTTTGGCTGATTAGCACGCATGATCCAGTAAGACCCTGCTGGTACATGCTGTAAGTACACCATACAAGTTTTTTTTTGCAAGTACAAATATGTGATACCCAATAGAATCAAGGATGTTGGACTGTGCGTGATGCCATCAAATAAACATCTTTGTCAGGACATTATTTTCCTTGTGGTGTTTTTATTTCTCAGGTGACTCAAAAATGTCTGTGCCTAGAATTGAGTGGTCATTAGTGAAGATTGGAGTAAGTTTGCACTTCACAGTTTGTCTGCGCCAACTAAATAACCCACCATTCAAAATAGGAACACTAATGGATTTCTTCAGGTATTGCAGACTACTTTAATTCCATTATTGGTCCTAATTTATGTTTGCGTTTATTTTGACCGTAGTTGTATGTTTTATTAAAAGTAAATACACCTCTGTGAAATGGCATGCATAACACCATTCTTTAAAATAAATAGCATTGGATTCATTATGTAAGGCTATCTACATTTGTGCTTGGACGTTTTTACACCGGTTTTACACCATTCTTGGCACCGATTGCCTTGCAGTCTTGCAAGACTGTTGCACAAGTTCGAATCCCAATTTGAGGATCTTTCCTGACCCCTTCACGTCCTTTTCTCCCACTTTGCTTCCAGTCGGTTCAGATAAGCTCTATCATACTAAAGGCAAAAATTTCAAAACTAAAGATCTTAAAATGTGGCGTTAAGACGTTATTTATGAGAGCGCATAGACATATATAGACCATATATGATAGACTCTCCATCCAACCCCTTCAAGAACATAAACACATCTGCCATTTTCAAAAAATGGTCCATTCATTGACCATACTGTGGGTTTGCACAGAACCGTTGGGTTCACAGATCATTGGCTGTGCAGGATTGTGCCATCTTCAAATATTCAGTGATTGCTATGATTAATGATGTCAAGCCAACACTGCTACAATATGCCAGACGGCTAACGTACAGCAGCCCATAGAAACATTAGCTAATGAGGCATCTACATCTATGAGTCATCTATGATAGAAATAGTTGCTAATGGGAAATCTATGTATATATATATATCTATAGGAAAGTGTGCATATGCATTGTGGTACTCTTTAAAATTGTGATTTCATTAAAAAGTATCTGAATTTGTGTTCAGAAAATGAACAAAGGTCTTATGATACACTGGGCAACTTTTTGAGTAATGTTGCCAGGCAACTTTAGGAAATGGGTCCCAAGCAGGTCCCAAGCCTTATTTAAAATTATCCAAATTTGTTACCCTTTCAGTTGAAAAGTGCTCAAGCAACATTGAACAATTTTGCTGGGCATCATTTTTTGAGCAAAGTTGCCTGGTATAGCATCAGCCTTACAGATTTGGAACGACATGAGAGTGAGTAATTAATGACAGAATTTTAACTTAATTACTTAATTTGCAAAATGTGTAGGATGAGAACCCACACACTGATGACAAAGAGATGTCATCTATAGATGCTCAGTGACAGAAAATTCCCTAAACATTCTCAACATTCTTTGGTTTG
Organism: Enteromius afrohamiltoni; assembly: GCA_034779775.1. NCBI lineage: Eukaryota > Metazoa > Chordata > Actinopteri > Cypriniformes > Cyprinidae > Enteromius > Enteromius afrohamiltoni. The sequence goes on along the minus strand of JAUYWG010000039.1, from coordinate 3,996,805 downwards.
TCCACATTATTGTGGTATTTACAGCTTCTATTGTAATAACAGTCCTTCAGCTGAGCTCATTGCCCTAATTATGGACCATTTAGATGGTTTGCTCCCGACATACAAAAGCAATATTTTAAAATACCACTTAAGGAATTTACTTTGGTAATCTTCTGGTAAACTCTTTTTCATATTAGCATTTTTCATTTTCTCATTTCTTTTGCATTGGTATCTAATGTAATTGCCTTCGTGGTATGAAAATGGGAGAATTTAAGCCCCAGGGATGTCGCCGGGTTTGGGAAGACTTTTCCATTTTTCCACTGTAGAGACCAAGCCGTGAATCAGCATGACAACATGGATACACCACCAGTCTTGTGAAGTTGCCCATCTCTCATAGTGAAAGCATTTGTGCACCACAGATTTCATAAATTAGTAAGCATTCATTTCTATTATTAAAGGGATAGTTCACCCGAAAAAAATGGATTTCTGTCATCATGATCTTACCCTCAAATTGTTCCAAACACAAAAGATATTTTGAATGATTGTAAGTCAACAGTTTCTGCTCTCTATTGACTTCCAGTATTTTTTCCCAAACTTTTGAAGTCAGTGGGTACCAGCAACTGTTTGGTTACTGTCGTTCTTCAAAATATCTTCTTTTATGTTCAGTTAAAAAAAAAGAGATTCATACACGTTTGTGTGAGTAAATTATTGTACTGTACTTTTATTTTTGGGTGTACTATCCCTTTAAGTGACACTGTGGTGGTCCACATGACACATGATGAATCAGAATGTGTTATAATGATAAATTAGATTGTTATTGTCTAAAAAAAACGATATTGTGACTGTCCTGCCATGTCATTACAGATAAAACTTTGTATATATATATTTTTTTCCCCCACACATTTTGTGAGCTTGGTATGTATGTATGTATATATATATATATATATATATATATATTTGTGTGTGTGTGTATGTGTGTGTGTGTGTAATTGCACCTGTAATTTCGTAATTATGTAAAGAGAGTGTAAAAATATAAAGAGTTTTGATATTGAAAATCAAAGAATTGTTAATTTACAAATATTTAAAATACAACTTCCATAATAATTTTCACCACAGTTGTGAATGACATGAAGGTAGTTAGTTGAAGTTGAAGATCTACCTCTCCATATTTGGTCGAAGAACTACCTTTCTATATGTAACATGTATACGCACTCAGATTGAGGATTTACAGTTTCATTCAAGATCTTTACAACCTGGACCTGATCTAATCTGAAAAATTTTATTACAGAGGAAGTCCCTTTTTCTTAGTGTCTGCTGATAAAGAGATGGACAGATTGTAGTAGCAGTGATTTAAAGATTAACAGTTTGTTGTCAATCCACATTATTTAGCTATTGCATTGAAAATACTGTTAATAAGAGAGCAAATAAGCAGGGTTATGTGTGGTATATCTCATCTCACCTGTACAGGGTTTCCATGGCACTACGGTCACACTTTCCATCAGTGGCAGAAGCAGCAGAAACAACTGCACCAAGTTATGCTGTCCTTCCATTAGATGTTGATTTGCCAATAGAAACGTCCTTACAAACTCTTGATTGTCCACAAATATGTCCAAAACATGAAATTCATAAAGTTGTCTGCTGGTCAAGATGTCTTTATATTCTGTATTCTTTGTTCCTTGAACTGTCCAGAAAAGGGTCTGTCCATTATTGTTTAATTTAATTTAATTTTTTTATATCAGTTTAACACCAATTATCACCAAAAGTGATTACTTTAAAAAAATCACAAAAATATGCAAATAGTAAGCAGTGGGTAATGTTCTAATACAGAATACCAACTAAATGAAAAATGACGTTCTTCTGTATTTCTTCTCAGAAAGTCCTTCCTTATCCACTTAAATGCTAATCATTAACAAGCAGGTCAAACAAGTAAAAGCCAAAATACTCTGAAAGCTGTAATCAAAGTCCTGAACATCCACAAGCCTGTTCTTTCCTGTCTTCTTCCTTTTTGCTCAGGTGCGCAGAGCCATCCAGAAAGTAGCAGTTAATTCACCTGTCACCTGCAGGGTCAGAGGAGCATGTCAACAGACCACAACTACAACTGAGAGCTCAAGGGACAAAAGCGGTGTATTTAGAGAGACATTCAAATGAAACCATGTCAACTTGAGAGGAGGGGCTCAGAAGGAGGTACAGAGCATGAGAGAAAGGCAGACAGTGAGAGAGAGAGAGAGATTTCCTGCGGTCCTAATCTCAGTATTTCATTGCTTCAATAACCCTCCTCCCTCTCTCTCTCTCTCTCTCTCTCTCTTTCTGTCTCTGTTTTATTTTCTGCCTCTGGGTGGAGTTCCTCTGTGCCCTGATCTGGTTCTCAGTTTCACTTAGTTTTTTTCTTGTTGACCTTTGCTGATCTGCACTTAAAACTCTCCTTACCAACATGTAGGTGTTCTTCCATTAGTCAGTTATGTTCAATTTGCAAAGTTTATTTATTATGAAACAAGTTCATTTTAGAAATAAGCAGCCCCCCAGCGAACAAAAATCTTCTAAAAATGTTAGAATATATATATGTGATAAAATGGAATGTTCCCTTAATATTTGTATGACCAAGAAAATAAAAAAAGAAGAAACATTATTGTTTGAATTTTCTTGAAAGATTCTAAAATAAGTATCAATTTTTAAAAAGCATTAGATGAACATCAAACTAAAGAGTTTTATGTTTTTGTACCAGCATTTCGAGAACATTGTTAAAGACTAGATAACTGATTTTAATGTTCCAATAATGTTACTGAGAGTTTGATTATTATTGGAGAGAAACTTGCTACAATTTATAGAAGAAAGCAGTGTCAGTATTTACTTCAAACTGGTTCGATTTAGTTGCAAGTTATCAGTTATAAACCATTTTGATTCTGAAATTAATTACAAATTGATAACATTACTGAATAATAACATTATGTATTGGAGTATATACAATATTATGAAAATGTTGTAAATGTAAATGATGTTTGCTTACACTCATAAAAATGATTTGTTGGCCTTACAGGTTCCAACATAACTGAGTTAGGTTGCATTTAAGTAACAGTGTTAATTTCAGCTCCAAAAAAAATCAACACTTAATAAACACAATGTAACTCCAAGTCAATCACACTTCTGTGAAATCAAACTGCCCACTTAAGAAGCAACACCGATTGACAATCAACTTGACATGCTGTTGTGCAAATGAAATAGACAACAGGTGGAAATTATAGGCAATTAGCAAGACACCCCCAATAAAGGAGTGTTTCTTCAGGTGGTGACCACAGACCACTTCTCAGTTCCTATGATTTCTGGCTGATGTTTGGTCACTTTTGAATGCTGGGAGTGCTTTCACACTAGTGGTAGCATGAGACAGAGTCTACAACCCACACAAGTGGCACAGGTAGTGCAGCTCATCCAGGATGGTACATCTATATGAGCTGTTGCAAGAGGGTTTTGTCAGCGTAGTGTCCAGAGCATGGAGGTGCTACCAGGAGACAGGCCAGTACATCAGGAGACGTGGAGGAGGCCATAGGAGGGCAACAACCCAGCAGCAGGACCGCTACCTCTGCCTTTGTCCAAGGAGAAGCACTGCCAGAGCCCTGCAAAAGGACCTCCAGCAGGACACAAATGTGCATGTGTCTGCTCAAATGGTCAGAAACAGACTCCATGAGGGTGGTATGAGGGCTCGATGTCCACAGGTGGGGGTTGTGCTTACAGCCCAACACCATGCAGGACGTTTGGCATTTGCCAAAGAACACCAAGATTGGCAAATTCACCACTGGCGCCCTGTACTCTTCACAGATGATAGCAGGTTCACACTGAGCACATGTGACAGACGTGACAGAGTCTGGAGACGCCATGGAGAACGTTCTGCTTCCTGCAACATCCTGCTTTAGGCCAGGTCTGGGAGGAGATCTCTCAGGAGAGGGATCAAAGTTGAATCAGCCTGTAGTGTGTTTTTCCACTTCAACTTTGAGTGTGACTCCAAATCCAGACCTCCATGGGTTGATAAATTTGATTTCCATTAATAATTTTAGAGTGATTTTGATGTCAACACATTCAACTAAAGAACTATTTAATAAGAATATTTTATACTATCAGATCTAGGACGTGTTATTTTAGTGTTCTCTTTATTTTTTTGAGCAGTGTACATTTTAAAACCACTCTAAGTCATGTTAGGAGGTCCTCAGCTGAAGCACATGCTCTACACTTACCACAACTTTAAAAATTTGATTTCAACATTTACTCTTTGTATCCAGCCTTGTGCAAAGCACGATGGGAAGGGGAAATCCTCTTCCTAGTTACGCAAGTAAAATCATGCCTATACCTTCCCTAACTCAAATTAATTAAGTTAAGTGGTTGTAAAGAATTGTGTTTTATTTACATCTTGTACTCAAGTAAATTGAACAAGAATCAAATATATTTTTTGACCTACTTAATTGAAACGTTATTTCAAAATGAAAATATTAAGTTTAACCAAGCACAACTGTTTCAAGTCAGTTTAACACAATGCAATTGTTTATTAATGGGAAACCTAACACAATGGTGATCAATTATTATTATTATTATTATTTAAATAAACTGAACATTTATGGAGAAAAGCTTTTTTGATATGCAAAACCAACTACTACAGCAGCCATTGCTCTGCAGTTCCTATGGTGTTCTTGGTGGTTGCTAGGTGGTCACAGATAAAAGCCCACCACAACATGATTTTACAGTCTGCATGGCTACTTGAAGCTTTTATGTTTTAGCAAATATTATCTTTAAATACAGTTTACTTTAAACTTCATTACAGTTGTTTTAGGGGCTTTAGAAGAGGACTTTTATGCTTTAGTGCAAGCAGGGATAGCTAAAGATGATGCGATGACTGCAAATTAAATTTAGTTTAAGATTTAAATGTAATATTTGTGATTAAGGATAAAAAATGGAGTGCAGTTATATTAAAGAAGAAGACCAGATCACTTCAATAATAATTTAACCACACCTCTTCTCAACAAGCTGCTTGATTTGAGGGATCATTCATGTCTGTTACATCCCAGCCTAGTTTTCCCAGCAGCTGTTTTTGGTCTCTCCCTCTTCTGGTACTTTCTGGGATGCAGTACCCACTAATGGCTAAATGATGTGGGTTTGACTAATTATTGAGGCAGGTATTACAGCTAGGGTTCTTCACCACACTTATAGTTCATCCTTAGCTGATAATATGAGCAATATTAATAGAGATGCTTTGCTTAGCAATCTTTAAAGTAGAGCAAACCACTCAAGACAAAGCATACATGCTCGCTCACTACAATAGCGGGATTGGCTAATAGTGCGTGAGCTAATCTAAAAAACTTCTGAGGCTAAAGACCAGCATGCAGTTCACCTGACCCCACTTCACCTTTGTCACTTAAAAGTCTTTTTCACATCAAAGCTGGCAGAAACATTAGGAATGTTAAAAAGGGAGGAACACAGCAATTGAAATTCTTTTGTGAGCAGCAGAACAGCCTTTGACAAACAGTTAATGTGTAATATGTAGTGGATATTAAAACGCTGTGCTGCCAGTTCATGAACTCCGTGTAGAATCCTGCCTTCCTAACCTGCATATTATAGGAGATAGGCTAATGAAATTTTAATCCAATCTGAGACAGTCCTTTATCAACCCATATGTTTTCATACTTCAGCTTGTGTACTTTATAGATTTGATGACTTTACTATTTAGGAAGAGGAAGAAAAGAAGCCGGGCAATAACCACCGTATACAATGAGGGGGACAAGTCTCCAGCAATAATAAGATGTAACCAAATTGTCCAGCCCAGTTTAATATTTGACATTGATATTTGATATTTAGCAGTTTTGTTTTATATTTAACAGTTTTAAAAGTTACATTTTTAATGGCTTGATCCCCACCATTTGTTGAAGATGGGTTTTTTTTGTTTTTTTTTAATGATGATTTACTTTTACATTTTTAATGGCTACATTGTTTCCCTCCAATATTTGAAGAAGTTTTGAAAAATACATTGTTGTCCCCAATATTTTATATTTGGCAATATTTGACAAAGTGTTTTAAAAGTTAAATTAGTTTACACTTTTCAAATTGTCTCCCACCAATTTAAAATTCAACAATATTTTAGCAAAAAATAAAAAGTTATAGTTTTTCATGATTATATTTAAAATGATTAAATGGTCATGCCCAGTTTGATATTTAATGATATTTAATTATATATGTATATAATATTTTTTTTGTGCTTAAAAAACTTTAAAACGCTTTAATTTATAGTTTTAATGCCCAATTTAAAAAAAAAACAATATTTGACAAAAAGACAGAAACAAGATATAAAATAAAAAATATTAAAAGTAATATTTTTACCTGTTATTCCAGTTTTCCCCATAAATAATTATCTCTTAAATAAATATCCCTTTAATACATTTAAATTATTTCATTTCTAATTTTTAATTAAAAGCCAGAACAACCCTCTCTCTCTCAAAAAAAGGTTCCCTCCCAATGTCCAAGACATGATTAAGTGGGTGAGTTCTTTAGACTGTAAGTGTACATAAAACATTTTATAAAAGCATCTTGTGAACCATATATGGAATCGAATGTAAAGAAGTCAGACGACTCACACATTACAAATTAACCAGAGTTCTGTTGGTTAATGCAGGTCAGCTTTGATGTCAGTCTCAGGGTTGGGTGCACAAACTGGACTTTAGTGAACCTGTTTCAGATGAAACTGTTCAGGAGTGGTTTGACGCATGATAGAGAGAGGTGTGTGTCATGTTAGTTCTTTGAAAGCTGTTGTGGTCTCACGTCTGACCCTGAGGCTGAGCTGTGCTTTGAGCTCCATTTATGTTTGATTATCAGCACTGTGTGTGAAGTATCAGACATGTTTAGGCAGGGAAACTCATCAGCTAACTGCAGGGTTTGTGTTTGCACAAGAGATGGACGCAGTCGTGTTCTAATGAATTTGATATGTTCAGTGAGCCTGATTATGAGTTAACATCTGTTTTGATGAGATTGTGGTCAAAGGAAATACAAGGTGTATAATAAATATAACTGTGCATCATTAGGATAGCAAAATATCAGCAGAAGTAAGAAAATGCCTCTAATATATAATTTTGATAGTTTTAGGTCTCCACCTGATGAGTGATATAAAATCTTCTTGAAGCCTTGAAGTTGGAATCTTTGGATACAATTTGGAATGTTAGTGTTATTATATTGTTATTAATATGAAAGAAATATATATTTTGTATATAAAATTATAATTTTAGTGTAACATAATTATTTGACCCCTCTCTGATTTTGTAAGTTTGTCCAGTTACAAAGAAATGAAAAGTCTCAGAACAGTATAATTTTAATAGTAGGTTTATTTTATCAGTGACAGATAGCACATTCAAAGGAAAAATGAAAAAAAAAAAAACTTTAAATAAAAGATAAAAACTCATTTGCATTTCATTGAGTGAAATAAGGATTTAAACCCTCTAACAAAAAAACACGTAATAATTAGTGGCAAAACCCTTGTTTGCAAGCACAGAGGTCAAACGTTTCTTGTAATTGATGGCCAAGTTTGCACACATTTTAGGAGGAATTTTGGTCCACTTTTTTTCCAGATCATCTCTAAATCACTAAGGCTTCAAGGCCGTCTCTGTGCAACTTTCAGCTTCAGCTACCTCCATAGGTTTTCTATTGCATTAAGGTATGGAGACTGACTAGGCCACTCCATGACCTTATTGTGCTTCTTCTTGAGCCACTCCTTCAATGGCTTTGCTGTATGTTTTGGTTCATTGTCATGATGGAACACCCATCCATGATTTTCAGTTTCCTAGCTGAGGTTGTTGCTCAGGATTTTACGATACATGGCTCCGTCCATTTTCCCGTTGATGCGGTGTCCAAGTTATCCTGTGCCCTTAGCAGAAAAACACCTCCATGCTTGATCCATGCTCCATGCTGTGTAGTTCTTGGATGATTTCTCACCTTTCTCAGAATCATTGACACCCCACAAGGTGAGATCACCAACAGTTGTCACCTTCTCTCCCAGCTTCTTGCTAATGGTTTTGTAGCCTGTTCCAGCCTTGTGCAGGTCTACAGTTTTGTCTCTGACATCCTTGGACAGCTCTTTGGTCTTTGGAGCCAGAACTCTTAATGGTTGGTAGGGGTTCAAATACTTATTTCCCTCAATGAAATGCAAATCAGTTTCTATCTTTTATTTAAAGTTATTTTTTCAATTTTCCTTTTGATGTGCTATCTGTCACTGATAAAATAAACCTGCTATTAAAATTATACTGATCTGAGACTGGACAAACTTACAAAATCAGTGAGGGGTCAAATAATTATTTCCTTCACTGTATGTATATATATATATATATATATACAGCTCTGGAAAAAACATAAGAGACCACTGCAACTTACTTCTAAATCAGTATCTCTCTGAGTATGACAAGCATGTCATGCCAGTCTTTGTTAAAGTTCTACACAAACATACTTCATTCTGTTTATTGAGGTACGTATTTGGTGAGCACCTGAATCCAATTGTATTTAATTGGAAAAGTATAAAAAGCACTGCTGTAATTAACACTATCCTCTTGCAGTGTTACCGGTTGGATGGTAAAAAATGCTTAAAGTCTTTCAAAAGATTTAGAAATTTAAAAATAAACACTAAACATGCCGAAAACAGTGAAAAGAAAAAAGGGCTCAATCTTAGCTTTACTGGCACAAGGATTCAGTGAGCATTAAGTTGCTTCTATCCTTAATAATTCAAAGACGGCAGTTCACAAAAAATGAAGCATACGTGCATTGTTTTGTATTGGTGGTGTATTGGTGAGATAGAAGAATAAAACCCAAAAGAAACTGATTTTTCTGCAGTGATCTCTTATTTTTTTCCAGAGCTGTAAATATATATATATATAGACTCTTACCTCTCAGACTCTCTCTCTCTCT
>JAUYWG010000039.1:3940346-3978855 GCA_034779775.1 Enteromius afrohamiltoni | reverse complement strand
TTTTTTTCTTCCTTAGTGGATACAACAACAAAAAAACAACAGAACAGCCAGATGCAAACTCAGAATTTAGATAAAAGGTCAGAATAGTGAGACACAAATTCAGGAAAATTTTTGGAAAATTGAGGAAAAGGTCAAAATTATGTTGTTGTTTTTGCAGCTGAAACAAATAAATAAGTACATACATTTAAAAACACAATTGTGCAATGAAAACTACATTATCCGAATTTTATTTTAGAAATGCATGATATTAACTCAGAATTGTGAGATGTAAACTCAGACTTTTTGCAAGAAAAATAAATCTAATTTAAGAAATAAAAAGTCCCAATTACTTTATTTAATTATTTATTCATTCCTTTATTTTTTCTCGTGGATAAAAACACTAAACAAATCTTTAGAATCTATGGATAATACTTACATAATCAGAGCCTCCCATTCAAAGAAATTTTCTTCATTTACAGGCCCTGTAGGGAATACATTTACTATCTCATTATAAAAACCTTTAATCTAACATCTATCAATCTATTATACAGACATGTTTTAATAATTATGTTTTTATTAAGATTCTTCTGTAAAAGCAGGAAAATACAGCAGTTACTGCCCTAGTTCTTACCTGCTACGATCCCCTCTGGAGGGTTGAGGGTTAGTTCTGGAAAGAGAGAGAAACGCGTTGAGCGAACTGTTCAATATAATTATGTTTATATATCTACGAAAAGACAAATATCACACACGCAGTGGCAGCACTAGAGTACAGTACAGAGTATAGAGACAGGAAGTACGGACATTAATTATGAGTCACACGGTCAGTTTCAGTGTGTTTGTGGTTTCATCTGTTAATATATTAGCTGAAATCATTTGAATAATTCACGCTGCCAAGTTCTGGAAGTATCTACAGCTGCCAAACTGTTGCTAACAAAACAGTACAGAATCCACCCTTCACAAGCGCCAGCACTGCGCTGCATTAGTGTAATCAATGACATGACTTACGTTTGTATTCAGCCATGAGTCTTTTTAAAGCTGTTCCAGCCATTTTACAGTGTGGTCTAGAAAGAAGTTGTTTTGGCACGAAGGGTGACGACAACTGACACGATGAGAAATCTTGTTCTTCCGGGACAAAAGCGAACTAAGAATTTCGCGTGCAGAAGATTTTCCACTCGATGTTTACTTCCGCATGACGTCACGTTTTTTCCGTTTACGTTAACAGTATTTAATATTTATAATTTGTACTAACGTTTTAATTTCGTATTTATTTTAAAAATATGTATTTGTTTACTTCTGTTTCAAATTTCTTTAGTTTTTTGTATATTAAGGACATTTGTTTAATACTCATAAAAAGATTATTTAATATTCAAACTTTGCACAAATTTAGTAATTCATTATTATTATTATTATTATTTAAAATATGTCGGGAGTTTTTTCTCTCTTTTTTAATGCATTCTATGCTGCTTGAATGTATTGTGTTTCTGTTTAACAGCCTGTTTATTATTTAAATTAGTTTTTATATTTTTTATTTTTATTCATCATTATTATGCTCGGTTTATTTTGCTCAAAAGTAAAAATATCAATTATAATTATTTTTGTTCATTCTTTAAAGCAGCTAATTAGGAACGCCCTAATATGCTCTAAATTATATGTGCAATACTAAGTATACATATTACGTATGTAATACTACGTACACAGTACGTACATAGTACGTATTTGAACTGTGTTTAATATATATCACTTTTTTTCTCATTTACTTCTATTTCCCTTTTCTCTCTTTATTTAGGATGTTTGGACTTATTGTATTTACGTTTAACAATAACAATGTCTCTGTGTTATTTGAAAGCGTTTAATAAAGAGTATTTTTAATTCAACATTGCTGTTTTTGTTTGATTTTTTTTCACTTACAAAAGAAATATGAATTGTTCAGAATTGTTATTAACAATAATAAACAAAACAAAAAAGAAAACTTGCACTTGCACTATTTGGTTTTGTACTAGAGTGGAATGGCTATACTTTAGCCCAATCATATACTCATTCAGACCCCGACTGGCCTCTAGCGGAAGCGTCTGAGAAGTGCAAATCTGTTTCAATGGCAACCATCACAGAGTTGAAAAGCGGTGAGCTAATACTTCTAAACTCTCATAATGCATCATATCTTTGTCCCAACATTATGATTATTTTGCGTGTTTTTTCACAACAAATCTTCTATCGTAAAGTTTCTTATTAATGTGATGGATGTTTAAACGTAACCTGCACAGTTGTGTTTGCTACAAGTTAGGTGTGCAGATTAGCCCAGCTCACTTTCTCTCTCTGGCTTTCAAATGAATGATCTGTAGCACTGCGAGAGACGCTGGAGGCCCGTGGGGTCCTGGGGCAGCTGAAGGCGAGAATCCGGGCGGAGGTGTTCAGCGCGCTGGACGATCAGAGCACGCCTCGCCCGCCGCTGTCCCACGAGAACCTGCTGATCAATGAGCTGATCCGAGAATACCTGCAGTTCAACAAATATCACTACACCGCCTCGGTGCTGACCGCAGGTGAGCAGATGAGCCCTGCAGGAGGACCAAGCCCAGGGTCGTTCATTCCTAGCTCGCTGCTACACCTCACAATTCAAATACATTCTACTGAAGGTTAAATTGTTAAATACTGTTAAATCTCAGAATCAGGTCAGCCCGAAGTTCCCCTAGATCGAGAGTTCATAGCCAATGAGCTCAATGTCGCAGAAGATTCAAATGCCAAAGCAGTGTAAGTATGAACTGAGACAAGTAAGTAAAATATTTAAAGAGCACCTTGTAAAACAGTGTTGTAAAACAGGCCTGCTAACTTTTAACTAACATTTAACTAAATATACTATATTAAAAAAATAAAACTAATTATATTATACTACACATATCCAGTTGTAGGGGTCAGGTTTTTGAAACTGAGATTTATACATCTTCAGAAAGCTGAATAAATACTTTTTCTATTCATGTATGGGAAATATATATATATATATATATATATATATATATATATATATATTATTAGAGTAGGATGATTTTTGGCTGAGAACGATTTGAAAATCTGCAATCTCAGTGTACAGAAAATAAATAATTTATATTTAATATATTATATTGTATTGTGTAATTCAAATAATTCAGACATGTAAATGTAAATATTACATGATGTGACATTTAGCAATGATTACTAATATTCCCACATTTTACATATATAGCTGCAACATAGCAATTAGTTATAAATGTAAAAGTATAAACTAGTTGTTGTAATTTTTATAATTTTATTTTTTATTTACATTTAAGTTCATAAAAAAAAAAACTCCTGCTCCTACTGGTGGGCCAGTAAAAATGTTGCTGTGTCAAATTAGTTGAAATGATTTAAAAATAGTTCAGTTGTGACATAAACAGAAACAAACACGTGCATAGGGAAGAAAATTACACAAAAAATGATAAAAGAGACATTAAATAGAAATGTAATTTGAAAATGGAATGCATAAAAATCAGCTGGAAAGAGTGCTGTGATACTTTCTCAGAGTAATTTGAGTCAACTGCTTGTAGACAGTCTGGCTGAGAGATCCACAGCTTGGGTGATTTAAAGCTGACTTGTTACTTTCACTCTCATCTTAACTGCAGTCAGAAAGGAATGTTGATGCAATACCATAAAGACAATAAAAATGTAATAAGAAATGCATTCTGTGAGACACAAGTAGACAGTGAAGTGATTAAAGTGCTGAATGTGTTTCCTCGGTCCAGTACAAAGAGACATTCTTTCTGCTACATCCATCACTCATTGTAAGTGTTTGGTGGAGCGCTTTGGTAGGTCGGCCAAAACTCTACTCCAGTAGTTGAGTCTAGATGTAACTACTTGAATGAGTTTCTTGCTCATTTATTTATCTAAACCTCTTTTCATTGCATTGACAAGAGTCCTTCAAGCTTTATTTTTGGTTAACCATTCTTTATGCTCTTTGACATGAGGTATTGCTGTTTTAGGCCATTGGTGTATGGATTGCTCCATCATTTCCTCAGCAGCAAGGGAGAGCACAAAGGAAAACTCTTTCTAAGAGCTTCAGCAACAGTGCCTTCACAAGAACCACATGGCCATCCTAATGCAGAGTCATAAAACTGAGGTAAGAGACGGCTTTGCCTTTCTGCATATTGATTTAATGTAAAGATTAACAAGTGTAATTTTTAATTTCATAAGCCTGAGAAACGTTGCATCCCATTCAGATCTTTCTGTTGTGTTTCTAGCTCTGTGGTCACCATGAACCAGAACACAAGGGGAGGAAGTCACATGATCGCAATTAAAATAATTTGCCATTAAAGAGGCCAAAACATTCTGTCCAGCTTACTCTGGTTGTAGATGTTGAATATATTGTATTTACATTTTTTGTTTTTGTTCTTAATATTGTTCAGTTTAGATTTTCAGCTTTGCTAAAAATACAGCATTTTACAATGTATTCATATTCAATATTTTACATTTCATTTGACATCCAGTTAACTGATTTTGAATCTGATGTTTGTATCATCTTCTTTTGAAAAGCTGTTACATGCAATATTAAATTGACATTTGCTTTAAAATACCAGCAGCCTTATTTTTTGTACACTTATTTTTAAACTTTTTATTTTTTATTTTTAACTAAGGTCAACAATGAAGCATGTAATTGCTGGACATTTCTGCAATCTGAATTAAAAGCATTAAGCTAGTCTTTAGATAAGTGCTTCGATTGTTCATCTTAAATGGACACATTTCCAAAACAAGCCTGGATTGTTGGCTAGCTTCTAAAATGACTCCTTCACCTCCTTGAACTTTGAATTTTGGACATTCTTTCTTTTGATCGGTTTTCATCCTTCACTTTCTTATCATCTAGCCAAAGCCAGCCTGTCAAGAAATGATATTTGAACTACTGTTTCTTACTTAAGCTGTTCTCACTTCAAAACTGTCTAATGAATTGCACTTAAAGAAAGCACTTTATACAGACGATTAAGACATGTTATAATCATTCCTTCTTTAATTTGTGCTTCTTATTAAGAATCTCAGTTGTGCCATATGAGCGGCAAAGCTCACAATCACTGTAAACACCATTCGTTCATCAAATTTCCCTATTTTCCTTAAAAGGTAAGTCACTTCGTACTCACTCAATACTTCATTTGATTCGTTTAGCTTTTCGCATTCAATATTATCACAGATCAAGGGTAATAAAGCTGTTTTTGGAGTTTTCCCAGAGCATTGTTAGGGTACATTTTCTTTCAGTAAAAGGTTATCATCAACAGATAGATCATGTGAAACAATTTGAATAAATATGAGCAGATAAATATTTGCTTGCTCTCCTGCTGCTAAGCTGGAACCACGTTCCACCGAGGGCAAATATATCCAAACATATGACCCTCTAAAATAGCGTGGACTTATGCATGTACTCAGGATTTTTATGAGAACTGCAAATGCACCAAAATAGATGGATAACATTTTGTTCTTCATTAGTAATGTTTTAACTCGGTATACATGTCTTTTTTTTTTTTTTTTTTTGGATGCCCATGGCTGAGTAAAGCCAAAGCAGAATTGCTGTAACTGGATTCATATGCACCTTGTAGTGAGATTTTGTCTAGTAAGGTGATGATGTTCTCTTACTAACGTAGGCAAATCTTAATGCTCCAGTTACTCTGAATGGCTTCAGTCCAAATGAGTTTTGGAGACTATCTACCCTGAACAGCCTGTGCTTCACTCAGCTTTAATCTAGCACATATTTCCCGTTCCCTCCTTCCGCTCTCCTTCAGACACACTGTCAGGACTAATTCCTGACATGCTGCTCTTCAACTAAGAATACAACTAACTATTTAGATTTAGGACTTCAATATGCTTTGACGCCAAACTCCAAATAGTCCAAATAGTATTATAGTAATCTTTCCTGCATCTCATTGTATCAAAAAAATCTGCCATTTACTTACCATCATGTCAGGAGTCATGGCTTTCTTTTTAGAAGGGGAATTTTAGAAAAAAATATTGTTCCTACAATTTTCCATGCATTGAAATCCAGCGGTGTCTGGATTTTAGACTTTTGTGCACTGTGTGTTAAGAGCAGTGAGCACTGTTAAATTTTAATGGTAATGTCCCCTTTGCCATAGTTTTCAAATCTCCTTCATGTTCAAAAATATTTAAATGTGGCATCACACTAGGTTTAAAATCAACGATACAAACCGTTATGTCTTGTGCATCTCTTAATAAGTCAAATATCTGCGTATCTAAAAGTTGTTGTCAGAGTAAGATTTTAATATATTTTTAGAAAAATAGCAATGTTGTGCATACGTCACATAGACTGGTTTTAAGGTACAATTTTGCCACTTACTTACATTGTATGGGAAAAGCAGCTTGGACTTCTCTCAGAATATCTCTATTGTTTTCATACTTATAATAAAAATATAATAATAATGCTTTTTGAAGGGGATGTTTACCAGAAGGTTGTCACTGCACTTTTCAGTGTATTAAAAGTGAATGGTCTACCAAAAAGTCCATAAGACTTTCATCTAGTCACATAGACTATTTTTATGGAACAGTTTTGTTATATATTCACTTTTATTGTACAGAAAAAAGCAGCTTGTGCACACATCTAAATATCTTCTTTTGTTGTCAAAGGCATTTCCTAAGGGTTAAATGATGCCATCAATTTTATATTGATAAAATAAAAAGTTCACAATGCACACTATGAATAGCATGCTCTTAAAGAGTCATTTATGTCAAATACAATCATATGGGATGTCATGCAGGAACCTCTGCGAATAATTTTCACTTGCGAAACTATGAATTTGACAGAATTGTGTATTAAAATGCCATTTGCAGTTTTCTTGTATTATTTTTTACATCTTTGATCTTTTTTTACAATATATAATGTACAGTTGCCAATTAGCAGGCTTTTACTGTTTTTATGTAATAATATAAACATTTTTAGAGTCCATGATGCTAAAAAAGGAGGATTTTAGTCAAATACATAATCTATTATTAGTTTGATGTAGCCTTTCAACTGTGTTCAGTATTAGTTTCTCTGACTATAAAAACTACAAATTCTTTACAGTACGAAGTAGCAAACTATTAAACAAACATTTATGTTCCTATTTTTACAGCATGTGCAGGTGCAATAGCTCACGTTCCTTAATTGGTGTTAGTCTTTGTCGGAATGAGAGTCTGCAGTTTATTGTTGGTGAGTAAACAGTCAAAAGATATCCCAATGAATGCCTATTTGTCTTAACAATGACACTGCTGTTGCACCATATTTAGTCACTCGGTCCAAGTCTTTCGGTGTTCCCTTCTAAACACAGAATACAGCCGAGATTCCAGGCAGACCCCATTGTCCTTATATGGCACAACAGAGACCCGGTAGAGTCGTGCATCTTTGCCTCTCTCTCACTACCTCTCACTTTCGCTCTCGCTATACACCCCCATCCTCCATCCGTCTCCAAGACACTCTCTCTACCTCCCTTCCTTCCCTTCGCACATCCAGAAGAGCTTGATGCTGACCAGTGACAGAGGCGCTTCTTTCCCTACAGGCTTTGTTTTCTCCCCCATCTCTCTTTTGGACTGCACCAAGGCCTTAGAACATACCAACCACGGTCCTGTTCCCTGGAAACATCACAGACTTGATTTACGGGATGCAATCGGAGGTTGGCCTTATATAGGAAGTTCCATTAGATAGAAGGAGCCCGTTGTGGGAATGGAGGGGACGGAATGTGATGTGCGTAACGATAAGGGTCCCAAAACGGACCTCAGGGGATTCGCCTCGTCCAGATGTAGCGTATGGCATGTAGTCTAGGGGATCTCCCTTTTCTCGTTTGGGCTTTTTCTGTTTCTTTCCTCTGTTTTGCATGTTAAAGATTCTTTGTGTACTTCATGATTTTAGTCCCCATTCACTTTCACTGTATGGAAGAAGGCAGTGTGAACATACTGCGAAACATCTCCTTCTGTGTTTCACGCAAAAAAAATAAAATAAATAAAAACTGTAATGGGCATGCAAAAATAATGACAAAATTAAAATTTTCGTTTGAACTATCCCTTTAAATCTGACCAGATATTCCAAATTATTTCAATTTTTGTTTTTTCAATAAAACCTTTGAAATACGACACTGACTGTTTGTGTAAAACCAGGGGGAAAAAAGATCTGTGTGCACTTAGACATGCATAATTGTGCATTAAGTGAAAATAAATAATAAAATTAGACGAAGCAAGTCAAATGAACACTTAATGGAACTAAAACTAACTAAAAACTGTAAGTAGTTCTATATTTGCAACATTTAAGTATTTTACGTTGTGTTAAAACAACACATATAAAAGGATGCTCGCGAGGCGACTGTTCACCTGAACTGTCAAAACTCGCTGACCAATCAGATCGCAGATCGCCTGTTCGGTGCCGCCCACTGATCCGCATCTCAGTTTAAATGATGTTCTCATGCTTTTCTGTCTAATTTGGACTGTTCGTCTTTGGAGTACCTCACTGTCACGGGACTCTCCAAACCCCAACTTTCCAAATCGCGGCAAGTTTTCGTCAGCCTTGTGAGTATACATCTATGTAATTATTTAAAATATTAAATTCTACTCGTAGTTGTGCATGCGTGGTTGACGGAGGATTTTAGCTATGTAAATCGTTGTGAATGTGTGCCAGTACGTTGATTATTTATTCAGTGTCATGTATGCAAAAATTGCTTGCGTGCTGAGCTGTGTGGACAAAAAAAATCTTTCACTGAATACTGAAACCTGAAGCTGTCAACATTCCATTGCTTTGAAAGAAGTTTCTGACAGTTATTAAAGTGAAATGGAAATTCTGCAAATATTTAGCCCACTCACCCCCAATGTTTATATTTCTTACGTGAAATATAAAAAGGCATGAATGTCAAGATATTAGTGACTTAGTCACTCAGTCACCATTCGCTTTCATTGCATCTGTTTTCCATGCAGTAAAAGTGAATGGTGACTCGTCATTCTATCATGTGTGCTCAGTAAGGATCAGTAAATTATGACAGATTCATTTTTTATTTAATTAACAGAATGAAATGATGCACAGAGCAAAGGCTTTCAGCCAGTCAGGCATCTCCGATCTTCTAGTCAAAACATCATCATAGAGTATGTTACGATATAATGCATGTCCGCCCTTTCAAGCAAAAGCTAGACTTCAGCTGAGTCTGTCATAGGAAATGGTTGAGAAAAGTGCGTAGAATGAGAGAAGCAGTGAGCCTGACAAACCAAAGAGTTTCCTGTTCTCCAAATATGGTTGTCAAATGCAGTTTCTGAACGTTGTGGTGAACAGCAGACAGTGTCAACTGACTGTCCTCTCATTTCCCATTGCAGTGATGACATGCATAGGCAATTGTGAGAAAGTAGAAAAAAGTGCCAAGATAAAGTGAAATGTAGGGCAAGTAGTCATTAAATTCAGTGCATAGTATGTTATCATTTATCCATTTACCCTTTGTTAGTAGCATAAACATTCTTAAGGCGCATTCTGCAGTCACATAGCTAAAAGATTTAACATTCATGTCCTTCTAAAGCTTTTTGCCTTTTTCTTTCCCGTCCAGTTGAATAGAGAATAATAATCTGGCAACTTTTTAATAAAGTTAAAGTAACTAAGCTGCCAAACCCCAAAAAGATTGCAAAAGTGCCATACAATATTATAAAAGTGGCCCATACAACAAAATCTCATAGAACTGCATGCAACTCAATAAATAATAACCAATTTCCATTATGTGTGAATTTGCTGTGTAAATCTAATCTATTAGGAAAAATTCCTGACAGCTTTTTTTTTAATTATCTTTCGTATTGAAGATAAAAGGTGTGTGCATGAGGCAGAAGTTAGGTTTAATCAGGCTTGGTAGAAAAAGGAAGTTTAGCAGTTTTATTGGTAAGATTAGTAGAACTAGCAAGTTTATGCCAGTTTACTTGCAGCTTCAGTTGTGAATTAGTTAATCCGTGTTTTTGACGTAGCACACTTCTATCTTTAGGCTGCTTACCTGATTGTTCCTCTAATGATTTAACTCAATTCTGCATCACCTGACAGACTCCTGCTGGAACTCTTGTTTATTTCATAAAATCAGTAGCTGGACTAATGTCTAACTGTTTAATCCAGTCTTATCATGGATTCAACATGTTTTGGTGAACGAAAGTCGTTATGGTCATTAATGGCAAAATGATGTTTAATGAGACGGATCTAGGAAGCATTATATACATTATGTATTGTCATTGCAACCTTAATGCTTGAGCTGTTGACCTCGTACGAACGTCCATCTCAATAAAACTGTTAATAGAAGAAACTAAAAAGACACAGCTGCTCATAAGAAAAAGTAAACCATATGGTTGGAATGAAAAAAAGGATGAGGCGGAGTAGAGAAGAGAGGAGAAAACCTTTCACAGGACCAGGGGTCACAAAAATCCATCCGCACAACACACTGTCACATGATCTTCTGGGCTGAGAGCCCACTTGAACACAGGCCGAGGCTCATTCGTGCTACCTTTTACTTCTATCAAATTAAAAAAGCCGAATTTCCTTAAAATAAAGCATAGCCTCAACATTTTAGGTTGGATTTTGGAGTGAGAAGCCGATCCATGAAAATCTTGGTGAAAGTTCAATGATCTCCAAGTGCTGACATGAAAGGCCTTCCCAAAGAAAGTGCTGTGAATCTCTGTACACGACACAGGAAATTCCCTAATTTAATTAAATCAGCTTATCATAGAAAAATATTGTTTGTTTATGTCACCCCCAAACGATAACAGGCCATTTAAATGACCATTTTCCATCCGCTGTGTTTACGGTCAGCAAAATAATGCAGGTTCTCAACATTTTAGAAACGCTTCAGAATTTGTCAGCATGTAAAATGTATCTAATATTTGTTCCACAGCACTGACTCTGATGTGACACAAAAGATGAGATATTAAAGCGGGAAACAATACGAGGTTTTCGTCATTCTCCATGATGAGCAATATCTATATATATTTTATGAACTTAGACAGTAAGTAGGGGGAAGAAATGTTTTCCTGTTTTCACTGAGCCGCTAGACCATACAAAGTCAATGCACTAACAATGGATAGTTATAAATGTTTCGTATCTAAGGTGTAGCTTTGGAATTGTTTCCTCAAATTGCTTTTAAAGTTCTATGGCTGCATGACCTCCAAAGCTGCACCTGCTATATGCCAACTCTACTGTACTTGAAAATACTTGTGTAAACGTCCCTATTTCAGCCCAACAGAGGAAGGGAAGGGTGGAGGAAAGTGGCAGGAAAATCAGACCCCCTCCAGCCCCTGACTGTCCCTGCCTAATGTTATCATTTTGGAGTAAACTGCGAGTCCGGCTGCAGGCATACTATTCCCTATAAGGGCTTTGTTTGGGAGTTCACTTGCTTCTGCTGTTTAGGTCGACAGAGCGTCCACTGACTTGAAGGCAGCCTTATATGGTCATCACAGCACGGGACCACAGCTGAGCTCCAAAAAAACAAGAAAAACAGCATTTGCTGTGGAGATTATCACATGATTATATATGTTTAGCCCATTGGGATGTTTGGTGCAGTTTTTCGCCAGACTGAGTGGTTGTTTAATCAATACTGATAACATTTTTTTTCCCCAAGCATTTTTCTCACCTTTTCATCTAAATAGGTGATAAAAGTGGTGCCCCTCTAATCTAAATGTTTGTTTAGGAATTTTTTTTTTTGATTGGTGAGCTGTGCAAGTTCTAAATTCCAAGCAGAACCATGCCTATTGTATTGATATTAGGCCTTGCACATTGGGGAAGACCCCAATGTGGGTGTGTGTTTAAGATCCCAATGGTTGTGGTCTTTTTTAAAGAAATTAAGGGTTTAAATAGATTTAGGGTAATAATGAGACAGAAAGAAGAACAGTAAAAAGACAAAAAATATATTTGTTTGAAGTGTTCCATTCCATGATCCATTCATATTTGTATGCTGAATATGTTGAAAATGCAATTTTTGTAAAGTAATTTTATTTTAAAATATACATACATTTATATTCAACTCTTTTTTTGTGTGCCCAATATGTCGAAATCGTAAAACATAAAAATAATTCTGGTCCCATCACATTTAGTTCTGTATTACATGGATATCTATTTTAGATATATAGATAATCAAAATCATATAGATTCATCAAAATGATGAAATTTTAGTTAATTACATCTTATCTTGCACTCCACTGAAATTCATGTCCAGTTTCTGTAAACAGTAAAGCTAAATTGTTGTAGGGTTATACAAGGCAGGGATTTTGTGTACAGAAACCATTGTTTAAAAATCTGTTTTCCCCTAAAATTCTAGTTGTTGTAACCCAGCACCAAGATGACGAAAAAGACCCTGAGTGAGGATGAGAAATTCCTTTACACGGACAGAGACTTCATTAACAGCCCTGTAGCCCAGGCAGATTGGTCAGCCAAAAAGCTGGTATGGATCCCATCTGAGAAACATGGTTTTGAGTCGGCCAGCATCAAAGAGGAACGTGGAGATGAGGTACTGGTGGAGCTGGTAGACAATGGAAAGAAAATCACAGTCAACAAAGATGACATCCAGAAGATGAACCCACCCAAATTCAGCAAGGTGGAGGATATGGCAGAACTGACCTGCCTGAATGAAGCATCTGTCCTCCACAACCTGAGGGAACGGTACTTCTCTGGACTCATCTATGTGAGTATGCCATTTAGCTTAAATTTTAAATACAATAATGTTTAATACACTATAACAAGTAACTCAACAAGTGACATGTGACTCAAAGTTGTTTGCATACATCTCTTCCATGATGAAGCTACTGTAACATAAAAAGAGTGTATTATTAAGAATTGTATGACATAACATACCAGCTGATTCTATTATTATATAACATAGTGCATAACATATTAATATCAGCAAATTTATAACATTTATTAATAACTTATTGTGGCCAAACCAAGGCAAAAGAAAAATGCATTGACAGCTATTTAGGTTAACGTGGCAATCATGATTTACAAGCGCTAAAGCTTAAGAAAGAGGAACTATACGTTTCCAAAGGGTGAGGTATTATATAACTTCCACAGGCCTCCAAACTATGTTTGCACTCTGGTAACAAACCATTAGTTAACCAATTTTTGCTTAGAGGAACAGGAGTCTTCCATATGGAATATGCATCACCTCAGCTTTCAAATATTTTGAGTTGTAATATACAGACTTTAGTTAAACTTCCTTAAATGTATATTTTACAACACATTGCACGACTCGTAACTGTGCTGCCATGTCTTCTTGTTGTTCTTTACTTGATGGATTCATACAACTTCAAATACAGTGGAAAACCAAGATGTTATCTTTCTGCAGACATACTCCGGGCTGTTTTGCGTGGTGGTGAACCCCTATAAAATGCTGCCGATCTACTCTGAGAAGATTATTGAAATGTACAAAGGCAAAAAGCGCCACGAGGTTCCTCCCCATATCTACTCCATCACGGACAACGCTTACAGGAACATGATGCAAGGTGAGGCCTGGTCCACTGGATGTTGACACATTCTCTTCTCTTTACATGATCTTAATATTCGGATTTCACAACAGCCATTGTCTTTGAATCTTCAAAGAAACTTCAAGTGCATTCGAAAGGGATTTTTATTTCACTAATTGGCAACAGAACAGTGTAGTAACTGCATATAGCAGTGCACTATTTGAATGTCATTCGTGTTTGCTGAGTGAAGTGTGACAGCTTATGTTTTCATGTCAGTCAGTGGTGTGAGGAGCGCATACACATGTGTCAGGAGGTCACACATCTAATGCCATTTTAACACTTTTAAATGACTTCAACAAGCTGCTGTTACCCACAGGAGTTTGAAGCCGCAATATACAGTGAAATGAGGTGCTACATGAAAAGAAGAATATCCGCAAAAAATTATTGCACCTCAGTAAACTTGTTGTGTTGCTAATAAACTTGTTGATACATCAGCTCATGTTAATTAACTCGAGTGAGATGAAGAAAAGATAAGTAAACAAATCCTCTGTGCAATGTTGGCAGCGGAATATCTCAGAAACTGGTATTTTTTTGTAAAACTTGCATAAAATTGCTTTCAAAAAGCAGAAGTATGATGATGCGTTGTCAAGTGTATTTCTGCTAAGTTCACTTCTCATTAAACTGTTTACATTAGACAAAAGCCGAACAATCAAGATCAAACCCTGTAAATTCATGCAGATAATTGCACAATGTCATGTTTTGTTCACAATGAGACTAATTTCCTGCTGTATGAGGACGATGATAACAATTTCTTGTTCGAGGCTCAAAATTAGTCCAGTTATAGCACCTAAACACCACATGACAAGACATCTTCAACATGTTTTGATGGATTCCTACTGTAGCTATATCCTGTTGCAGCTGATGACGAGAAAAATCCAGCATGGTTAGCCATGACCGTCAGCATTCACATTCCTGCTCAGGCTTACACTGATCTCTCTTTGAAGTCCAGCAAGGTTCACATGCTTGACCGAGTGGTGTATCCTTGTCATAATCTGAAACATCAGAATCCCATATGGGATAAAATGGAAAGGAATCAAATTGTTTTTAGTTTATTTAAGATAGGTAGGTTTCATGGTTTGTCCCTGACTGTGCCTTTATGTGAATCAGATTTCATGAAAAAGTCCAGCATTTTAATAACAACCCAAACAAACATGCTACTTTACTACTTATAGTATAAGCAGTTTGTAATGTAACTTAAAGGGTTACTCCAAACCAAAATGATTTTTTTTTCAGTAATCTCTTACCCCTGTTGTTTCGTCTTCGGAAAACAATTTAAGATATTTTGGATGATAACTCGGAGGCTTGTGACTGTCCTATTGACTGCCAAACAATCACAACTGTCAAGGTGCAGGAAAGTATGAAAGACCTCATCTGAATGCTCCATCAGCGGTTCAACCGTAACATTAGGAAGCTACGAGAATGCATTTTGTATGAAAGAAAATAAAAATAATTACTGGTCCCACTTTATATTAAGTGTCCCTAATACCTGTGTACTTCCATAGTAACTAGATGTTTATGTAGTATGTATAAATGTGTAACAGGACATAGGTAATAATACTTTTTGGTAATGAAAGAACAAATGTGTAACTGGACTAACAGCACTTTTTTGTAAATAAAGTGTTACACTTTATATTAAATAGACAAGACAAGACAACATGTAATTACTCTGATGTCACACAGCAGCGGGCAGTAAATTAGGCTTTACATATAAATTGTGGTTGGTGTCCAGAATGTTACACTTTATATTAAGTGGGCAGTTCCTGAGGAGCCCACTTTATATATCCCTAAACCTACCCAACTAAATATTACAGCTGTAGATACTTTGTAGCAATGTGTACTTATACTGTGGTTACATACTAGATACACATCTAGTTACATGTAAGTACACAGGTATTAGGACACTTAATATGAAATGGGACCTACTTTATTCAAAGACTCAGCACTGTAACATCATCATAGCACCATTTTGTACAGCATTTAGTGGACACACAGTATGTACACAGTTCTGTGTTGTACTGTTTTGTACACTGCGTACATAATGTTTGTCAACCAGATGCTTTCCAAAATGGTGCTACGGTGACGAATCTTTGAATAAAGTTGTTGTTATCGCAGTTATCGTGTCGTAGGCAGATATCAAACTCATTATGGATTGAGAGCTGTGGAATTTGAAAAATTGTGCATGTTGACACCTTTTGCAGTTGAAATTAAATAAGTTTTGATGTTCTTTTATGTTTAAGTAAATGTGAAAAGACGACCAGTGTGCCGCTTGAACTGAGGCAATACAGCAAACTGTCATGACATATTAAAGAGCTACAAGACAGTACTAATTTCTTCAAAAAAAGATCAAATTTTAAAGCTAAGACCTTGTTTCATACCAGAAGTAACCTGTTCTCTCTTGTCTTATGGTGTGTTTTTAGTTTCCTCTTTGCACTGTGTATTTTTCACTGTGTGAGAACATGATGTGTAGTGTGAGAGAGGCATGGCATTATCACACATAGCCATAGGTTTTTGTGAAGCGACAATTCACAACGCTGTATCGCTATATTGTCCACTGTACCAATATTTGAAAAATGCATACCGTGTGTAATTCAAACCATTTTACTCTTTGCATATCGCCCATCACTAATTTCTGATAATACAGTAAAATGTATTGGGTTTGAATCTACAGATTCATTGTTGTATATAACCTTTTACTAGCTGGACAATACCTGTGCTTCTTGCTTTTCATCAAACTGTCTGGCTCAGGAACAGTTTCCCCATCGGTGTGTTTAGATGTGGTTTTCTGTGTTCTGAATGCCTCGGTTTGTGCCTTAATTAGGAAGAAACAAGGGAACAAAATTTCATGTTGTATGTGGAAACCTGCCAGCTTAAGTCATATCCAAAATGAGCAATAGTCATTCATTGTGTTTACAACAGAAGACGTTCTATAGTACTTGAGCAGAACCAGCGAGCTCACATTCAGCTGATTAGCTGGTTGGGCGTTCGCCCAGCCTCCAGGATCATAGATAAGAACCAAGCTCTATTTGAATATGAGGGATAAATTCATTGACTTAGAACGGTTCGGAGAGGTTCATATTTTGTTTAACTTAATAAAATAAATCTTTAATAAATTATCTAGGAATATACTTTTATTTTTTATTTCGATTACGCGTTCTTAACAATCATTGGTGTACGGTTAGGATTAAAAAACCTTAAATGGAGCCAAGATAATCTGAGAATGTTTTCTAATTTTAGCAGCATGAATCAATGATTGTCTCATTGCTGAACTCAGTAAGAATTGTGTTACATCTCCCAGGAGAAGAGTGGAGTTGATTTCTTTTCTTTTTGTTTTTTAGCAAATCAAATTGCTGCACTGAAAATGAAAGATTATTAGATTACGAGCGTTAGTGGATGCTGTAATAACAATGGTATTCATCAAAGACTAGTTTAGGTACCCTGTAGGCTTAAAAGCAGCCCTTATGTATTTCATGATTTAAAAAATGACATGGTATACTGTCTTGCAATTTACATGAGCACCAGCCTGACGGTTTCCTTTGGCCGTTGTAATATCTGTCATTTCTTTCCACAGATCGAGAGGATCAGTCTATTCTTTGCACGTGAGTTCTTTTCATTGTTTTATTTGCATTACTGAAATAACTAGTCTAATAAGTATCCCTGCTGTATCTCATAAACCACAATAATATTTCTCTCTCATAACAACTTTTAATATTGTTTTAATAAAAAAAATGTAAATACTCTTGATTTCTTTTAATGAGAAAAAAAAAAGTTTACTACACTTTTATAAAACCATAATTATTTTTCATAAGGGATATGGCTAAAACACCATTACAAATAATGTTCGTCAACCAGATGCTTTCCAAAATGGTGCTACGGTGACGAATCTTTGAAAGTTGTTGTTATCGCAAGTATTTTGTCAGAGCCACAAGACAGTACTAATACAAATAGATTTTATTTATAAATCTGTTTTAAATAGCCTTGAGATTCTAAAATTTGTGTAATATTAGTGTCTTGCATAAAGCCTTGAAAGGTGCCTTACAAAACAATTAACAGACAAATAAAAAAGCATTTGAAATGTTTTTTCTTTAATCACATTGCAGATGAAGCCGCATGATGTTACTCAATGTCATCTGACTGTGGTCAATGGCATGTCATCCGTTTCAGTGCTTACTGTTTACATTCCTGAAAAAGTCAACAGTTTTGACAAATTTAGACTAATGATAAAAACATTAAGCCCCTTCTAATATAATATTTAACAATTAAAATGTGGCAGCAACCACATCATGATTAGTCGACATAATTTTAATTTACAGAGTCCTTTCAATAGTAAATGTTTTTTAAAAAGTCCTCAGCAGTGGGAACAAGGCAGATGAACCCCAAGGGTCATGTCTCCTCGGACTCGGCCTACTCACAGGAAATGTGCCCCCTGTCCTGATTCTAAATCCAGATCAAGCATGTTGGCTTCATTTATGTTTGTTTTTGAGTCATTACTGGGCATTTTTTGGCTCACATCTGTGCATGCCACATAACAAAGCATAAAAAAACTTGCAAAAATAGCTGTTGCTCTACTGAAATGACTTAAACTGATGTTCATGGGCGATATCTTTGCTTTTCATCTGTGTAATAATAAAACAGCTGTGAAATATGGGGATGTTAAAATAAAATGGTGTTGATTCGATGTGTCAGTGTGGGAGGGACCCATAGATACCGTCTGCAAACTTCCTCTGAGTGTGGAATAGGAAATGGAAGCCATTTAAACTGCTCTAGGGCAACGGTTGCTAGGGCGCAGAATTCTCTAATGACATCAGGATGTTTCTATTTGGCTCAACGCTCTCAAGGAGACACTTTTTCTTCTCTTTTTTTTGTCTCGAAGCTGAGGGTTTTTTTTTGGAAAATTTGGGTATGACCACCCAAAGAGTAGCCTATTATTTAAAAAAACAGACTGTTAAACTGTTAAAAACATGGATTGTTAAAATCCACTGATCTGAGGCCTCTATGAAAAATCCACACGTGTTTTCCCATAACTCTTATCCAACGAGGTGTATGGGAATAGTCCAGCACTTCAGTCACTATTTGGCAACAATAGCCTTAACCATCATGAATTTTACTTTACTGTATCATAAACGGTCAAAACAGTGGATCTACAAAGAAAGCAGTATAAAGTGCCCCATAAAATGGCTTTAAATGTGTTGAGTGAACTGATCTGAGGGCATCCTGCTCCTGCCAAAGAACCAGCCCTTGGGCTGCAGCAGGGCCTGCGGATCCCAGACTTTTCCTAATTTCCTAATATGGGAATGTTAGCTTGTCATATCTTTTTCCTATCATAGAAGGTAATAGTGCACTGTAACCCCTTATTGCAAGGTAACTCGTAGATGATAATCCAAAAAAAAAAAAAAAAAATTTTAAGAAATTGTTACAAAAAATATATATTTAAAATAAATCCAAAAAATCCAAAAAACTATCACAATTTCCACAAAAATATTTAATTATAAGACATTTCTCGAGCAGAAAATCAGCATATTAAAATTATTTAAGAAGAAAAATGTAAGCGATGATGCTGAAAACTTAGCTTTGCATCACAGGAATAATGTTAATTTCATAAAACAATTATTTTAAATTGTAATTATGTTTCACAAATTAGCTTCTTTACTGTTTTTTTTAAATATATATATATAAATGCAGCTTTGATGAACACGAGATGTCAAAAACATTTTAGTGTTTGAGATATTTCAAACTGAGTTTCTCCAAATGATTTATAATTTTCTTGGTATATGCTGAAAAAATACATAACCTTCTTTACACAGCATATATATATAGTGCCAAGACATCAAGACATTAACACAGAACCAAAACCTAATCTCACTTAAAACCGTAATACTGTTCTTTTGAGGCGTGGTATTTCAATCATAGCTAACACAGTTTTGTCATTCACTGTTGTTTTCTTCCTAGTGGTGAATCAGGTGCTGGGAAGACAGAAAACACCAAAAAAGTCATCCAGTATTTGGCTGTAGTGGCCTCGTCCCACAAAGGCAAGAAAGACACAAGCGCTGTAAGTACAATCCGCCGTTCTTATGGGTTCAGTCACCAGTACTTGCCCTTGCTTTGACCCCATTGTTTTAAATCAGAGTCTGACATTCTGAATCCTTTCATAATTACTAAAGTAATGATGTCAAAGTATGAACAGATAAGAACACTCCTTTCAGTCTTGAATGTTTGATATCATAGCCCATCTATCACTAGATTATGCTGGCTCTTTTCCTGTCTCTTATTTTGCCTGATATCGAAATGTGTTTTGATTATGTGCTGCTGAGCCATTTGTATCTCAAGGAAATCAAGACATCTACAAATGCTAAAGGAAAACCAGTGAATGCAACAGAATGCTCTTAGTTTACACTTACCTAATGACAATTTCCTTAATGAATTTCCTCAAATAGCAACATACAGGACAACAATTTGCCTATGTGAGTAAAAAAGGATTGTGTAAAACTCCTTCTTGTGTGGGTTTGAGAGTTTGCATGCTTGAGTTTCTCACTGAGAGTGACATTAGACAAGTCTTACATGGAGGGACCCTCTAAACCGTATGGCTCAAATGATTGAAGACAATGTGCCAAAGAGCTCCAGTGTTCACATGAAATCATTATATAAAAAGAATGAAATCAAGATTGTGCCGTTAGATCACGTGTGTGCCATTCCCCCATATGAGATGTGGTTAACTTTTTCTTTGCCAGAGCGGATGCCTGGCATTGAAACGGTCTGTCTGAGCACAGTGTGTGTGCATGCCAACGTATAGCCTTTTGAATTGTTGATCTTATATCCTTTCTCGTTTTTCCTTAATCACTTATTAATCTACCACGGATTAATGTGCATCACCTGTCAAGCTCATATGTGTGTGCATTAGGAAAATAAATACTATCTCAGTGTAGATCTGTGCTTATGTGTACTTATGAGGTGCGATACATGAGATTTGCAATGAAACCAAAATATATACACACATTATAGCTGGATTTAGGACACTTTCTGCATGACTGCCATGCATATGAGCTTAAAACTGATGCCCATATTAGTTATGTTCTTGGTTCCTAAAGAAAACTTGTTACACCTGAATGCACTACTTTGAAATTTACTAAACACTTCTTCTGATATCCTTTTTATCATGTAAGAATAATGTATTTTTTGGGGGCTCTGAAAAAATTCAAGGTTGATATTATTAGTGTTTTTTTATCTTTCAGTGAAACTTAACTAAGGTGAATTGTATGTGAGTGAGAGAGAACATCAGAGTATGTGAGTGGAGTGAACTGATTTATTTATAGTGGAGTGAACTGTTGTTATTTTCACTCTTTCGATCTACTACTTTCGATCTCCACCGAATGGCGTGAGAGACCTCAGAGTTTGCATCCAATTATATCTTTCCTACTGTATTGTCTCATTATGTTTTCTAACATCATGAACATTTATACAAAATGATGATCCATTAGCTTGATCGTACGTGTGGTCAAAACTTTGAATAGGCTACTGATATGGAAGATTTGACTTTAGTTTAATGTAAAAGGAATCTTATGTTACATTTACATGACAATGATACACTAAAAATGTTAAAAGTTTTACACAAAAACATTCATTCGGATCCACAAAAATGCTATAATATGTACGTCAAGCCAGTAGTTACAGATTCACTTTGTAAAGAAGTACTTTGTAAAGTGTCTGTATTTCAAAACATAGCATTTTTAGGCCCCCAAAATGAATGACTAAAAAGCATAACAAGTTTTGGGGTTTTAGTTGAAAACAATGGTGTGTAAATGCCCCCTTACCCCACACTTTAAAGTCCCCTACACTTCACCATTTGTCATGAAATTTGACTAAACATTTTTCATTTTCCATCTTTCTTTTCTTTTGAGTCCATAATAGTCTATCAAATTTGTTTAAAATGCATTGATCTCTTGCTGACATGTAATTGCACTGTGGATTAGTTATTAAAGGAAACATATTTCTTTATGTTCTTACATGACTAGTTACACGAGTAAGTTTGGTGACAAAAAAATCATTTTTTTTAAGTGATAAAAAAAAGCTAACTATTATGTATGGCGGAAGAGCACTTTGCAGCACTTCAACTTACGGCTGTAATATCATTACTCCTGTAATTCCCCCCTTTCCTTCACCCTCTCACTTGTCAATGCAAGGAGTGACGATATTACTGCGGCAAGGTCAAAGTGCTGCAAAGTGCTCTTCCGCCATAGTTATATTTTTATACCTGCTTAAAAAATCGAAACATTTTATTTTGTGTCACCATAATTACTCATGTAACTAGTCATGTAGTCATTAACCTAGTCATGGTTAACTAGTCTAAGGAAGGAAGTCGAGGGAAGAACACAGTGGAATATGGAAAAATGGTGCCATTTTCCTTTAACTTGTTATATTTGCTATGGAGCGCAAGAGTTCAAAAAATGAACTTTGCTACACATTCCTCTTCCATTCCACACCACTCACATACTCTAACTGGAACTCCATGGACAAATGAAGCTGTCATCTCTCAGCTGAGATCACTGACAGAATCTGTCAAATTCAGTCAAGTGCTTTATAAATGTTGATACTACCAACTCTGTCCTCTTTCTTCCCGACAATCTCTCTGTCAACAGTCTCTTTGTCTCCATCATTCTAAATGTCACTTCTTCTCCTTCTTTTCTAGTTTACTTTATTTTTCTTTGTCAGTGTCTGAAGCTATCAGCGATCTTCTTTCCTTCTCAGCGGCAGGCTATCTCTGGTAGATATCTTCTTTTTCTAGATATTTTTTTAATGGTCAGTAAGAAAGTAATTGAAAGTGTGTGTCACGGTTGAAACCCTTTTCTGCCTCGTTTAAGTCTAAAAATGAGAATCTAATTATGTGGTCAAATGACACCAGAGGCTTTGTGATGCAAAGGCAGCATTATGCTCTCTAAGGACTCTGTGTTTCATCCCACTGAGTAACTTTTATCTTCTTAAGTGAACGTTTAAAGATTTATTACTGAGATCCATTTCATGAACCCCATTAATATGTGCTTTCTCTACATGCTTAGCATGACCTCAACCAATCCGCTTGATATCCTTGTATGAGGTGGACATGCTTGGCAGAGCTTCTCGTTGCATAAGATTTGGCAGGGAATAAAGCAGCATTCTTTTGATCTAAGGAGATTATGCCCATCTAAATGGACATTACCTAATTTTTTGTGCACTGTTTAAGGAACTTGAATCTTAATTATCTGAAGCATATGCCAAGACATTATTTGTGGCTACATGAATTACATTTTGCAATTTTGTCCTGTCAAACATTTATAATTAAAAAGTTGTACTCTAAAGGAGGGCCTTTTTTTAGTTGTCTTCTGATTTTTTTATTCTAATCTTTTGTCCCATTCTCCTTTTTTCTTCCTTGAATTGTTTTCTATGGAATGATACTCATTACTTTCTAACCCTGGTACTGTAGGGTGAGCTGGAAAAGCAACTACTTCAGGCCAACCCAATTCTAGAGGCCTTTGGTAATGCCAAGACCATCAAAAATGACAACTCTTCCCGATTTGTAAGTTTGCGAATGCTGTATGATAGCAGACTTTACCATAATCAGCCAAGACTGTAATTAAATAATGGTTTCCAAATCATTTCTTCTCAGGGCAAATTCATCCGCATTAACTTTGATGTGACAGGTTTTATCGTTGGAGCCAACATAGAGACCTGTATCCTTGATTACTTGTATAAGCCAAATACAGATGTAGATCAATGTCACATCCTGAATAAATAAACAATTACATACAACATTTTATCTCTGCAAAGTTTCAGCTTAATGTCCAAATCATTCAGATCTACTGGAGAAATCTCGTTGTATCAGACAAGCAAAAACTGAAAGAGCTTTCCACATCTTCTACTACATGGTAGCTGGAACAAAGGACAAATTACGCGGTAGGTGGAGACACTTCAATATGTGAAAACATGTTGGCATATGGTGATGTTTTTTATGGGATATTTACCTAATGACAGACAGACTGAGATTTATAAATGCAGGGATATCCTTGCATAAACTGTACTGTTGCTGGGATATGTCATGTGATTTTTATTTTCTATTGGCAGAGGAGCTTTTGCTTGAAAACTTCAACAACTATCGTTTCCTCTCGGCTGGCCATGTTCAGATTCCAGGCAATCAAGATGATGAAATGTATGAAGAAACCATGGAGGCCATGGATATCATGGGCTTCAGTGTTGAAGAAAGAGCGGGTATTAAATGCAGTGAAAAATACACACAGTGTCTTTAAAATAAGAGACATGTTCTATTGATAGTTTAGTAAGATAATCCTGAGAAATTATATTTTTTTTGTCAGATGTCCTCAAAGTTGTCTCAACTGTGCTTCAGTTGGGTAACATTGAGTTCAAGAAAGAAAGGAACCAGGAACAGGCTACCATGCCAGACAACACAGGTCAGAAAAACATTGGGGAAAATGCAAAATTAAAGACTTCTCATGCTAATATAAATCAATAAATGGCTGCTAAAATGTGTCTCATTCTCAGCTGCCCAGAAAGTTTGCCATCTCCAAGGAATTAATGTGACAGACTTCACAAGAGCCATTCTGACTCCACGTATAAAAGTGGGTCGTGAGGTTGTGCAGAAAGCCCAAACCAAAGAACAGGTGAAGAGAATATATAGTTGTGTTGCAATTGTACAGATGTGAAATGTGTGTAATGTTGCTCAGATCTGTGATGAAACTGGAAATCCTCTGCATGATTATGGAAGTACGTACAGTATTAACAAAAATATACTTTTCCCCTTACAGGCTGATTTTGCCATTGAAGCTTTAGCTAAAGCCATGTATGAACGTTTGTTCCGTTGGATCCTTCTTAGAGTTAATAAGGCACTGGACAAGACGAAACGTCAGGGTGCCTCCTTCCTTGGGATCTTGGACATTGCTGGCTTTGAGATCTTTGAGGTTTGAGAAAACCAAAAGAAAATAATTACATTTGGTAAAAAAATAAAATAAAATAAGTATTAAGGCTAATAACTTTCTGCTTTTTTCCTTCAGGACAATTCCTTTGAGCAGCTCTGCATCAACTATACCAATGAGAAGCTTCAGCAGCTGTTCAACCACACCATGTTCATCCTGGAGCAGGAGGAGTATCAGCGTGAAGGCATTGAATGGAACTTTATTGACTTTGGACTGGATTTGCAACCCTGCATCGAGCTTATTGAGAGGCCGGTATGTTTGAGTGTGTGTAGATTTGCAAGAACATAATGATTCTTGCTCTATTCAATTTCTGTAACAGGCTTACTATTGAGCAAAGTCTTATGTTGAAGTAGTGATGTTGTCTTGTTACAGAATGTAATGTCACTCATTTTACTGAAACTCTTCCACAGAACAATCCTCCAGGCATCCTGGCTCTGTTGGATGAAGAGTGTTGGTTTCCAAAGGCAACAGATGTCTCCTTTGTTGAGAAACTTTGCAACACTCATGTTAATCATACTAAGTTTGCTAAACCTAAGCAACTGAAGGACAAGACAGAATTCTCTGTGTTTCACTATGCTGGACGGGTGAGTTCAGACTTACTATACATCTGGAGAGTATGGTGATACATGCATTAATAATCTAAGGAATACTACGGTGGCCGAGAGAGCTCAACGCGCTGCAACTTAAGAAAACACATGCGAAAAGAAAAAAACGCACAGTTCATTCTTAGTGAATTTTTCACCCTGTATTAAATTTCATGACGCGAGCCTACCCTTTCTCATTTAGGTGGACTACAATGCCATAGCTTGGCTGACCAAGAACATGGATCCCTTAAATGACAATGTTACAGCGCTGCTCAATAATTCCTCCAATCAATTTGTGCAAGATCTGTGGAAGGATGGTCAGTATTAGCTATACATGCTTCTCATAAATCACATATTAAAAACTACATATAGACGGTTTCAACCACAACAACATAACCGTTACTGCACATGCACGCAATGTGTCCCTAACTTAACTTCCAGTAGACATCCAAATAGAATCACTAACAACAGCAAAACCTTCTAGAGTAGATTATAATGCTCGTAAATCAGATGGATTTATTAGAAATACAAACTCATTCTCTGCCAGCAGGATGTGCTTTAAACACGAGAAACCAGAGGTATCCCTGGTAACAACTGTAGACAAAGCAGCTCTGAACTTACAAACGCTGCCTTATATGCAAGATGAAAAGAAAATGTCATTTTCTTAAGACAGTCTTCCTTCAGAAATGTGGATATAAAACCACCCACACCAAAGCCTTTTGGACCATCATTCAGGTTCGATATCGTGGCAGGTCGCCACAAATAAACATGTATGGAAAACACATCCCACAGCACTAAAACCTGAGACCAACTTCATTATTCATAATTAGCTTAATTTGTAGCTGCGGCACTAACCAGACCGAAAAAAAAATTAAGACCGGAAGTTTATTTTACGTTGAGTGTATAATCCACAAACGTAGAGAGAGTCACAACAGTTTAACAATATTCAATTTAAACAACGGTCAGAGACAAGAGTAGTACACACACTATAGATTAACGAGAACGGACAAGCACTGGAGGACAGAAAGCAACTTAAGGAAGGGAAGTCAATGATAATTAACTAGACATACCTGAACAGAATAACTAATCAAACAGAACTAGGTCATGGGGAAAAAACAAAGAGCACATGGGGAAATGACAACAAAGAACATCAGACATGTGACATTAACTTAGGTCCAGGCGCATGTACCCGACAAAACCGTCTATACAGCTGATCACAATTATTGAAACCCAGTCAGTTGTGAACAAGCTGTGTGTATTGGCATCAAAAATAGAAACATGGTCTACATGTTTTGTTGTTTTGGTTAATCAAAGAACAGGATTGCATCAAAGAAAAAAAAATTGCTGACATCTATATTTTTTTATTTCTCAGCTGATCGTGTGGTTGGATTGGAAACCATTGCCAAAATGTCAGACAGCCTCACACCTGGTGCCTCTAAGACCAAGAAGGGCATGTTCCGTACTGTGGGCCAGCTTTACAAAGAGTCTTTGGCCAAATTAATGACCACACTGCACAACACACAGCCAAACTTTGTCCGCTGCATTATTCCTAACCATGAGAAACGAGTATGTCACTGCTGCATGCCATTTTAAAATTGGTGGTACCTATGCTGTTTGAGCATAAGGTTCATTTTCAATCTAGTTTTGTATCTGTCTATATGCATATTAAAGGGACTTTTTTTCATCTTCAGGCAGGAAAGTTGGATGCCCACCTAGTGCTTGAACAGTTGAGATGTAATGGTGTGCTAGAGGGTATTCGTATCTGTCGCCAAGGATTTCCTAACAGAATTGTCTTTCAAGAGTTCAGACAGCGGTGGGTAGCTTTTTTATTATTTTAGATTGAGCTTTTCATTTAGTGAGACTAACAGTCTTAATTACTTGTCTAACTGCATGTAAGGTTAAAAACAGTATAACATATTTCCAGAATGATTGCAAGATTCACAACATTCAAAAAATATCATTGCTACCTGGACTCCAATTTGCAATTCAACACAAGTGTAATTACATATGTTGTGCAAATAATACTGCATTGTTTAGGTTATCAAATGTAATGCAATTGTTTTCATTCTTCCTTGACATATAGATATGAAATCTTGGCACCAAGTGCTATTCCAAAGGGCTTCATGGATGGCAAGCAGGCCTGCTGCCTGATGGTACGATGTTTAAATTGTATTAATTAACCATGTCATAGAAAGTCTTCTCTTTTTTTCAAAAATAATTTCTTGAGTCAGGAAGTGTCAGATGCAAAATCAGACTTTATTACTCAAGACAACAAAGCCAAGATGGCTTCAGCACATCTAACTAAGTCACATTTTAGTCCCAACATTGATTTCATCATCAAGTTTATTTCATCACTGTGCTAACTTGTATGTAATTGTAATGTCAATCCAGTCTATTCATACCTAACCCTCTCTGCAGATCAAGCACCTGGATCTGGACCCAAACCTGTACCGTATTGGTCAGAGCAAAATCTTCTTCCGCACAGGAGTCCTGGCCCAGCTTGAAGAGGAGCGTGACTTGAAGATCACAGTCATTATCATTGCCTTCCAGGCACAGGCCAGGGGATTCCTAGCTAGAAAGTGGGTAGAGTTTATAAATACAATATTTTTCAAAATGGTAATTTTCAATTTGATTTATTCTTATTTAAAACTATGTTCAGGGCCTTTGCTAAGAGGCAGCAACAGCTAACAGCTATGAAGGTGATCCAGAGGAACTGTGCTGCTTATCTGAAACTCAGGAACTGGCAGTGGTGGAGACTCTTCACTAAGGTGAAACATTTTTTATTTTCTAAATGTATTATTTTCCTGAATTGTGCAAAAATGTGGTTTCTCCTTTAATATGTTAAAGGTTTTTTGTTAGTATTCATCTAAACCTGTATCTATCAATGCACAGGTGAAGCCTCTCCTCCAGGTCACACGCCAAGAAGAGGAGATGAGTCTGAAGGAGGAGGAGCTCCAAAGAGCCAAAGAATCTGCACAAAAATTTGAAATAGAGCTAAAAGATGTTTCGGTGAAACATGCACAGGTCTGATGAAATCCTGACTTGTCGTCTTGTGTTTGATAGCAATTAATCATACACTGATTAAACAATGTAATCTTTTCATCTGTAGCTTATGGATGAAAGGAACCAGCTCCAGGAGAAGCTGCAGGCTGAGACAGAGCTGTATGCAGAGGCAGAGGAAATGAGAGTACGGTTAGCTAGCAAAAAACAAGAACTTGAGGAGATCTTGCATGAGATGGAGGCCAGGTTGGAGGAGGAGGAGGATCGTGGTGCAGCCCTACAACTGGAAAAGAAGAAAATGCATGAACAGATCAAAGTAGGTTTTCATTTATTGGTTTTCATTCACAGGCAACAAGCACTTGTTCAGATTCAGTCCTTAGACTTTAAATGCTTCTATTTAGTCCATGGCTCTCTCATCTCTAAAAAAAAGTTTTTTCTAAAATAATCTTCTAAGGATCTTGAGGAACACCTTGAGGAGGAAGAAGATGCTCGTCAGAAGTTGCAACTGGAGAAAGTTACCTGTGATGCCAAGATCAAAAAGCTAGAGGATGATATCCTGGTGATGGACGACCAAAACAACAAATTACAGAAGGTTTAATTTCAACCAATTAGATTTTTTTTCTTGTTTTAAAATAAAATATTTTGGTGGCAACTGAAGTATTCAATTTGAAGTGCTTTATTTGCAGGAAAGGAAACTTCTAGAAGAAAGGGTAGCAGACTATAGCTCAAACCTTGCTGAAGAAGAAGAAAAATCCAAAAATCTGACAAAGCTAAAGAATAAGCATGAGTCAATGATCTCAGAACTGGAGGGTTTGTCCATTATTTACTTTTTAATGCATGATGATAACGTTTGTCTGGAAATCAGTAACATTTATGTCTAATTCATTTAATTTAATTAATTCAATTATGTTTTTATATCATCTGTAGTGCGTTTGAAGAAAGAGGAAAAGTCTCGACAAGAGCTGGAAAAAGCCAAGAGAAAGTTGGAGGGCGAATCAAATGACCTTCAGGAACAGATTGCTGACCTTCAAGCTCAGATTGCTGATCTGAAAGCCCAGCTTGCTAAAAAAGAGGAGGAACTTCAGGCCGCACTGGCACGGTATATAGATCTTTAATTTGAAATATTAAAATGCATTCTTTTTTTGTATATTTTTCCGTCACAGACAATTGAGGCTAAATTAAAGATGCTTCCGTGCATAATTCATTTGTAATCCTTTTGCATTTCTGTTTCAGATTGGAAGATGAGACAGCTCAGAAAAACAATGCACTGAAGAAGATCAGAGAGCTGGAGGGACACATCTCTGATCTTCAGGAAGATCTAGAATCAGAGCGGGCTGCCCGCAATAAGGCTGAAAAAACCAAGAGAGACTTGGGAGAAGAGCTTGAAGCCCTCAAATCGGAGCTGGAGGACACACTGGACACCACAGCCACTCAGCAGGAGCTCAGGTGTGTATAGATTTAATATAAAACAATTTGAGAGAAGACTAGACACTATTGATCTGATCATCAGGATGCATTTTTTTTAGGGCCAAACGTGAGCAGGAGGTGACTCTTTTGAAGAAAGCCATGGAGGAGGAGAGCCGTGTTCATGAGGCCCAGGTGCAGGAGATGAGACAGAAACATACCCAAGCTTTGGAGGAGCTTACAGAGCAGCTGGAGCAGTCTAAGAGGGTAGGCAACCATATCAAGTATCAATCAAGTATCAATGTTAATTCTGTTATTATGTTTACATTCTGAAGAACTCCAAGTGCTAATGTAAAATATATATGAAATGCTTCTTAGGTAAAGTCAAACCTGGAGAAAGCCAAACAAGCTCTGGAGAAGGAAACCTCAGAACTCCATGTGGAGATCCGTTCTCTTGCTCAGAGCAAACAGGATGTTGAACACAAGAGGAAAAAAGTTGAAGGACAGCTTGCTGATCTGCAGTCTCGTTTTAATGACAGCGAAAGGCAGAAAGCAGAGCTGGGAGATCGGGTCTCTAAAATCACCGTAAGTGAAGGCAGAGGAGAACCTACGGTAAAACATGTTTGTTACTTCAAACATCTTGTGTTTTTAATGTATTTCTTGCTCTTGCAGGTGGAACTAGAAAGTGTCACTAACCTTCTTAATGAAGCAGAGGGGAAGAACATCAAACTTAGCAAGGATGTTGCAAGCTTAACTTCTCAAGTGCAAGATACACAGGTATGTTCAATGTGTTTGTTGATTTATTGCTTTAAAGCAGATGCATAATTTGAACAGGATGAATTGTTGGCTGACTTGCATTTTGACATTTGTAGGAGTTGCTGGCTGAAGAAACAAGACAAAAGCTCCAGTTCTCCACCAAACTACGTCAAATAGAGGATGACCGTAATGCCCTTCAGGAGCAGCTCGAGGAGGAAGCAGAAGCAAAGAGGAATGTGGAGAGGCACGTTTCGACACTGAACATTCAGGTAAGGTTAACATGAAGATGAATAACCAAAGTTTCTCCATTTAAGCCTCAAAATTTAAATCTTGAATATCCCTTGTGTCCACAGCTCGCTGACTTCAAGAAGAAGCTAGATGAGGTTTCAGGTAACGTAGAACTTTTAGAAGAAGGCAAGAAGCGGCTGCAGAGAGACCTGGAGGCAGTCAATACTCAGTTTGAGGAGAAGGCAGCAGCTTATGACAAGCTTGAGAAGACCAAGAACAGACTGCAACAGGAGCTTGAGGATACGTTGATGGATTTGGACAACCAAAGGCAGCTGGTGTCCAACCTTGAGAAGAAACAGAAGAAGTTTGACCAGGTCTCTGATTGCTTCTCAAAATATTACACATACTATTTCTGCTGAATCAGTTAGTTTTGCTCTTGGATGTGGGCGTATCTTCACTTCTGGCATTTCCTTTCAGATGCTTGCTGAAGAGAAGAGCATCTCTAATAAGTATGCAGATGAGCGAGATCGCGCAGAGGCCGAGGCCAGAGAGAAGGAGACTAAGGCTCTGTCCTTAGCTAGAGCTCTCGAAGAAGCCCAAGAAGCCCGTGAGGAGCTCGAACGAGCCAATAAAGCCCTTCGTACTGAAATGGAGGACCTGGTCAGCTCAAAAGATGATGTGGGCAAGAACGTAAGTTCAAATACTGTAAACCACTAAATAAATGTCAATCATATACAAACTTTTCATTAGGGTCAGAGGAATTTCATTTTCTAATTTTAGGTACATGAGCTTGAGAAGTCCAAACGTGGCCTGGAGGCTCAGGTAGAAGAGATGAAGACTCAGCTGGAAGAGCTAGAGGATGAATTACAGGCTGCAGAGGATGCCAAACTGCGTCTGGAAGTCAACATGCAGGCTCTAAAGGCCCAGTTTGAGCGAGATCTCCAGGGAAGAGATGAGCAAGGAGAGGAGAAGAAGAGGCAGTTGATCAAACAGGTGCAGTATTGCTTTTTCACTCAGACTTTGGCTTCCATAATATAGATTAGTTAAGACAGACATCTTAACCAACAGGTGCGTGAGCTGGAAACTGAACTCGAAGATGAGCGAAAGCAAAGGACTGCAATAGCTGCTTCTAAGAAGAAACTGGAGGGAGATCTAAAGGACCTTGAGGGCCAGATTGAGACATCTAACAAGGGACGAGAAGAGGCAATCAAGCAGCTCCGCAAGCTTCAGGTTAAAACTTAAATTTTTTGATTGGATAAATGTATTAAAAATCCAATTATTAATTAGTAATTTAGTAATTATGTAAGTGTGCTTTTATAACTCAGGCTCAAATGAAAGACTTCCAAAGAGAGCTGGATGATGCTCGAGCTGCCAGAGAGGAAGTTTTATCCAGTGCAAAGGAGAATGAGAGGAAAGCCAAGACTTTGGAAGCTGAACTTCTACAGATGCAAGAGGTGAGGCTACTATGAATAAATACTGAGCCAGTTTGTCCAAACAGAGGTGCTTATGAGGCTGTTCATTCAAACAAATGTATTATTTCCAAGCTAGTACAGTTCAGGTTAAATTAGGGTTTCCAAACCAAGATCTCACAGATGATTGAGTGAATATATAACCACATATTAAAAAGCATTTTGAAAAAGTAAATTATAATAAGCTGATATTCTAGTTGGTATTTAAAAAAATACATACAGTATATTCAAAAAGCCAACAGATACCTGTAACCTACAGTATAAATAGTAAACATGAGAAAATTGTGTCCATTGTGTTTATAAACATGCTTGCATTTCTTAAAAAGTGATCTTAAGTAAAGTAAAGTTTCAGGAGTTCAGTTGGCAAAAATTATTGCGGCAATTGAATTGCATGATTGTCTCATCTTTATTATTGAAGAATTCAGTTAATTTCTTAAAATTTAGGACTTGGCTGCAGCAGAGAGGGCTAAAAAGCAAGCTGAAGCTGAGAGAGATGAGCTAGCTGACGAATTGGCCAGCAATGCATCTGGAAAGTGAGTATGACAAATAAAATATCATAGAAATATTTGAATCCTGTGGAATTCATTATAATCCTCAGATAAATTGACTTCCGTTGGAACATGTGGTTCACTCTTACAATTAATGGTAGACATTCTTTAGTGTGACTGTTTTTACGGGAACAGTGTGTAGTTCTAGATTTGAGTTATGTGAAATAGCTCACTTTAGACATAGCAGCACAGTTTGTGTACCGAAACACTACTGCAAAAATGCGCTCCAAGTACATTCTGATTGAAACTAATATGTGGTTTGACTGAACCTCAAAGATCTGCACTGGCTGATGAAAAGAGACGACTAGAAGCGAAGATCCAACAGCTGGAGGAAGAGCTGGAGGAGGAGCAGGGCAATATGGAGATACTTAATGACAAGCTGAGGAAGAGTGTCCAGCAGGTATTTTGATTTAAAAACTTTGAGAATGGAAATGCCATTATGGAGCATAACTTTGTCATTTGTATGAAAACCATGTAATTTTTTCAAATGTCTTTATCCTTCAGGTTGACCAACTTACCAACGAGCTCCAGGCCGAACGCACCACATCCCAAAAGAACGAGAGCGCCAGACAGTTGATGGAGAGGCAGAATAAAGAGCTGAAAGCTAAACTCCAGGAGATGGAGAACCAAGTAAAATCCAAATTTAAGTCCTCCATTTCTGCTCTTGAAGCCAAAGTGGCACAACTGGAGGAGCAACTTGAGCAGGAGAGCAGGTGAGTCTTTTACTATAGCAAAGGTTGTTACTATTTTAAAAAAAAATGTATGATGGCCTTATGTACTTACATCAAAGTACAATGTACTTATTGTGGTCATATTGTATTGCAAAACACTTCTAAATGCAGCCTTGGTGAGCATAAGAGACTTAATTAATTAATTAATTAATTTTTATCTTGCCAAACTTTTGAAGCATAGATGGCCAACTGAAAAGTTAGAGTTTTTTTGAGAATGT
Organism: Enteromius afrohamiltoni; assembly: GCA_034779775.1. NCBI lineage: Eukaryota > Metazoa > Chordata > Actinopteri > Cypriniformes > Cyprinidae > Enteromius > Enteromius afrohamiltoni. Next base: position 3,945,498 of record JAUYWG010000039.1, on the reverse strand, counting down.
CAAAAAATTAATATGTCATTTCTCGCGTCTTGTTTGGTGCCGTTTGATTGTAACTGATGTTTCTTTCTAATGCAGAGATAAGCAGAACACAGCAAAGGCAGTTCGCCAGAAGGATAAGAAGCTGAAGGATTTGATTATCCAAGTGGAAGATGAACGAAAACAAGCAGAACAATATAAAGATCAGGTTAGCCATACAGCAGTTGTGCCCTCCTTCCTCTTTTCCTATACTTTTCCCATGATCTTGTAGTTCCCTAGAGTATTAGAATGAAGTGTGTGCTTGGCCTTAGAAGTGTTTCTTTTTCACAGGCGGATAAGGCGAATGTACGTGTCAAACAGCTGAAGAGGCAGTTAGAAGAGAGTGAGGAAGAGTCCCAGCGAATCACAGCGGCCCGCAGAAAGCTTCAGAGAGAGCTGGATGAGGCCACAGAAGCCAATGATGCCATGAGCCGTGAGGTCACTTCCCTCAAGAGCAAACTCAGGTACACTTAACGCTTCCAAGACATGGCTCAGCACCCCAAAAATTATGTTTATGGCAGTAACTGCTCTTTTAGACAAAGCTTTGAGCAAATTCCCAGCACTTGTACCGCAGCCCAAATCCCTTCCGTTTATAAACTGCAAACCGAAGATTGTCTATCTCTGTCTATGTTGCAGAGGCAATCCTGAACCTACACAGTGACTATGCAGGTACCTCTGTGCTCAAAAGTTGACACAGAAGATGTACTCCTCACAAATCTTTCCTTTTACTTGCCACAAATATATTTCCTGCATGCAAGAGTGAAATATGGTATATATAAGTAGCTTACTTTATGAAAATTCGGTCAACTTATTAGACGTTGTACATCTTCAAAACACAAATGATGAAAATAATTCATGAGGTTTCTGTCTCTCTACTGAAGCTCAACAGAACTCACACTAGCATACTTTGACCATATTTCTCTCTCAAAGCATGGTTCGATTTTCTGAACCAACCTCATTTAGCCTGTTTAAAGGTTTACAAATGAGGTTTTAACGCTGCCATTAACCTCTTACAAATCTGATGTCTAATACCACTTTCCACTGCAAAAGATGCTTATGGCTGTATTCTGGTGATATATTTATTAGGAGTGATTTATCTGTGTATTTCAGGTTGAGTAAAGTGAGTAAGTAAATAAATGAGTTAGGTGCACATGTGACTACTCCACACCAATCCTGTAACAAACAGTTACCTTACTCAAGTTTTTTCACATATGATATGAACTTTTTAACATCTTTTAATGCAAACACTCTGTGATTACTATTAAGTAAACTATACTTTTAAAGCAATATTATGTAGCTTATGGTAAAACATTATGTAACCTGGTAAAAGTGGGGTAGAATACACCTTTTTTGGCAGTGTTTCCTTTTTTATTTTTTCACATTCCAGGGGTTAAATATCATGCTGTTGGGGTCTGTCAACTCGCGTACATGAAAAAAAAATTATTTCACGGGATCCGTGCAGTTCTGTTTATTAACTACTAGAGCGCCAAAAGCAATGTTGTGAGGTCTACGGTTTTCCTGTAGAAAGAGTAGCCCAATTCTGCAGGAAAACCACAAATTCCAGAACATTGCTTTTGTCGCTCTAGTGGTTAATAAACAGAACTGCACACATCCCGTGGAATAACATTCTAACTGGAGCTAGTTCTCCAAGGTTATAAAGTGATTCACAGAGGTGTGTGTTAATTCCAGGTCTCGTGGCATAAACGTACCTGGGTGCACTTTTTAGCGAGAGACGAAATATGTATCAATAGGTACATTTTACTGCAATTTCCAAAAGAAATGAACACTAGAGGCAGTAAAACTCAGACTCCTTTTGTTTCTTTTCACACTTAATTTAGTTTTGATTAATAAAGTGTAATTTTCACACAATTACTTGAAGAACATCATGTATGTTGGAAGATTTGAAAACTGATGCTTTAGAATCTTTGCGTCACACATATCCAGGATTTTCATAGATGCTAGGATTGTTTGGTAGCTCACGGAGTACAGAGATGTACTTGAGAGGCAAGGAGGCTCTGGTTCGAATCCTGTGTAACTACAGATTGACAAAATGTGCAGTAAGGTAAGTAAAAATGGTATTGCACAAAAAGTGCACAAGAGGTGCGTATTTTTATGAGACCAGGTTTGTTACTTTGCACCAGTGAGGACCCGACTACAATAGTCTGAATATAAGCCCTTTTTACAAGTGTAACATAGTGATTAGGGATAAGACAAAAAGGTGGTTTGGAAGATGAATTCATGATGTACTCGCTCATTACATTTTGAAATTTTGTGAAAGTTTAGTAATACAGCATTTTTCAAACCTGGGACTTCCATAAAATTCATACGTATTTCATGCAGTTGCTGATTGGTAAATCACTCAGCGACACTGACATCTTCCAGGGTTTGTGAACAGAAGTGTTTCAAAAACATGCTGTGTAAGGGCTAACACATGTGCCAGATAACAACCAACCCTGTGGTGACAGTCTATGTGATTTTATGCTAAGATTTGTTCCAATATTTCAGGCGAGGCAACGAGCCATCCTCCTTCAGCAGTTCAACGAGGCGCTCAGGTGGTGGCAGACGGGGAATGATCGACAGCTCCGATGCTGCTGAGGATGATGCGGACATGCAGGGCGACTACAACGGAACCAAATCTAGTGAATAGATGCCTCTCACCATACGGCTCAAACTTCTTGTCTTAAAAAGGAACATTTTATCCAAAAACACAATTTTCTTTTACAATGGTCATTATTTAGATTAGAATTATGTTTTGTTTGACTGCAGCAAAGCACTGCTATTTGACCAGGCAATTGGCCAGTCATGATTTAATAGTTTCTTTTTTAATTATTATTTCATTTACCACAACCCTCAATTTTTCTGTTGCAGCTGCAGATCTGCTCATATTCCAATAAAGCACCACGAGACTTGGTATTCCTTTTTCAGGTTCTTTAATGATACTTAAACCCGGTGGTCATAATACCTAGTATTTTCCCTCATTCAGGTCTTGGGTATTAAAGACCATATGTGTTGTCATTTTTGTCTCAACTGCAGGTAAATGGCTGTTCACTGTTTTGTACTGCAATACTGTTCCTCAATATACTGCACTTTCTCATTTATTTGGTAGGGCTATATATTCCTGCAATGCATACAGCACAGCTCAGACATTTCTTGATACAATTTATGGAGCAATTCTAGAGGACACTTTGGCAGTTTTTACCCCAACATTTATAACTACTACGTCACAGTGTCAAGTTTACTTAATTTCCATTACTGTAGAGACACCAAGTAAATGTGGTTGTTGAACTGAAGTAGACTGCAGCCTCAAGAAAGCATCCTAAGTTTAAAATATCAATAAAGGTGTGTGTTGTGCCAGAAAACTTCACTTCCTTACTATACAGTCAGGTACCTAAAAAATGTTTGTGTATGTTTCTATAGTGTTTCATGTTCCCTCTGAATGTTTGCTAAAAGTATTATATAAAAGAGACTTTTTAAAAGACTTTTTAACAATTAAAATTTTATTTTTCTGCAAATCTTTTAATATTTGAAATAGACACACTGAAAGCAATTAAAATTCATTCTGTCAAATAGATGTCTATTGACAGAAAATGCCTGTAAAAGAACATTAAAATTATATAAATATATACAGTATATATAAAATTTTATTTTTCCATAAATTTCACATGGCACAAACAATTTACAGGATGTTGGGTATGAAATGTCATTGAATTGATTCACCTTATCTACTTTTATCTATTACTTTGTGAAACCACATGCACGTGAAATAAAGTCTGAAAAGGAAAAAAAATGTTTCTGTGTCTTTAAATTATATTTATGAAGATGAAAATGCAAACTACAATTATTTTTACCCTTAAAGCACACAATCAAGCCTAAAGTTACCTTTAAGTACTAAGTAAGTACTAAGCAAGTTTTACAAAAACAGTTTTGGTCTTTTCATCTAAATATTTGCTATTGTGCCTTGCTTCTCTTAGCTGAAAGAGGGGAGAATTTCTCCTAATCAACAAATCCAGGGAAGATGAGTTTCTCTGCATGCAGGCTGTTACTAAACATAGACAGTTGTAGTCATTCATCAGATGTACATGTACTAAAGTTTTTGCAATGACATTTTATTCAACTATACCTAGCTATGACCTTTACCTTCTTTCATTTCAGTAACTCTTCCTTCCACATCAAACAGAACGCCATATCTGTAAGTCATTGCCATCCAAAAATCAATATTTGTAGTTACATTCTGATTATGGGGAAGACCTTTACACACATTAGAGTACAAACATACACCCTAAAAACATGCAATCTCGTTGATGCGACATGGCTAACGCTAAATAGCAGACTTAAAACTGTCCTGCCTGTAAACTGCATTCAAATCAAGCACTTAGTATTGAGTTGTAGTTCATTTAGTTCTGATAATGACACGAGGACCATTATGGGTTATTACCATGTCTGGGATATGTATAGTGATTCAGAGTTCAGGTACGTACACCATAAATATTGGTAGCGCTTTATTTTAATGTGTTCTTGTTACTATTATAATAATAATAAATGATGCATAATTACATGCAAGTAATGCTAACCCTAAACATATTGTAAGCACACAGTACAAAATGCTTGTAATTTCACACGTGAACTCTTGTAAAAATGATAAGGAAAGAAACTGTTAATAGGTTAACAGTAAATCCCTGTACTATATACAGAGAACAACTGTAAAACATCTAATCAGACATTTTATGTAATTTTACAATAAAATGCTGTTAATTGTACAGTTTTTACAAGTAAATAGACCACATCAGCCAATGTATAATTTACAGTAAAAAACTGTAAACTCCCAGAATTCCCTGCGTGACACTCCACATTTGAAAATATGTTGCTGAAAATAATCATTTTTTTCAAATAGTTTTTGTTTTCAGTTTTGTACATTTGGGCTTTATGTTACATCTTTTGTTTAATGAAAGTTTATTGCATTATTTAAGGGTCATGTGTGTGTTGCCATGAAGGTGTTTTGTATTTACATAAATGACTGTGCACCTTCTACATTCGAGTATAAACTTCTTCATATTGCAAAGCTACAAACCGGATTCCAAAAAAGTTGGGACACTAAACAAATTGTGAATAAAAACTGAATGCAATGATGTGGAGATGG
>JAUYWG010000039.1:3921306-3940246 GCA_034779775.1 Enteromius afrohamiltoni | reverse complement strand
CATCTCCACACCATTGCATTCAGTTTTTATTCACAATTTGTTTAGTGTCCCAACTTTTTTGGAATCCGGTTTGTACTTGTGATGAGCTTTGAATCTTCACATGGCTCTCTTTAATCACTTTACTCATTACTGTGGTGGTTGTCAGTAAGTGAAAAGTACAAAACCGATTTTAACAGCAGTGTGCATTATTGAACTTACAGGTTTAACATTACAGGTGCCCCTGCTGTCAGAAATTTTTAATATTTTTTACTATTAGTTTTTTTTACAATGTGTACATGTTGTTTTTTATTGTCATGTGCTTTAGTGCAATTAAAAACTACATTTTTTCTAAAGGATGGAATATACTACATGACATGTTTCCTAATTATCAGGAATCATATACTTGCCAACTTTGTAAAAGATTAGAAAGCAAAACCGGGATGCATTAAATGACTGAGAATCAGACACTACTATTTTCAAGTGGTTCCGAACTGAACAAACTCGTAGAAACATACAAACTCGTGCAGAAACGTACTAAAATAAACTCAAAATATCAAATATATTTGATGTAGTGTATTCCAGCCTTTAGTCAGATTAACAAACCTGGCCCCTATTTATTGTGATTGCAGCTCAGCTTCATCCAGTATGCGTACAGTTTAATTGGACTACCATCTCAATTTCAAAAGACAGCAGAGACATGCTAGGTTTTTAATGCTTACATTTACTGCCACATGTACTTTTCATGTACAGTCTTCAAAAAGATTAAACTTTATCTCAGTTACCTGCAAACCTTCTTTAGCTTAATTATAATTGCACATGCATATTGTGTCTTAAGTAATTATATATTTTAGTTACAGCAGTTCATCTAAGGAACATGGAGCACTTTATAACTGCTGTTGCACACTTAGAAGATTTAAACCCAAGACTAAGTCCACTGGCTTTAGTGACGAGTCTATGCAAAACTGCAGGCCAAAGTGGCAATGGCACATGTGACTTTGTGGGATCGTCTGACAATGATGATAATCACACTGAAAACAACAGCTTTGTCACAGAGCAGCTGAATATAAACCACAACCTCTCCAATTTCTTGAATGAAGTCACTCATCACTTCATAACAGATGATCATGAAGAGAGGGGAGTTGTTCTGACTCCTGATGGCACGACGGTTGCTCTTGCTCCTCTACTTTTAGGTCTTGAAAATGGGCTACGGGCTAATGAGGCCAGTAACCAGCCTCATGGTTTCTACCTACTCCCATTGGCCAAGTACTTGGGCAAGTCATTTCTGCAGTTTGGGAATGCAACTCCACCTGAGCGACTTGGCCCGGATGGTTGTTGGGACAGTGTATCTGCTCCCATGGTTTTTACTCTTTCAGGTGTGCCATCCCTGGCCACTGATGCTCTGGTCCAAGGTGGAATGGATGGAGCCATTCTTGGGAAGCATCTTTCCACTGTTAACTGCTCTGAAGTAAATTTAAGCAAACTACTGAGAAGCTACTACTTAGGGACTATGGAAGAGTTGGATCATGACTTGAGTACTCATCTAAGAGGCCGCTATCGCAGACAGAATTTTAAAAAGATCACAAATTCATCACAACTTCAAGATAAAGTAGCAGAAGCACTACATAGTCATCCACAAAAAGGAGACGTTGGTGTTGAGAGTCTCGTAGAAAAAGGAATTAAAGAGTTTATGCTACGTTATATGGGTAAGTGAAGGTACTTCCAGTCGCATGTTCTGGTTTGGCCAAGTTCAACGTGTCCCTAGGTCAACATATTTATGCTTACGCTCCTTCAGAGTGTCCTGCTATCATTCCGAGATGTATGTGGGGAGCAGCACAACCGGTGGTTCCTCTCAAACCTCTGTCTCCACCCCTGCCATTTCTGTATATTCACCACACAGCCATTCCCAGCAAACCCTGTCGAAACCTTCACTTTTGTTCCGAAAATATGAGGGCAATGCAACATTTCCACCAAAAGGGGCGGGGCTGGTATGACATCGGTTACAGGTAACATGTGCTTCAGTCTGATTCTGTCACAAATATACGTTCTGCGCCTAAACCTATAATTTGCTGTCTACAATGGTGGGCATTGTGGTGTGAAAGCTGTTCCAAACGGTAAATGTTCCTAGTGGAGAAAGCAGTCCCAGAATGCATTGCAATGAAGTTACCTCATTTGAAGTAAATGTTTACACTACTAAATAAATATTTAGAAATATTGAGAGCATCCCGGTGTAAAGCTGTTCCAATCGGTAAGTGTTCTTACTAGAGAGAGCAGTCCTAGAATGAACAGCAATGAAATAATTTCTTTTAAAAATGTTTACAAAACTAAGTAAACATTTAGAAACCATAATAATGTATTTAAAAAATCAGAGTATAGCCTACAAAGAAATCACAAACTACATTTAAACTTACATATCGTACATATCGTGTATTGCACTAATATTGCATTCTAAATTCACTTCTTTGCTGCACCTGGAAGACCACAGATGCACTGAGTAGGTACTTCTCCATCTGAGCAGTAATTATTTCACAACCATTAAAACATATGTTTTCTTAATGTTTAGCATGAATGTAATCTGGATGTACTTTTTGCTTACTACTGTAAATTTAAACATACTGCACCTTACTATATTAGTATGGCTTTTTAACATACTATTTATAGTAGGAAAGTATGCATACTCAGATGGCAGCTGAGGTAATCTTATATTTCAGTCAATACTGGAAATGGCTAAATTAATCAATAAATTGATTATGTGTATGTACTATGTAACACTGTGTATAACTATTAGCACATGCTAATGCCAAACTCTATAGGAGTCAATTGTGAGTCATGTCTCTCCAGTTTTTTAAGTGAGGAGCATTTTTAGCATGACGACAAAGTTGCTGCTTATCTAGAGAATTTTAAAACAGTCCCTAATGAGGTTACATTTTAGTTATGTTCCTGCCTTAGAAACCAGTAGTTGGTTTTACTACAGCTATAATGTTTAAAGATTTTTCAACAAACTGATCCATATTTGTATTTTTTGCATAGTGCATGCAAAAGATCACAGTCTGTATCGTATTATGTGTATCTGACTGTTTCTCCAAGCTTTGTTGCTGGGTCTGATGGCTACATCTACGAAGGACGAGGTTGGATGTCAGAAGGGGCTCACACTAAAGGACATAATAAAGTTGGGTATGGCGTTGCTTTCATCGGGGACTACACTGCTCATTTACCCGCCCAATATGACATGGAGCTAGTGCACCATCATCTGGTCAAATGTGGACTGAGCAACGGATTTCTGCAGGAGAATTTTACCATTCTGGGACATAGACAAGTAGTTGCAGGCACAAGATGTCCAGGGGAGTCACTATATTCTGAGATATCAACCTGGAAACACTACAAAGTATGTAGGATGCTATACTTAAAATGTATTACTGGAAATACTTGTCATTCTAACCAACACATTGTTTGTGACTGCACAATGTTGTTCACAGGATGCAGATCCTTATAAGTAACAACGAGGACATCTACTGTCACTGACATGACATGACTTATGTTGCATGATTGATTTAGCAGCCACAACAATGAAACCAACTAATTAGTATGAGGTACTCTTCATTTTAAATATACATTTAGTTTGAAATATAATTAAGAAGTTTAAAAGTTGGCACTTAATTTGTATTAGCATACATCAGGCCATTAGCATTACTTTGCACATTGGTTGGGAGTCTATAAAATGTTACTACTGTGTGAGTAAAAATAAACAAGGTGTTCTCTAATATCACATGTTCAGTTTTGTATGAGACAGTTTAAAGAAAGGTTGACTATTACTTTAGTCTTTACCACGACAGGAAATGGTTTCATAGCAGGCCCCAGAGCGAGAAAGGAAGTGCTGCTGTAGTGACAGGAAATCTAACCGTCACTGAACAAAACAAGCAGGTATTTAGGTTAAACTGTCGACCCTGTTTATAATTAGTATAAAAAAAACAAACCTTATCAAATCTTGATCATGTTATGCTACGATGGGTATAGAGTTTTTCCAATCACAGTCATACCAATTCAGTTCAAACATGTTCAAACAAAACATGATCAATGAAGTATTATGCCTTCTAGATTTTCTATAACAAAGTAAAGAACATAGCACTACAATTTGGCACTAGTTGGGTCAGTCTGGGACATATCTTCATCTTTTAGTCTTCTTTCAACCTGTATACCTAACCTTATTTCCCCACCCACAAACTGACTGGCTTCCTGATTACTGGATGACAAGTACGCACCGAGAAAAAAAAACGCCTCATACCTTACAAGAGCTGAGGACCACTAAGGTTGTATCATTTCAAACGAGCCAATAAGTAAAGTGAGCAGATGATGATATCCGAAGCTCTCAAAATTGGAAATAGAAAATGTTTAAAGACCTCTAGAACTGGTAAGTGCTGAGGAACCCAAACTCTTTGAGATAATACAAGAAAATACAAACTTTGCATTGCACCACAACATCCTGCGTCTAGAAAACGTGCTACTTTAGTTCACAAAGTAGCAATCAAGATGGGTACAAATAAAGATCCGAGTGCTGAGCAATCAGAACCACAGATTGAGGAAGACATGGATCTGTCTCCTGAGCAGAACAGTCCAGTTGATCAAGACCCACGGCAACCAGAAGATGGCAAGTTACTCAACACGTACAAATGGCACACAGGGGCCAAGCCTGAGACGACGGCACAGGGGGCTATTGAGAGGCTTGAGAAGGGGGCTTCAAACAAATGGAATAAAATGCAGAGTTGGCGCAAAGCTCTGAGTGAAGACGCGGGGGAAAAGTGCTCGACTGTAACTCGAGGGAGCGAAAGCCCATCCAAACCAGACAAGCCAGCAACTTCACGGAAAAACCCTTTCCGCAGAGCTCTTTCAGAGCCACCAGGGTCCCTTCTATCTTCTGTCCTGTCCTCCTCTTCTGCATCTGGTTCCTCTGGCGCTCAGGCATCTGGGTCCACTGTCCAGGACACAGCACAGAAGGGTAAATTAAGGAAGTACCTGCAAACGGTTTCACAGAAGTTCAAAAGACAACGTCTGCAGAGTGCTGCCATTATAGAGCATGGTAAGAGCTTTATATTCAATGCTTAAAATTCAACAAAACATACGTTTTCTTAAACCATCATGAAGGTTCTTTAGAAAGATCTCTACTGTTGGGAGAGCGTACTTGCTTTTTAAAGATTGTACACACAGATGCCACTAAATGGCGCTAAAGAATGAGGGTACAACAACAGGATGTGCGAGATGGAACAATAAACAAGTGCAGAATGTTTTTTGAAGATGTTTTTTTTTCTTTGTAGCCAAATGATCTAAACATGTAATTGGATGTTGATAGGACTAATAGGACTGCTAACTAATTAAGCCCTTATGATATTGGAACAGGATTCCAAATTCATTCTTGTAGTTTCTTTTTTTCTTTAAATTAAAATGTTGCACGGAAACTCTTTTACATTTTAAGAAAAGTGTGATCCTGAGATCCAGGCCCAAGAGCCTGTTCGCCTCTCCTGGGCCCCTCCACAAGACGTTCCCGTTTGGGACATTAGCTACTGCTTTCTTCAAGATGGACAGATCCTTATACCACGTGAGGAAGAGGTATGGACAACACGCACATTTATCAATGCCAACAGAAGATACATTTTACTTAGCAGATTAAGGTTTTGGATGTATGCCATTAAATTGAATTTGAAAGATCTGTGCATTTAGTTTGGAAATTCTTTTTGATTTTAGATCAACTTATGCTGCCAATATATCATTATCTTTTAAATTGATTTCAGCCTTTGATAAAAGTACGGAACCGGGCCAGCAGTTGTCTCTCCAGCGTCAGTCTCCAAAACATCAGTTTAAGTCACACAGGTCAGTATCACAGTTTGAATTTTAAAAATGTCATTGCATTAGATGAAAGAAAGCTAACCAGGTACCATCTGCAAACAAATGACACTAGAGCTTTGCGCAGAACTTTCTGATCCACTTTATTGTTAACTAACTGGCCTCATAAGAAAAAATGCAAGCATTATCTTGTGAAGATCACTGGGGGGATTGCGGTACACTTGAATGAAGTGACTGACTAAAGCTTGCTGTGTCCTGACAATTTAGAAACCGGAGATGACTTCAAGAGATGAGAGATATTATCTGTCTCTATCTAGCCAATGACGGCCTGTCAGTAACTGAAGTAAAGCTAGATAATGTATTCACAGAGGAAATGGTTGACGTGGTTATGTGTGCGTGTACTTGTAAAATTGCTTCCTTTGAGTTTCTTAAGATACGATCGTAACTGGGTGTTCCATATCAGAGGAAGACTGAGGCTGAAGGGGTGTGCTGTCTAGTTCACTCAAAAAGTATGGGACTCTTATTTTAAAAGTGAAAAACTATAAAAGCGCATTTGTGAGTCTAATGTTCTGAAAGGGAAAAAAAATATTCTGAGCTACTCCAAAGCATGGGTTTCAGACGTTGGATTGTATGTGGAGGGGCAGTAGGTAAGCAAATAATTTTAACTTTGCCTATGATTCAATCCAATTATTTTGCTGGAGAGTTTAATGCAGGTGAAATTCAATCAGCATTAAAACAAGTCTAAGGAGATGGCAGAATCCAGTTAACTGAGTTTACATTGATCTTACTTTTCAGCTAATTCGGTTGTTTTGCAAAGCACAAAGATATATTATGAGTAGTACTTTCAAATATACGTAGCTTATTCATTGGATGAATTACTTACCAATTTCTGTGCTTCCATAAATGCACATATATATTAATCACTGGTAATTTAGCAGATCTTATAAGATATCTATCTTCTGAAATTTTAAAATACTGTATGTACATTGTGATGGAAAATTTAAGGCCGATTTATACTGCACAGACAAGATCAGTGTGTTACCCTAGTTGGCATCAGGGTGAACATGTTCAGTTTGTCAGTGTCTATTAGGGCAGTGTGAACATGAAATCCAGTGGCCACATTGTTTGTTGATGTTTATCTGAGCTGTGTCGATTAGCCTTTAGAAGCATATTAGGTCAAGTTTCATAAAAAGTCTTGATTTCTCTTAGCTTCAATGTAAAAAAACAAAAAAAATCTGTTGACCTTACCATGATGGATATTGGGTGTTGAAAGCATACTACTGCTTTTCCCAATTTAACACAGACAACAATGTTGAATATGGGAATCACCATTACAAAGACTATGTGAATGCAAATAATAAAATTATGGGAGGAAGCGCTGGATGATTTATCTCAGCCGGCCCACATTACCTAATCAAACCCCTCGTTATCCGGCCCATTCTTAGTATAAATAAACCCTTTTCCTTCACTTCCACATCTAGTCTTTTGCGCATCCCTCCCCCTCCTCTTCTCCTCCACTTTCCTGCTCGTGCCTTCCTGGGGGGGCAGATGGGGAACGAGCCCGACGCCAAACTCCGGCCCTCGCTAGGGCCCTCCTCAAACCACTAGGGCTCGGAGTCTAACATTCCCCCGGCTCGCCCCCCAGACAGCACGCCAAGTTAGCTTTATATGATTATTAAGGAAGCGCAAACTCGTGAAATGTGAGAAATACGTTGAAGGGACAATACAAATTTAAAAAAAAATGTTTAGCAAATTTAATACCCGGTCATGCATCACAATTGGCCTAGGCAGATTTTTAGTAAATGCTATTTTCATTTCTATTTGCAGTCGTTGCTCATACCATTGAAATCATTGCAACTTTATGTTGCACTTTTGCATTCTAGTTAGATACTTCATATGCTTTGAAAATTTATGACAAAGTGCAAAGTGTCAGAGTTCATCAGAAACAAAATATTAATAGGCTGCAGAGCAAATATGACTCATTTTCACAGCTGCTGCTTTTGTAAGCGTAATTTATTTAAGCACCCCTACGTCTGACTCCTATAATCATGTAAGTCCAAAAATTGGGACCACATGCTTTGCATGGTACTGCTCTCATAAGGCACATGGATGATCAAGTAAAACATTTGATAAGCCCCTAGATTTCGGTTCTGTTCTGTGTTAACAGAATTCAACTGCAGTAACAAAATTACATTTTCTGGTAAACTGGTAATTATTGATCTGATGCGCAAACAAGGAAGGAAATGACTATGTTTCCTGCCTTGGTTTCAGAATCTGCGATTGCATTGAGATTAGTTGTTTTTCTGATGTATTTTATCCCACTACAACAAAATAAACTGAAAGACATTTATGCACAAATACATTTGATAATGTAAGGTTTAACGATCAATAATTGCATTATGGAACGTTTCAAGAAAAGAAAGGGATGGACCGCCTGCAGTGCTCGCTACAGACCTAAAAGAGGAACACTGTGGCATCAAAGTGGTCATCTAATATAGAAATTGCTCTCATTCTCTCTTTAGAGCTAAACCCTGATCCTGTGGTACCCCAGACTGGTACCAAGGTAAAAAGGCAAGAGGGTGGTGTCAAAGTGAGTATACATTAGTATTTCTAGGAACTCTGCATGCATGCATAAATACATTTATTTTCCCATGACAATCCTTTTCTCTCATTCTCATAATAGAATTTACTCAAGCGACACTTTCAGGACGATAAACGGAAAAGCAGCACACAGCTCCATACTGTAGGACTAAATCTTGGTCGAAGGTGGAGGATCATTTTTATAATATAGAAAAAGACTAGTCTGACTCTTTAGTAGCGATTAATGTCAACTGGAACAAACATATCATGCGATGGCTTAATATGATATGCCGTTTACCAATCTTTTACACTTTTACCATCAAGCAGTGGTTCCAGAGAATCTTTATCCATTCCAGTCAGTGTGGCAAAAAGCCTTGATCTTAGCACAGACCAGACTACCGTCATCAGGCCAGTCCACAGCTCGATTCTAGGGGAGAAGTACTGTTTTCAGGTAGACCTTGCTGTTGCATGTTACAAACTCTGTTGGAATTTTCTGATCTTTATGTCATTCCATGATCCAAGCGAATCTCTTATTTTCTGGCCATTTCCTTATCTAACTCATAAAAGGTCATCAACTCGGAGAATAACCACTGCTTCGGGTGCAGTTCAGCAGCAGAAAGAGACCGCTGGATTGAAGACTTGCGTCGTGCTGCTCATCCAAATAAGGTACTGAATATTCCTCAAGTGAAGGTCCATTAAAATGTTTAAAGTGCCCTTATTCTGGATTTTTGACAGCTCTAAGCAGATGAAAACATTCTGCAGTTTTAAATCTGAAAGTATTGTCTTTCAAAAGAAAGAGTCGACTCTAAATCATTGAAACAAATCCCAAGCCCAAGTTTCATGTTGACTTCAATATGAAACATTAGTATATTGCCTGCGCAAAACAGGGAAAACTTGATTTTTTTTTTTTTTGTTGGTCTGAATGAAATGCATTATTTTCATGTAAACATGTATGCATATTGTAAGAAAATTAATGGCATGTCAACCTGTTGTTGGCGACTCCCAAATCCAAAATATGAACATTTCATAACCCATAATAGGGGCACTTTGTATACTTTCTTGTATACTTGTTACAAATAATTATGTTTTATACCATATACCTTTAGGACAACTGTGAGCGCACTGAGTACTCACTGAGCCTTTGGGTTAATGAAGCAAAAGACCTTCCCCCAAAAAAGCGATATTATTGTGAGGTTCACCTTGATGGTACCTTGTTTGCCCGTACCAGTAGCCGGGCTGTGGGGAAGTCCATCCAACGCTCCAACCAAGCAGCTGATGGAGGATCTGGATCAGCTGCAGGTCATAGTGGTGGTGCTTCAGGAGGTTGCCAGCTATTCTGGGGCGAATTTTTTGAACTTGACAACTTACCCGCTGTCAACCAGATCACCCTGCACCTCTTCAGAGATGAAGACCCCAAAAAGAAGCGTCATTCCAAGGATGACTCTATTCTGCATCCTCTAGGAAGTGTGGCTCTGAATCTGGCAGAAATAAAAGGACGGGCTTATCAGGAGAAGTGGTATCCCATCGTTCCCTACAAGCCCCCAGGAACAAGTACAGCAAAGGACCAGATTGGCCCGCAAGCTTCACTTCGCGTCAAGTCCAAATTCAAGATCTTGAAAATTCTGCCTATTGAGAGGTACAAGGAATTTGCTGAGTATATCACAGTGAATTACATGGAAATGTGCAGCAGTCTGGAACCCCTCCTCAATGTACGAGAGAAAGAAGAACTTGCAGGAGCACTTGTTCATGTGCTCCAGAGCATTGGAAAAGCTAAGGTGAGTGGCAACAGCAGTAACTGTAGAAAAAAAGACCTATGCTCTTCGAATTTCTAAATGTTTTTTGACTGTGCAGGAGTTCTTGGTTGAACTCGGCAGTGCAGAAGTTCAGCGCTTGGGAGAAAATGAGGCTTTGATTTTCAGAGAGAATACACTGGCCACAAAGGCTATTGATGAATATATGAAATTGGTGGGCCAAAAGTATCTTATTGACACACTTGGTAAGGAATATTCTACCTCATCCCCTGTTAAAAAACTGCATGTGTCATCTTATTTAACTTCTAACCTCCTGTTTAACCCTCTTTATCCACAGGTGACTTCGTAGCCAAACTGTATAATGGAGGAGAGAGCTGTGAGGTAGACTCGAAGAAATGCTCTGCCTCTGATCTACCAATCAATCAGAGACATCTGAAGGAGACGTGTGCAGAAGTTGTAAATAGAATAACTGACATGCAAGAGTAAGATAACACTCCCAAAAATATATTTAATTATTATTAAAAGATGAAGTTAAGATGAAAATAGTCTTGTGATATACTATCTATAATATTAACTATATTCCATGTGCACTTAACTCCTACTGGGTGTCATAAGTTTTCCAATGGAAAATTATTTTTAATTGATCAATTCTTTCTCTTCTAGGAACAGCTCATTCCCAGCGGAGCTGAATGAGATTTTTTCCAGCTGGGTATCAGATTGTGAGGACAGAGGTCAAACAGCCATTGGACACCGTCTTATATCAGCATCTCTGTTTCTTCGATTCTTATGCCCAGCAGTCCTCAGTCCATCACTCTTCGGCCTCACCCAAGCCTATCCAGAGCCAAACACCCTTCGTACTCTTACTCTGACAGCCAAGGTCATTCAAAACCTTGCAAACTTCACCTTGTAAGTCCTATCTGTAGTCCTTCATTTTCCGATGACCATTAAATGTTTCAGTTAACTTACATCAGGTCTACATAATGTTTTGTGTATTGATTATAAATCCCAATGAAATTCGGGTTTGTAAAGTTTGTTCTCTTTTTCTCAAAATCCACTAGGTTTGGTGAAAAAGAAGAATACATGTTTTTTATGAACGAGTTTCTAGAGCAACACTCTGAGCCTATGAGAGGATTCTTACAGAAAGTATCTGATCCTGACAGTGAAATTGCCATGGCTCGATTTGATGGCTATGTTGACCTGCCTCTTCGTCTAGCAGTCCTTCATAATCTCCTGGTTGACATTATCTCTGTAATGAAACAGGTATCATAAAACATCAGGGCTCAACTGAGCAGTATATGATCTCTTTAATAAACCTATGTGCTCATGGGCAAAATTGCATCTTTTTTAGGACCAAATAGACAATCTACATCCATTGCCTTTAATCCTAAACCAGATAACAGAGTTCCTTAGCCAGGAAGCTCAACGGATCCCTGTTAGCAGGTAAAGTTAATTTCCCAAGGGAAGCTGACAAGCTGTATCAAGCTTTAAAATCTATGTTTGTTCAAAGTACTTCTCTAACCCCCATTCTTGTGAAACAGCATTCATGGAACACCAAAACCCACATATTTACCTCCAAAGGATCTCCCCAAGTACAGTCCATTACAAAACTCCATGCAGCACATTCCCATAGACCCACAACCCAACCAAGGCAAAGAACGTCAGCGGAAGCAGGTGCAGCGGGCTTTTAGTGTCCCCAACAGACCACCACGGCATCAACGGCAACCAGTAAAGAGGCAGGCAAGCAATGAAGAGCTACCAACGCAGTCCCAGGACTACAATCCAGATCAGGATCCCTGTTTGGAAATTTCATCACCTAGCAACGTGAGTAACTAAGACTGGTTAAACTTTTATAGACATTTTGCAAGTAATGTGCTTTCAAATATTTATTTCATGTTTGTCATAGGCCATAAAATCCAAAGCCTCAGCAGCAAAAGTCCTCTGGATCAAGCAAAACAACAGCAACGAGCCCTATCAAAAAACAGGACAAGAGCAAGAGGAGACAAGCACATTAGACAGAGTGGGTCTATTTTGCATATTCTAAATGCATCTGGTTTCAGGAGCATCAAGTGTATAAAAAAGCAGAATAGAAAAATCGTGTATAACCAGACTAGTCTAAGTAAAATGATTTTACCACTACTTGGAGGTTTTGTCAGAATTAACTTGTGTAATACAGGATGGAAATTGTGCAATACTGTGCCATAGTATGTTGACAGAGTTTGGGTGTCTCGTAGCATGCACAAGAGTTGGGAGATCTGCGTTTGGGTGTGGAGCAGGTAACCGAGCGTGAGCTGGAGATGGCCAAACGGTTAGAGGACTTCATAGTCCTGACTCAAGAACAGAATACACAGCTACAGGCAGAGGTTCAGGAACTTCGTAACCTGTTGACTATCCGCGAAGAACAGCTGGCAAGCACAACTTTCAGGTAAAAAATCTTCAAAATGTGTTTATGTGTAAATTAGATTGCTGGGAACATTTCTCTTTTTCCTTCCTGTTTGTGCAGACTGGGCGTCATAGAAGAAGAGAGAGAGGAAGACGAAAGAAAGCTTAATGTCGCTGTGGCTGCAGTAGAACGCATGAATGTTTTGGTAAGTTATATGGTTTTCACTTCTGTCTAATTTTTGTTTAGATGTAGATCATTAATTCAGGCTTGAATTACACTTAATTATTGTGTCTCTAATAACAGGAGGAGCAGTTTGCTGGATTGTTAAAAGATGTGCATCAACGCTATGCAGTTAATGCTGATGGCATGAGAAAGACTTACATTAATACCTGATGCAAAACAAGAAGTAAACTGATGTGGTGTGTTACATAGTCAATTTTGCATCGCTGTTAGCTTTTATTATACTTCTTTTATTCATTGATAATGCTTATAGCTACCTACCCGTCACAATTAAATCAAAATTCATTATCAATGCAATTATATACTGTGATATAAATAAATTACAATTGATATGCAAATTGATATGTGACTTTTCTCTCACCGACTGTAGACTCTGTAGGTTCTGTAGACCTTCACAAATAAAATGTGCATTAAACAAATCAAGTTGAATCATCACTGTAATTCTTGACTGTAATGTGACTGCAAATAGGCCAACTCAAAACACTGTATAAACTAAAAATAAAATAGTAGTCAATGAGTCAATGTGTGTCAAATATAAAAAAAGGACAAAAGTGCATGTGCGCTGTTCTTTGTATTCATGTTGGTTTCTTACAGTATGACTCTAAAAAATATAATGTGGTGTAACTATCACATACATAACACATATGAGTATATAATTTTTTTTTTCACTTTTCAGGATAAAGAGCATTTTTTCTAATGTATCATGAAATCATCAAATTATAAGAGCAAAGCACTGGTTTCACTCATCCAAGTGTGCAAGTGTGATGCTTTATAACTACAACTACAAGCATGATGCTTTAATGACTAGAAACACCTACTATTGTCAAATCAGTTCAGATAATGCAACATTAGAAGGTGATCGCTGTGAGGTAGACCTGCAGAAATGCTCTGCCTCTGATCTACCAATCAACCAGAGACTTGAGAAGGAGACATGTGCAAATGTCGTAAAGACAAAAGCCTGCAACAAGCAGCCACAAAGACTGTATTTTCATGTAAACTATCGTTTTACTATTCTGTAATATAATTTATCCAGTTTTAATTTGCAACAACTAACATTATTATTGCATTTCTTAGTATTTGCTAAGAAATGTCACACCAAAGGTAAATCGTTACACATCCCTGCTGAAAAACAACAACAATAGAATACTGCCTAAAACACAATAGAAACTGTAATGGATTCAATGGTAATAATGGGAATTATATGCGTTTTAAAGGGAAAGTATTTTATTGTCTACTGTGATGGATTCTATTGGTGGGACGTTAAATCCTATTGGAAAAAGAAATTCTGTAATGATTTTACTGGGAAAAGTTAATGTTTCATAATGGTATTTTAGTTTAGAGTTTCTGTGACATTTCTATTGGGCTTCTATTGTTTGCAGTATTGACAAAAAAAAACAGTCTCAAACAGAGCTCAATATATATATATATATATATATATATATATATAAAAACAAAAAAAATAAAATAAAAACAAAACCTGAAAACCTTGCTTACTGGTACCGTGAATGGGCTCATCTGCGACTTACCATACCTTGTAGACAGCGTTTTCTCTCTTTATGTAACCTTTTGTCTTCAGAATTAACAAGAAGATGTTTAATCAATATCTAATTAAAAAGTCAAGTAAAATGACGACAGCTATTCTGTATGCAAAACAGAAAAATCTAGTTCTGACAACAGCCACGCCCCTGTGATTCACCCTCTTGTAGTGTTCTCAAAATCAGCTATCGATTGAGTTTGACTGGTTATTGCAGCTCGACCGTGCTGTTTTGATTAAAGTGCCTGCATTCCCTCCAGTAAGAGAAACCTCGCCGCTTAAAGGTAATTTTGAGCATTATGTGCTACAAAATATTGTTTTCGGTGTAGTTCACTACATGTCGCCGAACAGACCAGATGTCCTATGGCTTTGCAGACTAACGTTACCAGACCTGTTTAATAGATTTGAATTGCGCGATAAATAATTAACGTTAGCTCGCGCTAGCTGCATGTGCGCGTCCATTGTGTAATATATGGTCGAGATGGGAAGTTGTTCTTGGTTTATCATCCCCGCACAAGATTAACACGCATAGTAATGACAGTCTTCTCTACAGAGAGAGATGTGCTTAACGAGAGAATTAAACGAATGGCTTGTCAGTGTTACAGTAAGATGTAAACATTACTTTTTCATCACCATACGTCCCGAAAAAACAGTTGCTAATAAATCAAGATAAATGCATATGTTCTTCAAACAACATTAGACGCTTTTAATTTATGTTTGTGTGTTTTTATATTTAGTATTGTTTCTTACAGTGATAGCTAATGCATGTTTACTAATATAATGTTTCTAATACTACTATTTATTTTAGTAATATGTTTAGTTACTGTATTTTAGTAATAAGGGTTAAAGTTTTGCTTTTAAGACATCATAGTAACTTTTTTTGTTTTTCACTACATTTAATGTTTACAGCTCTATGCAAAACTACCATATTTGAGTTAGATTAAAAAAAAAAAATATATATATATATATATATATATATATATGTGTGTGTGTGTATATATATATATATATATATAAATAATATGAAAATGTATAAATAATTTTTATTGTTAAAATAAATTATCTAAATAGATCACCTGTTTTTTTAAGTGCCAGGTGACAGGAGGAGACTCCAGCCATGGAGAAGATAGCACTAGACACAGCAAAGAAAACAAGCACTGTAACCATTTCCAAAGAGTGTCTGGAGACAGACTTGAATAAAGACATTGATGACTCTGATTGTAAGTACACTAAAGACAGATGATTAACATGTGTGGTATGTGATTGTCGGCCATTTAGTGTGTGATATACATTTTTTTCTGTAAAGTTTGCAAAGTTGTGTAAGTGTTTTAAAATCAGTTTGAAAGCTGTGTATACCAGCCTCAACTATAATTAGTTTAAAAAATTGTTAACATAATAATAAAACGCTGCCTGTATTTAACCTCATGTCATTCTAAAACCATGAAGAATTGACTTTTTATTCTGGGGTGAATTATTCTTTTAAAATCTGACACTTTTTTATTAGTACTGATTCCTTTTATTTTAGAGTCTAAAAAACAATGCATTTTCTCTTAAGGAAAACCAGTCCTCATCATATTATGCATTTTCTGTCACATTCTCACAGTAGGTGTCCATAGTTGTGAGTTTTGTGGGACCAGTTTTGAATCCAGACAAGGTCTCTCCAGTCATGCCCGGTATCATCTCAGGCAGCTGGGAGTGGCTGTGTCCGAAAGTAGTGGAGCTCCTATAGACCTCCTGTACCAGCTAATGAAAGAAAGAAGTGGAACTCTACCTAAGCTCGAAAAACAGGTCAGCCCTGTTAAAAAATACAAAACAAAGTCCCCTAAATTCAAAAAGGATGCTGGGCCCAAACTGAAAATTAAAATATCCAACCTTGTAAAGAAAAAATATGCCCTTTCCTCGTCTTCCCCTGTTGCTGTAAAAGGCTCAGCAGCATCTGGTCGCTCTTGTTTGCCCTTTACTGTAAGGAAGCCTCATAAAGCATCTTCAAAGAAGATTGTAGTGTCCACTTCACCTTCAGCCTCGTCTCTTCATAAAGATGTGGAATACAGGCTCAGTGGGTGCAGTCCTTCTACCTCCTTCTCACTGGCCTCAACCAAGCCTCTCTGGGCCCCTCAGGAAACAGATGCCCCACTCAATTTAGGTAAGTAACCGTATTAAAAATGTTTTGGTATGTGCCTGGACAAGCACATTTTTAATACTCTATAAAGCAAGCTAGTTAACATGGTGAAGCAATCATTGCTTGTAACATTCCAATTAATTACATAATGTGTTTTGTCCTTTTGTTACCAGAAACCATGATGAATAACTCGATGAGGGATGATGTCCACATTTGTGAATTATGTGGAGCGTGGTATGAGACCCGTAAAGGTCTCTCCAGCCACGCTCGGGCCCACCTGCGGCAGTTTGGTGTGAATTTGGACTCTAAATGTGCTCCCGTAGACATGCTCCATAAATATATTCAGAGTGAGGATTTTAAAGAAAAGACGAGTGCTGGGCAACTGGATAGGTCGGACATTGGGGATTGTGCATCATCCACTCCTTCCACCTCATCAGCCATTAGCAAACCCCCCCCTCTTGCACCTATGTCATTAAAAGGACAGACATCTATTCATTCAACACCTTCTCCAATCAAAAAGAAGATGATTTCTCAGGACATTTCAGGAAACTTGGTAGAATTTAAATCCCCTCCTTCAGCCAAAAAGCAGAAGATTTCACTTGATTTTTCAGGGAACATGCCACTCAGTGGCCAAGTAGAATCGAAAGCACCTACCTCAAAGAAAAAGAAGTTGATTTCTCCAGATGTTTCAGGAGTTTCGCCCCTCAGTGGTAATGCAGAATTGATATCGCCTCCCCCAAACAAAAAACAGAAGATCTCTACAGATGTGTCAGAGGAATTGTCATTCAGTGAGAAAACAGAATTGAAGTCACCTCCCTCTGTGAAGAAGCAGAAGATTTCTCTAGATATTTCAGCAAGCTTGCCCCTTGGCAGAAAAGCTGAATTTAAATTACTCTCTCAAGGTGAATTACTTTTTTTTTTATTTCTTTTTTTTTTTGGATGAACATTTAAAGACCTTGTTGACCCTGTGTGCATGATCACTTATAGCAAAAGCCAGGACATCAAGAAACTAAAAATTCATTTAGTCATTCTCAAATAATTAAAAATATGTTACTGCCGAGAACATCTAGAATGTAGGAACCTCGTTTTTAAGTTATACAAAATATTTAATTTTTATTTTGGCTAATAACAATATATTTCTACTCTACCATCCAGATGTTTGAGGCCGAAAGGAAATGCATTAATTAGGATTGCATTAAACTGATCAAAAGTGACAATAAAGTCTATTGCATTGTTACAAAAAGAATAAACACTTTTTTTGATGCAGTGCATGATATCCATGTATCTGAAGGATCATATTAATTTCAGCTTTGCCATCACATGAGTAAATTACACTCTAAAATATTATAAAACATTATTAAATTTTTTTACGATATTACTGTTTTTACTTTATTTGTGATCAAATAAATGCATTAGAAGAAATGTACCACAAACCTCTGAACAGTAGTGTATCTAATATTCAGTTAACCTAAAACCTCTTCACAGAGGCATAATTATCCATCCCAAATCTTACAAACTTTAACTATCAAACACACCAGTTCTGTAACAAAAATGTGCTCTAACGTTCTTTCTTGCACCAAAGGAGAGTCATCTAAAGATGTCAACTGTGAATTCTGTCACGAGAAGTTTAAGAAGAGTCAGAGCCTGGCCAGTCATGCTCGCTATCACCTGCGTCAGCTGGGCATCACTGAGTGGTCCATCAACGGGTCTCCTATGGCCACTCTACGAGAGGTCATGGCCCAACGTGGTAGTTCTCTCAGTCCCCTGGAGCCGCCCTCACTGACCCCACCTTTATCCCCCTCTGTACCTCCAGCTGTACCCCATCTCCTCCCATTCCCTAAACCCATTACCCAGCCTTCCTCTCCTCCAGTTCCTCGCAAAGTTCCAAAGGCCAAGAAAGGCTCCAGGACTGTAATCCCAAAACCAAAGGATGAGCCTGTGGAAGTTGATATCTCTATCATAGAGTCTCCTAAGCCACAAAGCACTCCCACCAGCCCTTTAACACCTCAGTCTGACTCCAACACAGTTAAATCACCTGTCATCGGTACGTCAATATTAATCACTTCTGTTAATGCTTTTTTCTAACAGAAATTCCTGCAATTAATTCAGCTGACATAGTTAACATGTAAATTATAAATTACAGTATCACTGTTTTTTTAGCCTTAAAAGTGCTATTAATTTATTATTAAATATTAAAGGTCTAAATGTAAGACATTAAGATTTAAAAACCTACTGTAGTTACTTAATTGTACTATATGCATATTTAATTCAATTAAATTCTAATTTATTTGTATAGCGCTTTTCATGATACATATCATTGCAAAGCAGCTTTACACCAAGGTAATGTTTTACAGTTTATGTAGTGGTAGCTTGTACATGTAGATATGGCATAGATGTGAGGTAAAGATCAATTAATGACGTAATCAAACATATAAACATAACAGACAAGGAACATTATAAATTAGTAGCAGAGTTCGGTAGTGCTGTGTGTTGTTTCTGGGTTGGCATCATCTGAAGTCCTCTGT
>JAUYWG010000039.1:3906782-3921206 GCA_034779775.1 Enteromius afrohamiltoni | reverse complement strand
TAGCGTGTTAGAAGACTAGTTAGGTACGCAGGAGCTAAATCATTAAGTGCCTTATAGGTAAGAAGTAATATTTTATACCTGACGCGGAATCTAATAGGCAGCCAATGCTTTAAACTTTAAAATTGGGGTAATATGATCATATTTTTCTTGTACTGATAAGGACTCCAGCAGCTGCATTTTGGACTATCGCAAGTCCTAAAGCATCATTTTTATTATCAACGTGAATGTTGAAATCCCCGACAATTAGTGCTTTATCAAAATTAACCAATAGTTCAGAATTTTGCAAATTCTGTTAGTAAATCTTTATATGGCCCTGGCGGTCTATACACAGTAGCTGAGACAAGAGATTTCTTTTGTATATCTGACGGAGTAATATTAAGCAAAAGTAAGTCAAATAAATTAAACCTGTATCCTGTTTTCTGAGTAACATTGAGAATATCACTGTATATTGTTGTACCACCACCACCACCACTCTGACAGGTGTGTTCTTATTGATCATATTTCTTACATCTATTTGTCTGGTTACTTTTTGGTTGACTTTCTTGCATCTATAGATTAATGTGACACTCAATGGTCAGTTTTTATAGATAGGGCTTAGCCTAAGCCAAGACATTTAAGTAATTTTGATAAGCATGCCTTAGAAAAAAGCATTATTTCTTTGCATCTAAAGAACAAACAAAGGCACTGACATATTTAAAGATCAGTCAGTGCAAGTTTCTTATAGTTGTATATATTTTTGTAAAATACAAATATCTTAAATTAACATACATTTACTGGACATACAAAATGAAGTTAAGTCTTGTTTAGTGTTTTCTGAGAAACTAAATAAAATTAAGTGAATTTATGATTAAAACAAGAACAAATATCTGTCAGTGGGGTTGGAAAACCAGTTTTCTCTTTGATATCAGATATCTGTTGGCAGATGATTATCATTTTCCCTTTGTTACAAGTCTGCCAACAGATACCTTGCATGCCAGGAACCTTGTATACTACGTATTTCTTCCTTCTTTTCTACGTAATGTAGACTAAACTTCAAATACATGGCATTCATATTCAGAGACCATTTTTACAGTGTTCCGTTTAATTTATTCTTTTTTTTTTGTTTTAACTTGGTCTGAAAAAGGTCTAAAACATCTTAAATTTACCATTGTAAACCCCTGTAGCTCTCAACAGCAAGTATAATGTTTTATTTTGTTCCGTTTATGATGATTGCTCTCTGTTCCCCACAGCCCCTAAGCCTGAAAAGCAGGAGCCCAAACCGTTTGTATGCTGTGACTACTGCGGTGAGATGTTTGATACTCGTAAAGCCCTATCCTGTCACGCACGTGGTCACTTACGACAACTGGGGGCAAGGTGGTCCCTGAAAGTCCCACCCATAGAGGCCCTGTATGAGCTCATGAGACGGGAAGGCACTGAACGAGCATCCCAAGTCAAATCCGAACCCGCATCAGGGGCTGCAGCACAGTGGAAAAAAACAGCATCCTCATCTCAGGCTTTAACTCTGTCACCTGAGGATAAAGAAAAGCCTGCCTCAGACAGCATGTCTACAGGTACAATGAATCGAGATTTGTTTTTTCTCTTAGTAACTAAAATGATAAAATGCATCTAGTCAAGGGTTAGGGTTGGTTTTTGCTGTGAAATCAAATTAATTGTATAAAGTAAACGTAACAATATCCATAATATGCCAAGATGTACACTGCCCAGAGGCAACTTTATTATCCACACATCATAATCCCTACATTTTTTCAATGTACATCTCTCATTATTATTTTACATACTGTGAGATTAAGTCACTAAAAACAAACCGACCAATCTTACTCCGTCCAGACATGATTCTAAAGGCTAGTGCAATGTCTGTTTCATGTCATGTGTTCTCCACTGTCTACCTTTTTTGCCATAGGCTGTGATGCCACCTGTGAACTTTGCGGTTTTGATTTTGAGAATCGAAAGGCATTGGCCAGCCACGCAAGAGCCCACCTGAGGCAGCAGGGAGTGGATTGGAAGGTAATTGGCTCTCCTATTGAGACTCTGGCAGCCTGGATGAAGAGAGAGCCAGGGAAGGTAGCAGAGCTCCATAAAAGCTACATGAGGGGGAACCTGCCTTTTGTTAAGAAGGTGAGCTCAGGTGAAATTCTAGCATGTTTGCTTATCTTTTAAGAAAGTGCTTCGAATTGTTATAAGAATAACACACAGTAAAGTTGGTCAGATTTGCACTTAAAACATAAAAAAAAGAGTAAGAGATATTATCTAGATATTAATTAGATCTTAGGAAATTGTATTTTTCAGGTAAATGTAAACTTTCCCCACATAGATGCATTTAAAATTTGTGCAGTTTTCAAATTCCAGATGTGTTACCTGAAGAATGGTTTAATATAATATAACTAAATACCATATTGTTAATGAACAGCAGTTTCTTAATAATGAGTGAAATATTAAGAATGCTAGTGTTTGATGATAATACCATGCCATTACTGCATTGAAAATAATTATTTGAAATTTCAAAATACACATGAACCACAAAATATATTTATTTATATATATATATATATATATATGCTACTACGAAGTACTGTTAATTTTGGTATCTTGTGCAGTATTTGTGTTCCTTTTCAAGATTTGCATGTACACTAAATTTTCAGCAACTTCTCAAGTCATTGATGTTCACAAATTGTCGCTTTGTCTCCCTCTGTTGCAGGCCTCCAGAAGAACCTCCACTCCATACTCTTCCTCAGACTCTGAGTCCATCCGTCTTGGTTCTTCCAAAGCTTTATCAGCAGCTCGAGACACTGCAGGTCAGCTGCAGGTATCCCATTTCTCCAAAGCAATTAGAGAAGGCAAAGCAGGGATGAGCCACTCCTCTTCATCACACAAAAAACGGTCTTCTTCATATCAGCTGTCCTCAAACAGCCTGATCCAGATCCCCACAGCCCGCAGTGAGCTAAACGTTCGTTCACCTCGAGGTAAGGAAAATTTATATGTATACCTTGTTTAAAATTTTTTTTTTTTTAAAGTCTGTATTGTTTTGTATTAACTGAATTTTTACAGATAAATAACATTGACATGCATGGAATCATGTCCTTGTTTTAGGCTGTGAACGGCGTCCTCCAAAGCATTTATCTCATTCTGAGAGTGTATCAGGGGGAACAGAACCTTCAAAGCCTTCTCGGGCTGGAAACATTCCATCCTTGGTGCCTAGACCCCCAGAGACCAGCCTTGTGAAGCTGGTAGGAAAGATGTACTCGCTTAAGTGCAGGTGAGTTCAGACCACTAATCAGTTTGTGTTCAGTGAACCTGGTGGTTTTGCTATTTGATCCAGTTCTCCTTCCACTTTGCTGTCTACACCTTAGATGGTTTCAGGTCAGGGGTCTACAAACTTCTTGGCCTAAAGTATGCATACATGCCCATGCATGTCGTATATTATCAGCATTGTACAAGCTTGATTTTGCATGAGTGCTTGTGTGAGGGGTGTAAAGAGACCTGCAACTGTAGTTTAAACATGCACAAACACGTTTATTGCTAAGAACATTTTGAGAGAAAAAGCACAGACGCTGAACAAGGATGAATCTTTCTAGTGTGCAAGTGTCGACTGCCTATGTTCATGAACACTATCAAATAATGTATGTTTTGAAAAGAGGTTGTGCACATACCCATAAAAAATAATAAGTATACTTTGAGGTTAAAGGGATATTTATTTTGGACACAAAATTGATGGACTGCAGCTTTAAATTGCTTCATATTTTGTGCTCCATTTTATATTTTGTGTTCTTATCCCACAATTCTGACTTTTTCTTGCAGTTGTGAGTTTTTGACTTTTTTTTGATTATTGTAAGATAATTCCAGATAATAAGTCCAATTCTGAGAGGGCAAAGTCTGATGTTTTCTCAATTACGATTTATTTTTTTGATAATTGGTCCTGAGTAGTTTAAATTAATTTATTGGCGGCCACTGCTTTGGTTTTTAAATGAAAAACGCATAGGTATTCAGCGCATATCAAATGATCTATAGTAACGGGTCTAATCTAATGCAGTAAGCACATCATTGTATCCTGTGCCAAGGACCAAATACTTACTAACACTGACACTTCATTAAAAGTAAAGTTCAATTCATTTTAAAATTCTAAATAAATCAAAAAGTTCAAATAACTTTACCCATCATGTACACTAATTGCTGGAAGGGGTTAAACAAGCAGTGATATAGAAGCAGGAGTTGATGATCTTCTGCTGAGACCACACATCCACTAAAATACAAGATCAGTAAGTGAACATCCCTGCGTCTTTTGATAGGTTTTGTGAAGAGGTTTTCAGAGGGCCGCTCTCTGTACAGGAGGATTGGGTCATGCATCTACAGCAGCACATCCTCAAGCTGAAGACGGATTCAGCCTCGAGCCCCTCACCGCAGCCTGCTCTCAGTCACAGCGAAGCACCGCTGCTTATTGGCCCTCAGGCTGTCTAGATGCTCTTTCTGCTGCGGTCGTTCTTTTCAAAATGATGCAATTACACTACACTGACTTTATAGCTTTATTACCTGGACCTTGACTGTCAACTGTGATGTGGATTTGTCTTTGGAAGTTTGGAAGTTTTTTTTTTTTTCTATTTTTAGATGAGTTTTTGTAAGACACTACTGAAAGAGTTTGACCACAGCATACCTGTTGTTTGATTGGGATGATTTGAATGTATTTCACGTTTGTATTGTATTTCACTGTTTATAATGTGCCCTTTTGTCAAGATTTCAAACCAGTTGTTTTATATTGTAAAGTTGTAAGTTTGAAATAGTACTTGGTGTTTCATTTTTAAATAAGGTTTTATTGTTTTATGAACAAAATTGTGTAGACCAGCGTTTGGTCGTTAAAATGAAGTTCTTACTTTTTAACATAGTACTTAGAATTTTAAAAACAGTGCTTTTCACTTGAATGAATGATTTTCAATGCCAAAAGACCAATAAAAGGGATTTCTACAGATTTTCATTGATACGTACTTTCAGGATTTGTTCAGTTTAAGCAGAAACCAGCACTACTTCACTGCAGGCCTTGTCAAGTGATTCCAGCATTAAACTGAGACTTAACTCATTCGAGGAGCCGTTTTTTCTAATATTTACAACAGTACTAGTTAAGTTTGTCAACAGTTTTGATTCTATTACATGTACTTGTGTATTTGTGTTTGTACAACACTGTGGCAGTGTCTGGTTGGAGCAAAGGCTGTGTTATTCTGCTGTTATTTTATTAATAACAGGAGAGATTAATAAATACTTTCCAGAACATACATGGAAATCGTATATGTTTCCATATACATTATTTCTCATGTGATATGTGAGGTTTGTTCACTTTCTCTCAGGCTTTGCAAGGTTTTTATTCAAATTCATTTTAATCAATCTGTCAATGACAAGTTGTAGTCCTTGCAAAAGGATGTTACTAAATTCAGTATTGAGACAACAAATTTCATAACCAGTTAATAAAGACTTTGAATCTATTTACTGTGTTGTTGGTCGTTTATATGCAGTACATATTGATTTCCCCCATCCTAAAAAGCACTGCTGAGTCCTCAACAGTCAATTTAGCATAAGATTTGTCTTTTATATCAGAGACATAATAAGAGAGCGATATTCCCAGAGCTGCTCTCCCTTTCCGCTTTTTTATAGCTGTTTTTCACTCGAGGTCTGCTAATGCTATATTCCTGTGTAAATGAAACCATCCTGTTTCAAGAGTACGGTCTGCTTCCTGCAGTGAAGAGTCTGTGTAAACCAGCTGTGCTGAGAGATGTTAATTACAGGACATATAGACTGGGCCGACACATTTATGGAGCTCTTGCATGAATAAAGGGTCCTTTCAGAGAGCGAAAGAGGTTTTGTGGCTCTTAGAGGCTCTTGTGGAACAGGCTGTTCCAGGATAAACTGAAATATTATGTGCATCAGAGAGTCTTGCTGATTTACACAAACTTATTTAATGCTGCATGTTGAATTATTATAAAAATGAATGTACAGTTGTGTTCAAAATAATAGCAGTGTTTTTTAAAACGTGAGTAAAGCTCAGAATTCTTATCATATTTTTATTTCCATTTATTGGGAACACTGCGCATTATATTTTACATCAAAACATGAAGAAAAACTATCAATATTTTAATTACTTTACAGAAAATGAGGGAAAAATGATATTGGGCTGTTCAGAAAAATAGCAGTGTCTGCCTTTTTCAATACAAACTCAAATTTTTACTTCACAAAACTGAAAAAACGTTAAGATTTAGCTTTCCCGTCAATCACTAAACTAATATTTAGTTGAATAACCGCTGTTTTTGAGAACTGCTTCACATCTGTGCTGCAAGGAGTCAAGCAACTTCTGGCTCTTGTAAACAGATATTCCAGCCACAGATGATTTGGCAAGTCCTCTGTATTTCTTAGTTTTGCCTCAGAAACAGCATTTTTGATGTCACCCCACAAGTTTTTTATTGGGTTAAGGTCCAGGGATTGGGCTGGCCACTCCAAAACTCCAGTGTTTGGGGACTGCAGACAGTTTGTCAGTCAACCCCCAAACACTGAATTAAAGCCACAGTACACTCTGAAGACTGTGAAGCATGGTGGTGCAAGCATCATGATATGGGGCTGTTTCTCTTACTATGGTGTCAGGCCTATTTATCACATGGATCAGTTTGCTTATAACAAAATACTTCAAGAGGTCATGCAGCCCTATGCTGAAGAGGAAATGCCCTTGAAATGGGTGTTTCAACAAGACAATAACCCCAAACTCACCAGTAAGCGAGCATCATCTTGGTTCCAGAACAACATTAAAGTTTTGGAGTGGCCAGCCCAATCCCTGGACCTTAACCCAATAAAAAACGTGTGGGGTGACATCAAAAATGCTGTTTCTGAGGCAAAACTCAGATATACAGATATACTTGTTAAATCATCCGTGGCTGGAATATCTGTTTACAAGAGCCAGAAGTTGCTTGACTCCATGCAGCACAGATGTGAAGCAGTTCTCAAAGACAGTGGTTATTCAACTAACGAATTCTGAGCTTTACTCACGTTTTTAAAAACAATGCTACTATTTTGAACACAACTGTATATAAAGAAAGAGAGATCCATGCTTTTTGGTGAGGTTTGTATGGCTGTAGTATGATATTTGAGAAAATGGAGCTCGCACTCAAAAAGAAGAAAACACCTAAATTCTTGATTCGTACAAATTCGTACGATCTTCCCTTTATATAGCTCAGATATAAATACACAAAGTAAATCAAAAAATACCTTTTTCAAAGATTTTTGCATTCCTAAAATAAATAATACACAAAAAGAACTACTAGGAGCTCACGTCACCCTGTTGGAAGTTAAAACTGCAATCAGGGAAATCTCCAGGGCCTGATGGTTATTCACTGGAATTTTTTAAGATTATGAATGATAATTCTGTATAATTATCATACTTCCTGTGATGCTACATTCAATTTCACGAGCAAAATCAGTCTGGCAAAGCTGCCGTTTTAGAGCATTTCTGTTACAAAAACAGTGGGAAACAATGAGAAACAAGCTCTCCTTATGGGCAATACAGGCTAAATCTGAAGATGCTCTGTGGGTAGATATAGAACAAGAGTTTTGTAACCCAATTTCCTTGATCAACTTACTCGACCAGAAAACTCAAATTCCTGACAAGGTAAAAGAAAAGTGACCAGTAACACCAACTTTACCATATTTACATGGGCTCTCAATTTGGTAGCTGGATTAATTTGGGAATATACAGGATATATGATCTCTTCCATAAGGATATTTTATGTCATTTGATGAATAACATTTAAAGAGTAATATCCCAAAAAAGATTAGACACATTTCGTTCATACTAGACATGGCAGTCTCACCCTGAATAGCTCTGATTTCTCTTTGGATAGATTTTTTTCTTAAGAATACTGAAGTTAAGCACTTCATATCCAAATTTTACTCCATTAAAAAAAAAGTTTAAAGCAGAACAATCTGATTTTACTGCAGAAGGCATGGAGTAAGAACTTAAAATGTGACATTGACGAAAACGTCTGGGATGATATTATCAGACTACGTGATTTTTGTGTCACTTCACTTCTGTTAAGTCCCATTATTCTACGATATTTTCCCTATTAAAATGACAGTTTAATTTTCCTGACATCATTTTTAATGAAACTTTGGACCTGAAGTGGGAAAATATGATTTCTGGAAAGGTCAGCGGTAACCTTTTCAGAGGAAATTATTAAAAGAAATCCTAAAATGACAACTGAATCAGAATGCGTTCAGTGCAACAAAACAGTGTTTCTCTGCAAGAGCCCCTCATGTATAGAAATCAATGAGGGCTAAACATGAAGAGGTGGCTGAACTGGGGTATACAGGATTGAAGCATCAGACCCTTGAGGATAGTTGTTGGCCCAGAACAGATACAGGTAGGCAGAGAAAAGACCTCAGCAAAGAAGATGGAAACGCAACAGCTTTTTGGATTAATTCAAAAATAAATATTGCACATGCTGGTGAGAAAGGACCTGATCTTAAGGGATAGGTTGTCCAAAAATGAAAAATCTGATCATTTATTCACTCTCAAGTTGTTCCAAACCTTTGTGAATTTTCTTTTTCTGAGCACAAAAGATAACTTGAAGAATGTGGGTAACCAACTGTTGCTGGTCCCCATTGACTTCCACTGTATTGTTTTTCTCATACTATGGAAGTCAATAGGGACCGTAAATGATGACAGAATTTCCATTTGGGTGAAAAATCTATCTTTAAGTTAAGTCAGATCTTGGGACAAAATCTGCTATTATCTGCTAAAATATAATCTGTTTATTTAATAGCCACAGGACATTTATTTAGATTTTCTTAAAGTACAACAGACTGGCTAAGTTTGAGACTTAAAAAAAGTCCAAGAGGCCTGAGAAAAGGGATTCTGGTTAAAACCGTGAGATGACAATATTGACTCCAACTTGTATTCAAACGAGGCTGTAATCCTTGATAGATGATTCATAAACTTTAAGGTTTGGCAGCCGGGAGCAGGTTCTCACACAACTTGTGGCTTTGCAATCAGAGCTCTCCGAGGAGCCGTTTTTCAGTGCGAGATGAACTTTTTTTTTTTTCCATCTTAAGCTGCCTCACAATGTTCAACAAAAATGATGGCCATTTAAGAATAATTCACACAATTTATGTTTTAAAACCTCATTCAATGGAATATATTTTATTAAACTGTCGTATTAAAAAATAAACTGTACGATAACTTACAGCAGCTTTGGCAGTCAAACCCACAGTGAAAAAATTACAATAAGAGAACTGAAAAACAGAAAATCTTAGCATTTCATTTTTTCTGGATTTACAGCTCATATTACAAATACCATGCATCTGATGATGTATCCTCGCAAGACAAAATGCTTTCTAGCTGTTCTAATGCTTATCCTGCTATTGGGAACAAACAGTTTCTTCCCTGGGCTGCTCTCTGCATCTTTGGTTTCCTCTGCTGATGACAGTGATTCTGCATTTGGAGTGGACTCTCATATAACACGACTGGATCTATCCGGAGCAGACGCTGCCAAAGCTCAGGTAAGATGATCTCATACGAAAGGATGTTTGAACTTCTTGATGAATGGCATAGTTCTGCTTAATATCACTCATGTATTGTGTTATCTTGTAGGTCATGGGGAAGAATCACGTGTCTCGTGATAATTACTGGTGGTTGGTAATATTGTGGACTTATTCAGTTGTTCCTCTCTCATCAGGGATATTTGTAGCTGTTATGTGAGCATGTTTATTTTTCTTTTCTCAGATATACTTGGAAATGACTCTTCACTGCAGGTGAAATTTAACAAGGGTTAGAAATTATGTTCTAAATATTTTATCTTTAATTTTTTTTACACTGGAGTGTATTTGTATGTAATAATAAGAAATATTAAAATGATGTCTATGTTGACTGAATTACTTTTTTTTTTTCTTGTTTACACTTTAAAGTACAAAAATAATTATTGGGTGACAGACAAAAGACAGCAGATGCGACAACATCTATAAAAGTATCCATAAGATGACAGGATGAGCAGACGGAAAGATGAAAAGAGGAAGCCAGTTACATAACAGTGTTAATGATGGGGCCATAGAGAAACTCTCAAATGTGTTATGAATCCTTCTTTACAGCTCAGTCCAAACACACACTAAAGTGACTAGCTGACTTTACATTTTCCTTTATTAGTATTTATTTAGTTATTTATTAAATTACAGGCCTTCTGAACAACATACTAAACAACCCATCTTCTGTCTGAAGACATACACTTTTAATAAAAGTGGTTCAAATGGTTCTTCACAGTGATGTAGAGCCATTTTTGGTTCCAGGTTCAAAGGTTCATTAAACAATCATCTCTTTCTTACCTTTTTCTGACTATGGAGAGCCAGATGATCTGATTTCATCAGAAATACCTTAATTTGTGTTCTGAAGATGAACAAAAGTCTTACTGGTTTGGAAAAACAGGACAGTGGGTAATTAATGACAGAACTTTCATTTTGAATCATCTACCACTGTTGTCCTCCTTGGATCTCCAGGCCATTTTATGTTGCTAAGCCCACCGGTGTGCATTCTTTTTTCTAAGAATGTGCCGAATTTTTGATTTGTTAATTGTCCAATTACTTCCTCCAATTTTGAGGAGAATAGCCTCAGAGTGTGAATTTTATATAACTGTCACTTGAATATGTTTTGGACAGCAGCTACAATAATATAATATGGAACTGACTATGTATAAATAAAGAAAAAAAGTCCATTTTTTTCAGTTGTTCCTCAATATGACCATCGGATGCGGGGGACTAATGAATCCACAATGACGCATAAACTATAATGTTTATTCAGTGTGACACATGATTTACTAACAGTAATCAATTTATTCAGGCAAGTCTCCACAAAACTGACCCTGAAAAGAGGAAGAATTTTCAAAACCTCAAGAGAACTTTCAGGAGCCAAAATATTCAGATCAGCTGCAGGAAATATAATATTGATGCAGGAAAAAAACTAAACAAACTATAACTA
The DNA here is from genome assembly GCA_034779775.1 of Enteromius afrohamiltoni. Taxonomy (NCBI): domain Eukaryota; kingdom Metazoa; phylum Chordata; class Actinopteri; order Cypriniformes; family Cyprinidae; genus Enteromius; species Enteromius afrohamiltoni. Next base: position 3,910,219 of record JAUYWG010000039.1, on the reverse strand, counting down.
AACAAAAGCGAGAAGTGAACATCAGTGTGTGAAATAAAACACTTTTGTTAAATGTACTATTAATATCCTTAGGTGTAAAACTTTTTAATAATAATAAAAAACTATTTATAAATATATATAAATAAATATATTACTTTTTTGACTGAACCAACTAAATCTAACAGAACTCAAGTCAGTCTATTGTTTTTAAAGCTTGACAAAGGCAATTATATGCTCTGTAAAACTAATTTTACAAAATGTCTATAAAAAGATGTTTTGAATCTGTCCTGAGGCATGTTCCTCTGCCACACTTACACGAAAGATGATCTGAGTTGTCAAAACAGACACGAGACACATTTCAGAAAGAGTCTGTCACATGACTGAATGAGAGGAATGTTCTCAGCACATAATTCATGTGAGCACACGTAACAATATGTGGCTGAATATTAATAATAATATCCTGGACAGCGAGTAGACTCTCGGAATAAATTTCCAGATGATTCCTTTTTTGATGTTTGGCCTCTCTGACGGTCTAGCGACCGCATTGGCTTACAGATGGGCTATTTTTAAAGCAGTCTGAATCAATGACAAATCCAGAGGGTCTCAACCCTTCATGAAGACCAAAAAAGAGTCTGATTACTAGTAGCTTCGGTCCAGTGTCTATCACAAGAAAATAGTAAAAGTTTTATTTGTATTCTTCCCAAATATGTTCAAAAAGTTAAGAAGGTTTTGAAGAAATTTAGCATTACTTGATCACCAGTATCATCTGCAGTGAATGGGTGCCGTTAGAATGAGAGTCCAAACAGTAATCCACACAACTCCAGTCCATCAATTAACATTTTTTGGGATAGGATCAACAGTTTAATTACAGATGTAACTAGAAATTAATCATAGCTTTAATTACATGTTGATGTTTTAGCATATAAGTACAATGTAAAATATGTATGTACACAATAAATACATTGTCTCTATTGAAGCCATTCACACTGGGAAGCTAAATCTAATACTCTTTGGCAATCACAGCAGTTTATGGTTAATGCCAAACTGCTAGTAGTTTTTTCGCTCCACAGTGTCTGACTCATTCATTGGTTGTGATTCATTTTTTCTGTATTTACATTCCCTTGCACTTACAATTATTCTGAGAAGTGCAAATATGCAGTAAGTGAAAAAATTACTTGTATTTGTAAATGGCACGTGCATCCTTGTTGGACTTTATAAACAAAACATCAAATAGCTTTTCCTTCAAAGCTATATTCTGTTGAGTACAAAATAGTTTTTTGAAAAATCTCAACAACAAAGTGTCCTTTCTGAGAAGAAAGTTGTGATAAACAAATGGAATCTATGAGCGTTCGCGTTCTGAATAATAAACCTCTAGACACTGTTGAAAGACAAGAACAATTCCGTAACAAGGATCTGGAGACTTGTTTTGTAATGTTTCTCAAACGTTGCCTAACCTTCTCTTTTTCTCCAGTTTTTTTTCCTTCTCACTGACTGATTCTCACACTATCTGATTTCTCTTTTTCTGCAGATTCCACTAGTAGTGCTACAAAATGTTAAAACGGATGGTCTGTGAAATGAACTGTCTTAAAATGTTAATTGTCATCCTTAGGAGGTTCAACAAAATATAATATTAGATTTAATTTATATATGCATTTATTCATTAATTGTATTTATTTGTAATTTTCTCATCTAAATAAAGCAGACATGTTATAAAAAACAATGCATCATGAAAAAATTAATTAAATGCAATAGAAAAGATTAAATGTGTTTAAAACAAAGTATGTTTCTACCTAATTAGTTGTGTTGAATGATACTGTCAGGATCAGCTGGATGTGCCAGCCCAGGACAGGGCATGGCGCTCCAGCGCCCAACGAACTCTATCTTTTGTGTTTGTTTTCATGCACTCATTGCCACCAACTCATGTCTCCGCCCTGCTTGTCAGTTGTCATGGTGTTTCATTGTTAGCTCCACCCATTGACATAGTTTCACTTTTATAAAACCCGGATGTGTTTGCGTGTTGCCACGGTACATTGAACTGTCAATCTAATCGGTCTTGTGTTTCCACCCGTGTTCTCGTTCTGAGTATCTCTGTTTGGACTTATCATTGCCAACCCTTGCTCGTGTCTGGATTATCACCTTTGCTTCTCCCCTGAGATTCTGTTTGCTGTTTGTTACCACTCTGTTGCTTAAGCCAACTCCATTCATGTCTGCCTGTGATTGTGCCTGCCTGACCGTGATTATTATATAATCTGCATATGAATCCGCTCGCATTCTCGCCTCGTCCGTACTCTCTCTCAGCCATTTGTGACAGATACACTGTAAAAAATGGTATTTAAAACTATGTTCTTCTTAGTTTTTTCTTATAGGTTATGTTTATTAGGGTTGTATGTTACATGTAATGTTGTTAAAAGAATGTTTATTGCATATTTCAGTTTAATGAGTCTCACCATGATGGTGTTTAGTGTTTGTGTGAATGACTCTGAGCACCTTCTGAATATGTTCATATCTAAGAGCTGCCTTGAGATGGGCTTTTGTTCATCACGTGACTTTGTCATCACCACCTGCATTTGGTGATTACTGGTGAACAATAGTGATGGGAAGATAGAATCATTTTACTGACTTGGACCTTTGAGTGTTGTTCAGCAAAATGAACAAATTTTCTTGGGATTAATTTCATTCATTTCGTCCATTTTAGCATAATATAATTAAAACGTTACCTGATTTCTCCCTAACACATCTACAGCTTCCACAAATGTTGATTACACTACGAACAAGACAAAACTATAATGCTATAAGAAACAGAAAAGATTAATTCATTGTTTATCTGGGTCTTTAATCTATGATTCGCTCACCTCGCCTCGTTCATTAATCACGTGACAGCTCCATAAGCGTAACATATGTAGCCTTAGCCGGAAACAGAATTGATTAGTTAGTCTCTAGAGTCGGGTTTAAGTCATTCGTTCTTTTGTCATGTGACCACTTGGCACTTACCGGCTCAGTACCCCGAAACAGGTGAATCAGAACCTATATGATGTTGCGCAAATGCGCATGCGCGAATGAATGAAGCACTCCCACGAGACCACTCGTTCTTCCTGAGTCACATTAAAGATTCGTTCAAAATGAACAAATCGTTCAAGAATGACTCAGCACTAGTGTATAAAGGTACATAGCAGATTTCAGTACATTATATCAGTTAATGAAATTACAGTATTTAACTGTCAATTTTACTTAAACCAGCAAAACCTTGTATGTTGTTACCGTATATTATTGTCACGAGCCGCGCCTCTGTGGCCCTCTCCGCCCGCCAGCAGCGGGAACCTTCGCCGGAGTATTTATGGTTCCACCCGGACTTTTTAGGATCCCGTACCTCGGCGTTTGCGTGCCGCTTTCTCCCGCCAAACTGGACTACTTAAGCTCGGACTTTTGAACGAACAAGTCGCGAAGTCTCGATTTGCCCC
>JAUYWG010000039.1:3859157-3906682 GCA_034779775.1 Enteromius afrohamiltoni | reverse complement strand
GTTACGGCCTTGTGGGAGGGCCGCAGGATGACGTTTCCCTCTTACCAGAGTTTCCTGCGTCAGTTCCGGGAGGTCTTCAATCATTCTGTTGATGGCAAAGACGCTAAGGAGGAACTACTCAGTCTCAAGCAGGGCTCTACGTCCGCAACGGAGTTTACCATGACGTTTCGTACGCTCGCTGCACAGACCGGCTGGGACTGCGACCCCCTCATGTCGCTATACCGAAGGGCTCTATGAGAGGACTTACAAGCTGAACTGGCCTGCCGCGGGGAGGATCTCACTTTACAGCAATACATGGAGCTGGCGATTCGCACGGACCAACTGATGCGCTCCAGGCGGGTGCGGCGTCCCGCGGCCACCGCAACGACCTCCATGCTTGTAGCCCCTCCTAGCCCAGAGCCCATGCAGATCGGAGCCGCACGCATCTCACAGGAGGAGCGCGATCGTTGTATGGGGCAGGGCCTCTGTCTCTACTGTGGGAAACCTGGACATCTCCATGCCACCTGCCCCGTTCGACCAGTGAGAACTAGAGCTTATTGGGTGACTGCCGTTTCCTTGGACTTTGCTATGAAGTTAGAGGTAGAATTAAGACTGGAGGAGAAACGCATCACCACTAGGGCTTTTGTGGACTCTGGGGCAGCGGGTAACTTTATTGACACCCAATTCGCTACTGATCACAATCTTCCTTTGCTCCCATGTTCCCCCGTCATGGCCGTCGCAGCCCTCGATGGAAGGCCCATCGGACCCGGCACTGTAACCTGCCAGACCGCACCCTTGACCCTCTGCACCAGTTTGCTCCACATTGAACGCATCCATCTACTCGCCATCTACTCCCCCGAGCATCCGATAATTCTGGGACTCCCTTGTCTTGAACGTCATGACCCCGTAATCTACTGGAGTCAACATCAGGTTCTTCGCTGGTCCACCTACTGTCACAAGAACTGCCTACACACTCCACCCCGTCAAATCAGCCATCTTAAACTCGCACCTGAGGAAATCACAGACACCACAGCACTCCTTGCAGTATACCAGGACCTTCTTGAGGCCTTCAGCAAGGAGCGGGCCACACGACTACCATCTCACAGGCCCACTGACTGCGCAACTGACCTGGTTCCAGGAGCTGTGATACCCCGCGGACGAGTCTTCCCCTTGTCTCAGCCCGAGACGGAGTGTATGGACCAGTACATCAGGGAGGAACTGGCTAAAGGTTTCATTCGGCCCTCGACATCCCCCACGTCCGCAGGCTTCTTTTTTGTTAAGAAGAAGGACGGAGGCCTGCGGCCCTGCATTGATTACCGGGCATTAAATGAGGTGACCGTCAAGTTCCGCTACCCGCTGCCCCTGGTGCCCTCCGCCCTGGAACAGCTACAGTCAGCCCGCTATTTCACGAAATTGGACCTCCGCAGTGCCTATAATCTGGTACGGATCTGCGATGCTTCAAGAGTCTGCCCTGGAACCCCGAGTGTGAGAGCGCCTTCGAGGGATTAAAATCTAAGTTTACTACGGCACCCATCCTCCGGCACCCCGACCCCGCTCGGCAGTTCTTCGTTGAAGTAGACGCCTCCAGCTCCGGGGTGGGAGCCGTACTCTCCCAACGCCAGGGATGCCCAGAGAAACTGTACCCCTGCGCCTTCTACTCGCGCAAATTGAACCCTGCCGAGCGGAACTATGACGTTGGGGACCACAAGTTGCTCCCTATGAAGGCAGCCCTGGAGGAATGGCGGCACTGGTTGGAGGGGGCCAGGGAACCTTTTGTTGTCCTCACCGACCATCGCAACCTGGAGTACCTCAGGTCAGCCCAGAGACTCAACGCCCGTCAAGCCCGCTGGTCTCTGTTTTTCTCCCGGTTCCAATTCAAGATCACTTATCGGCCGGGCAGCAAGAACGGTAAAGCTGATGCCCTGTCTCGCTTGCATGATCAGCCATCAAAACCCACTGGCCCCGAAACTATCATTCCTCCGACCCTCATTGTGGCTCCCGTACTCTGGGACATCATGCACAAGATCCATGAAGCCCAAAGCTCCGACCTTGCTCCCCCTGAATGCCCAGCAGACAAGGCTTTCGTCCCCGAGGGCTTGAGAGACCGCCTCCTGCACATGGTCCATGACAACCCCAGTGCAGTTCATCCCGGTATCCTAGCTTCTACCGATCTTGTTAGGAACCGGTTCTGGTGGCCGACTCTCTCAGCGGACTATCAGCGCTTTGTTACCCGTTGCGCCTCATGTCAGATGTCCAAAGCCTCCAGACAACGACCAGTGGGTCTCCTCCAGCCCCTGCCCATACCACAGAGACCCTGGTCTCACATCACCGTCGACTTTGTCACCGACCTCCCGGTCTCAGAGACTTCCACCACTATCCTCTCAGTAATTGACCGGTTCTCAAAGGCCTGCCTTTTGGTTTATCCCGCTGCCCAAGATACCCTCCACCTGGGAGACCACCCAGTCCCTGCTGGAGCACGTGTTCCGTTATTACGGCCTCCCGGAGGACATAGTCTCTGATCGAGGTCCACAGTTCACCTCTAGGGTGTGGAAAGCGTTCTGCCAGCAGCTGGGAATCAACGTGAGCCTCACCTCGGGGTACCATCCGGAGTCCAACGGTCAGGTTGAATGCCTCAATCAAGAGCTGACCTGCTTCCTGCGCACTTACTGCCACAGCAACCAGGAGGACTGGAAGAAGTATCTTATCTGGGCGGAGTACGCCCAGAACTCCCTCCGCAAGCCAGCCACGGGTATGACTCCATTCCAGTGTGTACTCGGGTTTCAGCCCCCCTTGTTCCCTTGGTCTGGGGAGCCCACAGACCTCCCTTCGATCGACCACTGGCTTCGACGAAGTGAGCAGACCTGGGACGCTGCTCACACACAGCTCCAGCAGGCCATCCGAAGAGTTGCTGCCCAGGCCGATCGTCGACGGCGTCCTCACCCCATCTACGAACCCGGCCAGTGGGTTTGGCTCTCCGCAAGGGACCTCCGTCTCCACCTCCCATGCCGCAAGCTCAGCCCGAGGTACATGGGTCCTTTCAGAATTATAAGACAAATTTCACCAGTATCATATCGCCTTGAACTCCCTGCCGGTTATCGAATCTCACCCACTTTTCATGTTTCCCTGTTAAAGCCCGCTGCCGCCCCAGACGGGGAGGGGGACCAGGACGAGGTTGCGGCTCCCGAGGCTCCCCCTCTGCTCCAAGAGGACGAAGGCATCTACCAGGTCCGAGAGATCCTGAACTCCAGACGTCGGGGGCGTATCCTACAGTACCTTATCGACTGGGAGGGTTTCGGCCCAGAGGAGAGATCCTGGGTCAATGCACAGGACATCCTGGACCCTTCACTCACCGAACGCTTTCATCTGGATCACCCAGAGAGGCCGGCCCCCAGACCACGTGGTAGGCCCCGACGTCGGACTGTCTCTTGCTTCAGGAGCCGCTCGCAGGGGGGGGGGCTCTGTCACGAGCCGCGCCTCTGTGGCCCTCTCCGCCCGCCAGCAGCGGGAACCTTCGCCGGAGTATTAATGGTTCCACCCAGACTTTTTAGGATCCCGTACCTCGGCGTTTGCGCACCGCTTTCTCCCGCCGGACTACTTAAGCTCGGACTTTTGAACGAACAAGTCGCGAAGTCTCGATTTGCCCCGGCTATCGTTTCTGAGCGTTTTTCACTGTTATTCTTTGCTAACCCGTGTTTGATTTACTGCCTGTTATTTGTTTCCGCCTTTTTGACGCCTGTCCCGACTTATTGCTTGTTCCTTGACTACGATTTTGCCTTATCCTCTGTTGTACTGTCTGCCCTGTGATTTCGACCATTGCCTGTCTGACCATTCTAATAAACTGAGTTGCTAATGGATCCGCAAGAGCCCCGCGAGTCATTACAATTATGGTACAATTCCGCCAACCACAGGTGGCATTTTTTTAACCATAATTTTTATGGAATTTTTATAATATATATCTATAATATATTATCTATAATATATCATATCATTACATCACTTCATATCTAAATAATTTGTTCCTCCAATGCTTTAAAAAAAGTTTCTGAATTCGTTCTTACATTAAGATCAGATAACTGCAGTTCTCATTAATCACTCATCTGCACTTTTTCTTTTTTTCAGGTTTACTGTAATTCCAACAGACCTCACTCTCAAAGGAGACAAAGACCTTTGTGTTTTAAGGAGCACAGACTGACCCGAAACTTCAAACCCAACCCATAACGTCATAGTCTTCTGCGAAGAGCTCGCAATCTCTGTTAAATTCAGAAGTTATGAGACAATCTCTCATCATCTCACTTTTATTCCATGTCCCACATTAAAGATGTACGTCCACATGTGATTAATAGCTCTGAAAAATGCTTTTCATTTCTCAGGAGTCTTCAAAGAGCACAAAGCCTCCGGAAAGATCGAATCCTTTGAGAAATACACTGTGTGTGCCAGAGACATGAACTAATAGTGTTTTGTTCACAACATAGTCTTCACAACTTTTCCAGATGCAAAACAGTGTAAGACTTTAAATTGTAATGTGACGTGTTCTCTCTTCTTAATATATTCTCTTATTCTAATACAATACAATCTACACTACAGATTTCATTAACAAAACTCTACAAATGCTCAAACTTATGTTTTGACTATTAACATTTATTCTTATTATGGATTAAGCATTATGTTTATTAAGTAACAAGTAGGTCTACTATTTTTTTTCTTTTAAATGCATTTTACCATATCTAAATACATTCCCTTGAATTCTGCATTTCAACCAGAAAACACAGAAAACTGGCTATTGTTGTAATTGTGGGCGGGGGTCATCAGTTCGTCTGACCAATAGACGATGGAGGGAAGTGTTAAAATCATCTGAAAACACACCATATTTGTGCAATTTGGCTTGGTTATATTAGTGACACAGAAGTGAGTTTGAGTTTTTATTTTCTTATTTGATCAGTAACCTTAAAATAACCTTAAAGTAACCATGATCTGATTTCTTTCCTTAGCAATTGTATGTCATTTGTGTCATAACCATTCTTTCTTTGAAATCTGTTATCCTGAAACTTTCATATACAGGTTTAAATTAGATTTTAAATCACAGATTTGTGAGTAGTTCACACTAAATATTTCAATCTTCTGGATTGAATCTTCTTGTCATTTTCAGGTCCAGACTGTTGGGAACGCAGTTCAAAGGAAAACCTACGTGTTAAACTTGGCAGAATGAAATATAGAGGAATTAAGCAGCTGCTGCCTTTCTGGATATGTAATCCATGTGAATGTGAACCCTGTTTTTGGTAAAGAAGATTAAAGCAAGAATTCATCCAGGTCAAGCAGGAAGAAAAACAACCCAGTGGACACTATACCTCACGCCTGGAATTCTCACATATAAAGTCATTTAAAGAGTCAGCAGAGAGGCTTGCCTGAGCAGTAAAACACTAGAGCATCACCGAATAAATTCAGCTTGCAAGGACATTAAAAACATTGGGAGAATGTCATTAAAGGACTATGTGAGGTTCGGTGCAAGTTAAGCTCATTTAGCAACATAAATTTGATTTCTAAAAATTATTTTACACTTGGTCAGCCTATAAATGTTACATGTATGCATTTGGCAGATGCTTTTATCCAAAGCAATCAACATTGCATTCAAGGCCAATTCTTGGTATTTATTAAGGTAATCATTTTTGTTTCTCCGGGGAATCAAACCCAAGACTTGGTAATTGCTGTCCTGCTCTTCTGGTTGAAGTAAGGCAAAATGTTAACATATAAAATATACATGCACAAGAAATATCTGTGAAAAGAGCGCTTGCTAACATCCTTTTTCGGTCAGGTTTCTTCACCATGAATACGTGGCTAAAACTGATAAAAACCCTAAAATAACTTTAAATTCCCATAACCATAAAATGACACTTAGAAAAGCTTGTAAAGGAAATTTTACAGGTAGTTTACTTGTATTTTGAATTTCCCATTACATTGTGCTTGAAGCAACTTGTCATTTTCAAGTGTGTTATAACAGAATAATTAACTGAATTTTTTCATATACAACTATAAGCATCATATTTTATCCTATTAAATCCAAAATTTGGCCTCACTCCCTCACCACAATCTCTCTCTTTTAAGAAAAATATGTCCTCAAAAAAATCCCTTTTATACATTTTATCCACTCAGACTTTTCATTTGTATCTAATTCATCAGGGGGGTTTTGACTAAAGAAATACAAAATATTAATGTCCTGAAAGCTGACAATATTAAATGGTAACACTAGAGGTCCTGTAATGGCTATTTAGGGAGTAGTTTTCCCAAATTACTAAAATCAGTTCATTCACAGTCTGGATTCTCCACAGCTGCAATTTGATATACCAGTATCAACAGCTGTGGAAGAACAAGAACCATAAAAACAGGAAATCTTCTAAACTAATGTGCATTTTCTCACTTTTTTTAAGATATGAGAGGGGCTTTGGTTGTTAAAGTATAGTATTTCAAAGTTTAAATTAGTACGAGATCAAACAATGATTGGCTGACACCTGCTTTACCGCCACAGACCACCTAGGGTCACGGGCCCCACTGAAAGACCCCTGTATAGGGAGGGGGCAGAACAAATAAAGTTTCATTTATTTATACTATTATGTAATACCACAGGGGGCTGAAACTCCAAAAGGTTCTTTCTACTACTATTGATAGACACTCTTTCACACACATAACCTTCCAGATGTTTTCGCCTCTCGTGCAGAGAGGATGTTAAAGACAGCTGGAAAGGTCTTATACATCCCACCATAACATTTGTCCTGTGTTTCAAATGATATTTCAAAGGACAAGCCTCTGTTTACAGCAAAAGCATCTGAAATGGAAAATTTTAATACCTTATGGTGTAAAATAACAAATAAAATAACAAAAAAAACATACTGCTTAAGCAAATATGGGCTACTACTGTATAGTTCTTTAAGGCTCATTTCACTTCCAAGAGCAAGTGTTGTATTTTTTGAGATTTTACTAACAAATACAGTACATTTTAGGTTTAACATTGGTCCTCAAATTTGATTGGTCAAGCTTCTTTAAAAGTGTGCTGTTTGCACAGAATAATTGTTATTGCTATGGTTTTCTGTGTTTGTTTCAGACAAACTGTTAGTCTTTGCATTTATAGTGGGGATTTTTTAGTTACTCTTTCTGCAGTTTACTGCACAACGGTACGTCATACAGACTGTATATATTAGAAACAAACCCTAACAACTTGAACTCTTCTGTTTATACACAAAGCTCAAACTTTGGGGGAGGAGGGGGGAGGAAGCATGAAGATCCACCCCTACATTGTGTCACTGTAGATTATATAAAAGTACAAGTATAAAAGTGTACAAATCAGTTCAAGCAAATTTATGCAAATTAGCCACCAATTAACCAAAACATAAAATAATCAGAAATTAACTAAAATAACTAACAAAAAATAACTGGCAACATTCTAAGATAACCCATTATGTTTATTAAAATGTACTTTTAAAGCAATATCATACAATTACGCAAATAAATATACTCTTTCTCACATGATACTGTGAAGATTATTTAGTACTAAATTGAATAAAACGTTCACACACGCACCTGTACAAATGCAAATTGTCTGAAAAGCAGATATTATAATATAAGACATTATTTTCCTTGCCTTTAATAAATATACAGTGGCTTGTTTCTCCACCAGAGATATTAAGCCATGTGATCATAACCTCCAGACTACAGGAAGTGGCTTTCATTAACTCTCTAAAATCAGACCTCACGTGTTTGACCATGTTTGGTTATAACAAGCAGCTAGTTTTGTGGCTAAGAAACCTTACAAGGTGGTTGTCTTTAGTATAATAAAATACAGAATTATGCTTCTTAGAGTGTGTTTTTTTATGTGGTGCATGTTGACATTTTATGTGAGCTCATTATAAACCATCATCGGTTTATTAGATGGCTTCAGAGAGTCAGTTTGTGTTCATCTGATTCATGCTGACTTGATGTTCTCTAGTATATGAATCTTCCTATACATTGTTCCCAATGCAATTATGGTCATCTCACCACCCACCAACCACATGTCCAATTTTCAGCCTGTGACAGTCTTACAAATTACAGGAAAACTAATGGACCAAGAGCTGTTATTGCAAGTGTGTAATGGACTGAGAGTTGTTATTGCAAGTTATTTATCACATAGTGTAGAAACATTATACCCTGATGCTATCATCATTGCTCAGTTAGAATTTTATTACTACAATTAATCACTATTTCTACTTGAAAATGCTACTCAGTTCTAAAGCTGTACAGGATGCAATCCTGTTGTCACAGTCGGTGGCTGTCATGCCCTAAGCAGCCACCAGAGGACTCCTTTTTGTAGTTTTGTTTGTGTGTTCTGGACTGCGTTTCCCATACCTTTGTGCACCCCTGATTGTCTCATTTGTCTGATCACTTCCACCTAATTGTAATAATTCCATTACCCTACCCTATATGTTTTGTTTAGTTTGTATTTTGTTGCTTCTGTATTGTTGTGGAACACCGTCTCTTACTCCTCTGGAATTGACATCAGTGGAGGTTTGTTGTTTTGGAATTTATTAAAAAGACTTTATTGCACTTGGATCTTTTGTGCTGTATTTGTGACAGAACACAACAGCCAATACAGGGTCCAGCTGTTTTTTTTGTGTTCTTTTTGTTTTCTCTGTCGCCATGGATATCAGGATTTGTCCTCCCGCCACTGTGAAGGAGCGAACAGCCCGACTCCAGCAGTTGACGTCTCTGTGTCAACAAGAGTAGAAGATTGGATGGTTCGACAAGTTCTTTTGGACTCTGGCTTGAAGGCCTGCATTTTGGGGGGTTTTGGTTGACTATATTGGTTACCGCAGTCTAGTAAAATCTTGTCTGTAGGAATCCAGAAATGCCCCTGGTTGATACAATACCCCCAGGAGAGGAGGAATCCTTTTCCTTTACATGCAAGTGAAGGTCAAGAAGGAGAAGGGCAGCAAGGTCAGATCTGGTGGTCCTGGAGAATCCAATTCTGGTGGTTCCAAGATGATGGTCCTGGAGGACCAGACTCTGATGGTCTCAAGTCCGGTGGTCCTGGAGAGCCTATCTTTGGTGGGCTCGAGTCCAGTGGTCCTGGAGGACCTGACTCCAGCGGTCTCATATCCGGTGGTGCCGGAGTTCCCCAATCTCACAGCTGCTGCTATAGTCAAGAAGATGGTCTTCACCTATTATTTCAGGGCTGTTCTGCATATGTGGGCTGCTCTAGAGCCCTCTCCAATCCAGGATTCCTTTGAATCCGCTCCACTCCATGAGCCTAAGGAGCCCGCTCTGCTCCAGTCCGTGAGCCTAAGGAGTTTGCTCCAGTCCGTGAGTCTACGGAGTCCACTCCAGAACCCGCTCCAGTCCGGGAATCCCCCGAGCCCGCTCCAGTCCAGGAGTTCTCAGAATGCATTACAGAGCCAAGTCCAGTCCGGGAATGCTCCGAGGCCACTTCAGTCAAGGAACCCTTGGAGTCTTCTCAACAGCCCACTTCAGTTTGGGAATCAGACCCAGAACCAGATCCAGGCTGTGAGCCTACTCCAGACCAAGAACCAGATCCCGTCTGTGAACCCGCTTTAGGCCCAGTTCCAAATCGAGTCCTCTGAGCCCGCTCCAGTTCCAGATCCAGTCTGTGAGCCCACTCCAGAGCCAGATCCAGTCTGTGAGTTGATAAAATCCATTACTGAATTTACTCCTGCACTGCCGGCTTCTTCCTGGCTCCCTGCACTGCCGGCTCCGCCCTGGCTGCCATTGTTATGGGTTCTTCTCCCGTTATATGGACCTGGCCCGCTGTGCCTCTCTTTATCTGCCTCTATTCTGCCTCCGTCCTGAACTCAAAGACTTTGTTGGAGTGTCTGAAAGCCACTACTTAGGAGGGGGTAGTGTCACAGTCTGTGGCTCTCATGCCCCAAGCAGCCACCAGAGGGCTCCTTTCTAGTAGGTTTTTTTGTGTGTGTTCTGGACTGCATTTCCCATACCTTTGTGCACCCCTGATTGTCTCATTTGTCTGATCACTTCCACCTGATTGTAATCATTCCATTAGCCCTACCCTATATATTCTCTGCTCAGTTTGTATTTTGTTGCTGTTGTGTTGTCATGTAACCCCGTCTCTTACTCCTCTGAAAATGATATTGTTCTGTGGATTTTTGTTGTTTTGGAACTTTATTAAAAAGACTTTACTGCACTAGGATCTTTTGTTCGGTGTTTGTGACACCTGTTTACTTTCTTCTTGTAAGAGCCATTTTGAATACTTAGCTATTCAGAGACAACAGTAAACACTAAACACTAAATCCGCTAAAGTGACTGAATATATTGTGAGAAGTGCATTAATTGATCTGTGTCTCACACCTATGTACCATTTGGAAAAGGAGCTAATACTGAATCAATATTACCAAGCACGTGTACACAGCCTTAGAAAGACAAGCCATTTACTGCACATCTTAAAAGTTGAATTACTAAAAAAAATGCAAGTCTGTTGTTTGGGCTTTACAGATTACCTTGCACTGCTGTGCTCACTGTTAAAGCTTTAGTCCATCACTTTTGTTTTGGCATTTAAAAGTGTTTAAATGCCTGTCCTTTTGAGTTCTCCCATGTCCGTGAATATTGTATGTAAATGTCAAGTTTGTGTTAAAGAAAGTAAACTTTGTTCTTTTTTGAATCCTTCGTTGAAGTATCTTGTGTCTGAAACCACCGAACGTTACATATATAGGCTACTTAATTTTATATTGCACATTTTTTTCTATAATCTTACTGCTCAAAATAACCACTATATAAAATCAAGATATAGTATATTTTTGTTGTTGATATAACCACATTGACAATCATGATGTAAATGTTCACTGTAAGGCTTACACTGCAATGTACCTGAGAGAAAACAGATTCAAAAGTCAAAAAAGATGTTTTGAAGCTTAGGCTATTGTTTTGCAGAACGTCAGTTATATATGGCATGAGAATAATTTAGGAAAAATATTAGGATTTTTTTTTCTTATCAAACCTTATCTGTGTTGTAAAAACACTCCTGGCCAAATGCCCCCAGAGGGTATTACTTCCCACTTTGATAATTACTGTAGTTAAGATAAGAGGAACTTTATTTATCCAGAGAGCAATTATTTTGTCACAAACATGCTGAATGCAGCCAAGGAACAACAAAAATAAAAAATATACAATAAGTACAATAAATAATAATAATTGTCACACCCAGCTGGAGCTGCCAGCTAAAGATGGGGTTTGGCACTCCAGCTTTTTTATGTAATGTGTTTTGTGTCTGTTTCATTCCTGGACTCCATTCCCCAGAATGCACCTCTCCTTCACAGCTGTTCTGAATTAGGTTCTGAATTCAATCAGTACCACCTGTATATATACCAGTCTGTTTGTTTGTCTGTCACGGTCCATTGCACTGTCTACCCTGTTGTTTTCCACTCTGTGTTATTCTCTGTTTTGACCTGTTGTTACCGACCTCGCCAGTTTTTGACCACCGTCTCTGTCTTTCCCTTTGGATTATATTTACTGGTTACCGCCCCTCGCCTGGACTCTGACCACTCTCTTGCTTAGCCTTCTCTGTGTATGTTCGCCAGTGATTACCCAGCCTGTATGTCTTCGCTCTCTTTCAACAAGGACTTTGCTTCGCCTCGCAGGCGGGATTATAAACAGGCACCGGAGACATTTCTGTATTTATTGTTTCAACATGAATGCCCCGTCGAGGAATATGTAAGTGACTTTATTTCTGTGTCTCATCTTGTGCCTGTTGAGACTGCACCCAGACTGCACTTTGGAAAGACTCATAGACTTTGTGCTTGTGTTTTGTGGGTCATCGTACACCGTTGGGGAGGTGGAGGAGGACGTTCGCGCGCGACTGTGCAAGGAATAAGCGTCGTGTTCCAAAACTGCAAAAAAGGGATTCCAAACCTGTTTCACGGCGAGAGGGGCCGTTTTTAACCCTGTCAGTGCCAGTCACTCAACCCGCGTTTCGCGTCCAGTCGGTACCAGTTTCACCACTTGGTGTACGGTATGATGCTCAGTTGGTTCGTGTTTTACAGCTGGAAGAGCTACCACCCATCCTTGCGATCCCTGATCCTCTAGTGATGGGTTCCACCATCACTTCACAGCGAGAGGGGCTGTGTGGTGTCCAGTCTGACCCGGTTACGCAGCCTGAAAAGCTGCAGAAGGCCCTCATTGTTCCCAGCCAAGTTAGCCCTGTAGCACGATACGAGGGGTCGTGTAATTTCCCATCGGTCCCAATTACGCAGCCTGGGAAGCTGCAGAAGGTCCTTATGGTGTCAGGCCAGTCAGGAACGGGTCCCACTCTCGATTTACTGTATGAGGAGCCGTATTCCAAAAAGTTGGTCTGCGATTTGGGTATTGTATGGTTGGAGCCGCCAGACTCTGTCTGTGATCCAGATCCTCAGCTGCTGAACTCACCTGAGCTCCATGAAGACTGTGAGGCCCCATGGCCTGAGCTGCCAGAATTCAGTGACTCCATCTGGTCCTCCAGTGGCTACACGACCAATGGAGATGTCAGCTTTAGCAATGTCCCCATTGGTGGCTGCAGTGCCCATGGAGGTCCCTGAGTTACGGTCCAGTCGGCCTAGAGGGGTGCCACCACAGTCTATTCAGTCACAGAGGGCGATGTCAGTGTCAGTCTGGTCTAGAAGGGCAAATTCATTGCCAGTCTGGCCTCAGAGGGCGCACTTACTGTCGGTCAGGTTTCAGAGGGCGTATTCACCGTCTGGTTGGTCTAAAAGGGCACTGGCTAAGACTGGTTGGTTCTTGAGTGCGCAAAGTCAGTCTGTTCCACCCAGGAGAGCGTTTTCAATGTCTGTCTGGTTTCAAAGGGCGCATTCACAGTCTGTCTAAAGGGCGTTATCACTGACCTTTGGTTGCAGGATGCCGCCACCTGATCCACCCTGGAAGGCTTCGCGCACCGACTGCTCCACCCAGGAGGAAGTTTCCGCCACTTGCTCTGCCCCGGTGGGTCACGGTCCATTGCACTGTCTACCCTGTTGTTTTCCACTCCGTGTTATTCTCTGTGTTTCGACCTGTTGTTACCGACCTCGCCTGTTTTTGACCACCGTCTCTGCCTTGCCCTTTGGATTATATTTACTGGTTACCGACCTTCGCCTGGACTTGCCCACTCTCTTGCTTAGCCTTCTCTGTGTATGTTCACTGGTGATTTACCCAGCCTGTATGTCTTCGCTCCGTTTCGCAATAAACAACTTGCATTTAAATTCACACACCTCGTCATCACTCAGCCCTCGTTACAATAATAATAAAACAGTATACAGCAGTTGGACAGAACATAAAGTGGCAGATTTGTTACTTACTTGTTCAGATGACAATTTCTGGTGATAATTCTTATTTGGGTCTATTGTTCCATGACGTAGTATAGAATCTGTGATTACTAAGTACAGTATTCATTCCAGTGAGGTGATTGACAGCTGAGCACAACCCACGTATGGAATATAATTCCTCAAGAAACTGCAATTCCAGGTTTTCAACCATAGACTTACAGTTTTAAAGTAATATTTAATCCAAAAACTTGTGAACGAGAAAGCAACTTGTATTTTAGCCGGAAACAATCATCTGAAGTTAAAAATAACAACTGATTTTTAATGGTTGAGGGTGAGTAAATCTGCAGCAATTTTTTTCCTTTTTTGGTGAACTATCTCTTTAACTGATGTGTATTTCGAAAGCAAAGGGTTAAGAGCATGCTGAAGCTGAAAGTATAATTAGATTTCAATTGATTTGCCATTGATAAAATAAAGCCTTCAGCTGTCTCATGTGGCCTTAAGCAAGACATACATGCATGCAGGTCTTTGTCTGATTATTGACCCCTTCAGAGCCTCAAGGCTAATAAAAATGTGAGATATAGAAAGAGTGATGAAGACCAGATTGTACTAATGAGTTCTAACACCATTTGTGAATAATGTATGAAATTCATTTCCAGAGCCCAATGTTCAGATGAGTGCTAAATACAATAGTATATGAATGGCCAGTTTCTGTCAATACACTAGTGGTAACACTACATTAGGCATTACTGAATGGGATTACTGTGTTATTTTTCCCATTTATACCATGAATCTAGTTCTTTCTATCTGTCTTTCTCCATTTATTTCTCTTTATGCAATATCTAACAAGCAATCTATCCTGACTGCTGCAGTAGAAAATAGTCTGTTCTGTTCTCTTCTGAACATGTTCTTTAAGTGGCTTCCGGTAAGGTGTAGAAAATGCTTTCGCTACATATTTCATCTTTAATTGCATTTTACGTATTGTTTACCTCGATGTAAACAAGGCGGATTATGTCAAATGCGTTAAATCTTGCGTACACATTGCGTATGTCTCAAATAATATATATATGTTTTATTATGTTATTTTTGTTTTCTTTCTTTAAAAGTATTCTCGTAGCTTTGCAAAACTGAAGTTGATCCAGTGATGTCACATGAACTGTTTTACCAGTGTTTTTACTGGGTTAGCTTGCGGCTGATATACATTACCGGATGCTCCTCTCCCTCCTGGACCTGTGAGAGCACGGGCCGAGTCCCGTGAGAGAAGCATCCGTCTGTAGCAGGAAGGGGCTCCGAGGTGAGGGCCCGCTTGATGATCTGGAAGGCCCTTTCTGCTTCCTCTGTCCAGTGAACCTTCGCAGGTTGCCCCTTCCTGGGTCTGAAAGGGGGGCAGCTATAGAGGAGAAACTGGGAATAATAGCGATAAAATACAGCCAACCCGAAAAAAGCTTGTACCTGGGTTTTATTTGCAGGACGGGGAGCTTCCATGAAAGCCTTTACCTTCTTCTCCTGTGGTTTGATTAGGCCTCTTCCCACGGTGAAGCCCAGGTACTTCGCCTCATTCATCGCTAGGTGGCAATTGCAGGGGTTGGCGATCAGCCCAGCCCAACGAAGCTCGGATAACACCCTCGGTGCCAGGTCCAGATGGTCCTCCCATGCCTCAGAGTGGATTACTACACCGTCCAAGTAGGCAGCAACGTAGGTCTGATGGGGATGAAGAAGAATGTTCATGAGCCTCTGGAAGGTTACTTTTGTGCCATGTAGGCTAAAGGGAAGGGTCCAGTACTGCCAGTGCCCAGAGGGAGTGGAGAGGGCTTTGGCTTCAGCAGTGAGGGGGACTTCCCTAAGGGGAAGTACCCCTTAGTCAGGTCCAGCATGGAGATGTACCGGGCCCTTCCCAGGCGTTCCAGAAGCTCATCCACTCTGGGCATGGGGTAGTTGTAAAAGTCAGATACCTGCAGAATCTGAGGGTGCCATCCAGCTTGGGGATCGGGCTGGTCCATGGGCTGGTTCAATTACCCCCAGTTTCAGCATCTTCTGGACCTCGTCCTCTATAGCTTGCCGATGAGACTCTGGGACTCCAGATGACCAGATGACTCAGTCATCAGTCAGTCTCAGTCATGACAGGTGCAGTGCGGATGTCGTAGCTGATGACTGTGGTTTGGCTGGGGGTTTCCGAGAACAAATCCTGGAACTGACACTGTGCAAGGAACTTGCACGCCGAGTTGGGAACCAGAACCATCACCTTATCTTCTGGCCGCCCGGTTGAAGAGGTGTTGTTAGGATTGCTAGGACTTTACCAGGTGCTCCCGGACTAATAGCATGACACGTTCAATCTTGTTCCTCATTTCAGCCACATGTTCAACTACGGTCCGATGGGCTGCCGGCTGCTGCTCCCAGACCTCTAGGGCAACATTGAGAAGTACTCAGAGTTGGCGGCCAAACAGCACTTTAAAAGGAGTGAATCCTGTGGAGGCCTGTGGTACCTACCGAATGCCAAACAACACATATGGCAGCAGTTGATCCCAGTCTTTCTTATCCTGGCAGAACCTTTTTACGGGTCCCTCCAGTCCTGGCCAGTGGAAAGGGTCCCGGATCTGTTGGATGGTATTCTGCACCCCAAGGTGGCCAGCCATGGGATCCGATGTGTTGCCAGGGCGACGCTGATTGTCTCTCGGGATTCCAGCCACAGTATGGAAAGAAAACAAAAATAACTTTATACCACATTTTGGCACCGTAACATCACCATTTTGGACAGCATCCGAAACATCTTAAATTGTGTTCCTGAAGACAAACAAACCTTTTACGGATTTGGAATGACATGTGAGTAGGTGATAAATGACTAAATTTTAATTTTGGGGTGAAGTAACCATTTAAATAAATATGCTTTTGGACACAACAAGCAAGCTAACATGTACTGTATTTAACTTCCATTCAGTCTAAATATAAAATGCATTATAATTATGTTATTTTGTGCATCCATTGTAAGCGCCATTTTTGAAAAGTGTGCAAGGCTAATCATGAGCAATGCTGCTTGGATACTTTCCCACTGAGAATGGGTAACAAATTTCTATACTTTGCATCGGTTATGGGCACTGTGTCTCACCTGATTGCCTGTTGAGAGCAACATTAAGTTGCCCGGCAGCATTGCTCAAAAAGTTGCCTTGTGTATCATCAGCCTATAAGGGAAACCCAGAATATGACATAAGCTAGCCTTGGCTATATACCAGTTTGTTTTTTCATCTAAACAAATAAAAATGAATCCTCTGCAGTGAATGGGTGCCATCAAAATGAGCCTCCAAACAGCTAATAAAAGCACCATAATAATACACAAATAATCCACATGACTAATCATTAAAATCATTTTAACTTAAAGCCACTGCTTTCGGCTGAAATACAAGCTCTCTATCCATAATATTGTCTCCGCCAGTGAACATTTTTCTGGTCTGAATCAGGACAGAAATATGCAAAGATCTAACAAAACATATGTCAATGGATTTTGATGTGAGAGGACAACAGGGGATGGACTTTATAACTGAATGAATCCTTATCATGAATTATGGACTCAAACATTATTCAGGGCCAACTAAGGTCCCAGGCTCGTGAATTTTACAAGTAGCCCTGTTGATTTCAAGTGACCAAGATCAGCCCTGCTGTAGCCCATGGGAATCTGCGGTTTCTCTCATACTTCTTGACCCCTCCGCACCGCACCACACCACATTGGCATTCTATTTGGTGGGCCAGGCAGTAGAAGAGGGGGAGCGCTTTCAAAGCCTTGACATTTTTATGTGAATGTGGTGAACCACATTTGATTTGTGAAAGATTCATGGCTGGGTGGAATTTTGGGCTGCAGAACAAATGGTGGGTTTTGCATGTCTCTCGCTTTCAAACCGAAGATTCAGCCTGTGGCCATACAGAGGATAAAGGTTAACAGCAGGAATTATTTCTAGCAAACTGCCTGACCTATTTACACAGAACTGATAGTTATTTTAAGTGATTCAGGCTTTAGTTTTGTAATGTTTGAAGGATTAACTTGACAATAACGCATATTTATTTTGGTAGTACTTTACATAAAGGTACAAAAGCTGTCACTGGGACGGTACATTTTCAAAAAGTACACTTTGTACCTATTAGGTTCAAATAAGTACACTTTAAGTACTAATATGTACCCTTTAGGTGCAAACATGTACCTTTTGAAAAAGAACCGCCCAGGTGACAGCTTTTTTACCTTTGTTTCTACCTATGTGTCTAGGACATTATTGGAACGCTGGCACAATCATGCTTCATGCATCTATGTGTGCCTCCGATGAACAGCTGGATTTGTCAATCTTACAATTAATGCAAGATTCCAAGAATCCATTGGGGCACCTTCGTTTTTTCCACATCTGCCTTGTGGAGAAGACACTTACAATTTGCCCTCATCTGTAAACGCTTTGCTAATTGGTTAAGGAAATAGTTTTAGTTGTTTTCCTTACTGTGAATGTCACAGAGACAAATCAGTGGAAGACTCTGCCCTTTTAGCAATCATATTACTGAGTCGCTTGAGCTCTTTATTGAAACAAGGGTACAAAAACAGATGTATGACTTCGAACCTGTAGAGTCTGTCTGCAGAACTTCTACCCACAGCTCATTCCATGAATCTTGTTTCAGCTCCAATGGGATTTTGTCCAAAATTCCTCAATCCAGAGCAAACAAATGAGCAATCAGCAAAAACCCAAAAGCAGAATGTAGCAAAACAAAATGAGCCTATTACAATGCAGACTACTAAAAGCTTATAACTGCTGCTTGAGAACGGTTAAGAATAACCTCTCACTGATCAACAGAGTCCACATTCCAATCCACAGAGATCCACTTCTGGATCAGCATGTCCATGCTCATGCCAGGATAAATACCTGTTTTTATTTCGTGTTCCAGAAGGAAAAAAATATGCATCTGGGTTGATTTGTAATGTCTGGCAAGTAGCGAATAATGTTCCACCTCTTCGGAAAATTGGGAGCCACTGTCTTTCCCTGACTTGTGCCCTTTGAGTGCTCTGGGGATCTAAACCAAACCTGCTCTCAGTCCGGTCTCAAAGATTTGCAAAATATTTTCATTTCAGGCTGCAATTTTATTATGTTTATTATTAAGAAATTATCTTACCATTTGGCCTACACCCTCATACCACAGTCGAACTTTATTAGAGTCAAACTTTATCAACGTTTATCCATCCTCAGCAAGCTAAAAATAATAATGTTTTTATGCCTTGGATAACAGATATTCAGCACTATAAACACAACACTAGAAGTAAACTTTATAATAATAATAATAAAGATGTATTAATCAGAATTAAAAGAGTAGTTCAAACAAACAAAAAAAATAACTGTTGACATTTACTTTAAAAAGGAGCAACACATAAGACCTTCATTCATCTTCAAAATGCAAATTAAGATATTTTTTGTGAAATCTGAGAGCTAGCTGTCCCTTCATTGACACCAACACAATTACAATTATCCAGATCAAGAAACATAGTAAAAACTTCAGTAAAACTGTCCATGTGACATCAGTGGCTAAACTTCTTTCTTTTCTTTTTTTTGCACAAAGAAAACAAAAACCACATAATCATTATTCTCCTGTGACTTGCGTCTTCTGACATTTTATGCTTTAGTGTCTTGTATTCCTTGATTGACTGGTGCACTTTTCAGACCATATTCTGCCCTCAAGTTTTAGATCTAGTTTTTTACAGTTGGACATGGGAAGAGCGGAAACAGAACGTGCTTTTAGCAAAATAAATAAAGTAAAACTTTGGTCACTGTTAGACTTAGTCTTGGAGACTGAAATCAAACAGAATCCAAATGGCTACATTCACAAGAATATTAAGTGAATGGGAGAATGGTGCTCGAAACGGAAAATCCCTGCTGTAGCCAAGCACCCGATTCCTGGTTGACATTTCTGAACACCACATCTTTGAAACGACAAAGACAAAAAAAAATTATACACTTCATCTGTCCATGTTAAGGTTCCAGTGTCAAAAGTCTAATTACAAACTTCTCAAAGCTAAAACCCTGGCTGATGACATAATAAGAGAGACCTGGGTGGTTCAAAACTTCTCTAACTTGAGCTGATTGATATGTGACACTATTCTCCATCTTGACATCAATCAGTTTCAAGCACGATCATGTAACAGAGGGGACAGGGATGTGCGCATCTATCTGTGAAGCTTTATTTATAGACATGGTCAAACAAGCAGGGTCGTAGATGGGCAAACAGGTAGTAGGCATAACACAAGAATAGTCCAGAGGGAAAGCAAGGGTTGGTCCATCAGAGGCAAAACCAACACAAAACAAGATCGGTACACAGGAAATCCACTAGGAAGAAACGCTAAACATGAGAAACGCTTTACAAGAGAAAACTATGCTCTGCGATTGGCTTCACAAAAACAGATCTTTTAAAAGACAAGACAACAAGTTAACTGTTAAACAAGGGGGAGGAGCTGATGAATCACCATAGTGACAAACAAGGGGGCGAAGACACAATGGGAAAGGAACAGATGAGTTGTCGTGGTGATAAATAAGGACAAGGGGACACAGACACTGTGTAGCACATACAGCAATTCATACTAAGAGTCTATACATGACTAAACAGAGGAACACCGACAGAAACCATAACAGATCAAGTCTTTATGCTGTAAATATTTATTAACATCCAGTGTCTGCTTGAAAGAGAAGATTAACAACATTTTTACTTGAAACCGCTATTTTTATTTGCAGTTTGTCGTATTTTTTCTTATCTGGGACAAATGTTTCCACCTCAATTACTTCATTCATTAAACACTCAGTTTTAAAATGTTTCATAACTTCAAAGGCATTTAGAGAGTATGGGGTTAGTTCTGGGGTTTACAATTGTTTTGAAAGTTTATTTGTGCATTTAGTTTTAGTCAAGGAACAGATATTGGCCTTTTTGACAATTTTCAAAACCTTCCGTTTATTAAGAAATAGCCTGTGTGACAACTAGCCACTTTCTCTAGTATTTCACATTGCAATTATTGTGCATGTCATATAGAAAGTTTTGATTTAGGCCTAATTAAACCACGTTGCCATATATCTTATAGAAATTCAGTGCATGTTAAAATCCAGTAAATAAATATGTAAGCTGTTTTTGAGAAAAAATCATTGCTTTCAACAGCCTTGTCACCGCTGCAGCTCTAGCCTTCTTTAATATCACCATGTAAAAATATTGCTGTTAGTCTGAATCCAAACCACAAGTGTGGAGCCACTGTAGTTTGCCAGCTTGAGAAAAAAAAAAAGCAAATGCAGACACCTGTCTTCAATCTACAAGAATCTGGTTTAGTGGAACATTTGGTAATATGTTCAAGGTCAGACATAAGAAATGGCAAACGCTGAATCAGGTATCTGTCTTTATCATAAGAATTACTGAATTAATATTTAATGCATACCTGTTATTAGCCTAAAGTTAGCCACTGTAGGAAGCTCAAACATAATGTGTTAGTTTGTAATTTAGTTGCTTGCTTACGCTTTTTTTCTTCCCGGTTAACCCGTTTTCTTCTAAATAAAGCTTTGTATAACAACACCATATTTATATCAGAGAAATGAAGCACGCAGTGCGGAGGTAAGAGTGATTCACACTCACCTATAGCAGTGATCCTCGTAAGGGAGGGGTTATATAGTCACCCGCATGTTTCCGTCAGAAACACACTGTACTGAAGCGGCTGCTCTGAGCGCGCTGGAATGTACCGCCGTCAAACTATGAATCTACTCATCTGCATTTCATCATTTAAACAACTTATTATCCTCTTTTGGGGGCTATTTTTTTAACCTAGCCGAACCTTCATTACTGTTATGTTTTAGTAAATATTACAGGCGCTTGTATGGAATATATGGATATGACGATGCACCTTTTTTCTTATAATACATAATTTCATTTTGAACTGTAGGCTAGTTATTTACATTTTTCTTTAGTTAAAAGTAACATTTTCTTTTGCTTATGAAATATTTTTTACATATGTTTCTTTCAAAAATAGGACCAAAAAAGTTTTTAGTTTTGAAAAAAAAAAACTTCTTTTTTTTTTTTTTTGACATGATTTTTAATCCCAATGGATATTCGTTAATGAAGGTAAGCGGTTGCATTGGTCTTTACTGAGTTGTAGGCAGATGCTGTGTCACAGGAATCCAACTTTGTTGTAACATGCGATTTCTGTCTTTTCTGGATCAGTGCTTTTTTAAATGCATCCGTGCAACCAACTAAATATGACTCAATATAAAATGACTCATTATAGCATTGTTCAGGAGAAGATTCCAGGACGAAAGCATAACATTGCGGGGTCAAATGCAGGCGAATGAACCTTGAGGAATGTTTTTAAACGATTTGTGGCTGTCAGTAGCCTCTGTCAGAACATGTTTTTCTCAGCTGTAGGGTTTGGCGTGTCCCTGAATAGATATTTTATGTTTATTTATTTGTTTGTTTTTTAGATGGCAATATGATTGTATGGAAAACAGATACATACGTGTAGTTTATCCTTCTGTGACAAAATCTAAAATCATGTTTATTTGTTTTAAAGACTGCATGAAATTATTTGGGATAATGCTAGCTGCATTTCCTGTTTGTACAGGAAGTTTGAGTGGGGGGTGTTTTTTAAAATGGTCAATGAAATAAAAATTGAACTGAAAAATTGGCCAGCCATGGTTTCAGGAATTCACCATTTAAAAATCAAATAGAAATAGAAATCATAACGTGTAAACATTATGGCATGGATGGCATGTGGATGGAATGTATAACTGTGTATTTCTTATGTTAATACATTCAAATTTGCTTTATTTTTGCCTTAAAATACTGAACACCACAAAAATAATACATGTGGTATAGAAAATCCACATGATGATCACTGTACACTAAAATAATGTGTAGTTTTTTTTCTGTAAAAAAGGATGTACTACATTTAATGAAAGTTGTCTTTCTTGACATATGAATGGATTGCTGTGGAAAAACATATTGTACAGAACTGGTTAAAAAATGTATTTTAAAGATTATTAATTGACAGCATTCTCTAAATCACACTAATACATTTATATCTCTGCATTTTAAAAAAATGATTTAAGTATTTACCCGGAAAGAGAAAGCTTGTACCTTTAAAATGCACTTAATGACTACACGACTCATTTAGAATTCGAAGTGTCTTCCAAGTCATCTATTCTAAAACATATTTCTCCATCCTATCAGCAACTCTACATGAAGATGGGAGCCCCACAGCTAAGCACTCCTCTGAGTTAGCCATGCATCACTGCAATTCATCAAGTGCTGTGCCAGTCAGCCCATTTTCCAATGACAGTCAATGGGAAGGACAGCCGACCTCTCCATCACTTGCCGACTCTGAAAATGTCACCTCGGAGAGACCGATCCTCAGCGGCCCTATAGCTGCGATGCTCTCGATGACCCTTGGGATCCTGTCTAACATTGTAGCTTTATTCATCCTGGCAAATGCATACGCCCGTCTACGTCGACGATCCAAAGCGTTTCTCCTGTTCGCCAGCTCTTTGGTGGCCACGGACTTTGTGGGGCATGTCATACCTGGTTCTATAGTCATGAGGCTGTATCTTTCTGGAGGTGTACCCTCGGAAGAATACAACCGGGCGGACCCATTATGTCAGTTTCTAGGAGGCAGCATGGTGTTTTTCGGACTGTGTCCGCTCTTTCTTGGTTGTGCCATGGCAGCTGAGAGGTGTTTAGGGGTAACAAAGCCGCTGCTCCATGCATCTCTGGTTACAACCACAAGGACTAAGCTCTCACTTTCTGTTATCTGGTTAGCAGCTCTTTGCGTCGCTCTTCTGCCCTGCTTTCAGCTGGGTTCATATACCTACCAGTATCCTGGAACCTGGTGTTTCATTAAAGTGCTGGAGGACACCGAGAAGTCAGACGTGGCCTTTGTTATGTTGTTTTCAGGACTGGGGTTGACATCCCTTGCTGTTGCTTTGGTGTGTAACACCATAAGTGGACTTACGCTGGTGTTAGCGAGGATACGAAAGAAACCCTGTAACCGGCAATCAGCCAGATCCCATGATATTGAGATGGTGGTGCAACTTGTAGGCATAATGGTTACATCTTGTATCTGCTGGAGCCCTCTTCTGGTGAGTATGAGCAGTTGAAATAATTCAACAGCAGGTCAGGGGGGTTAGTAGCCCCATCATTGGCCCAATATATGCTGCCATAATATTAAAACCATAAAACCACTACAAACATGAAAAGTGTCAAGATAGAAAAAATAAGGAAAGCTCACTAAAATAACACACTGTTGTTAGAATCAGTGAAAACCAAGCACAAATATATAAATTATATCTACGCATATACGCATATCTACGCTACAAATGATATCTGTACATATGCCTATAGGAACATATAATAAATGTAAAGACTATATAGAAAATAGATCTGTAGTAGAAAAGTTTGGTTAATTTATAGAGTAATTGACTAAAAGACATGACAAGACTTTGGCAACAAAAAGCTTTTTCTGCCATGCCAACGTGAACAAAAGAATGCATCTCAAATCTTAAAAAGTAATCATTTCTGTGACCTATTTTGTGCGCTTCCAGCAACTTGAAAACTTTTGAGGAAGGTTTTAATCTGTGGACAGTCCAAAAGTTTAAACAAATTAATTTTATATGTCAGCTGCAACTTTATATTTCCCATTGCAATGCCATATTTTTATTTCTTATTTTCTAATTTATTTTACGATTACTTTTTCATTTTTTCTATGAGGCAGAAACATAATTATAATTTTTTTAAATGAAGCACATCACTTGAGGTATCAAAGCTTTTTTGGACACATGACAAAGTATATAAACTGGAAAGCACCTAATATTTCTAATAGACTGGACCATGGATTTCCTAGGATGCTTTATTATAATCCCCGTGGTGTTTTGTCTTTGTCTCTTAACTTTAGATTGTTGGCCTAATTACAGTGAAACAGTCATATGAGGGCTCTGTTGGAGATGACCTTGGCACCTTTAAGACCCTAATGATAATGGGGGTGCGGATAGCATCCTGGAACCAGATTCTGGACCCATGGGTCTACATTCTTCTTCGTCGTTCAGTCCTCCAAAAGATTTACTTCATCACCAAACGTCCAAAAGACTTTAAGGAAAGCACTTTTCGCTGCTGGGAGATCCATTCCTTCCCCAGCTCTGAGAAGAATCCTGTCAGTAGAGTGTGAATCTGAGTGTGCATTAATAAAAACAGGAGGCCTACTTGGTGTCAGACAGCTCTACTGGGCCCCTTTATTACAGCATGTACTGCACTCTCTATGTTAAGAATGTATTTATTTAAGCAAATTTGCACAAAGATAAATAAAGCATGAGATGAACATTCCTGTTACTCGCAGTAAAGCACTAATTATAAGGATTTGGCTGGAAACATTCATGTCGGTGAAACAGAGCACAGCAAATATTTGCTTCGAAACAGAAAATAAGTAAATAGTAATTGTTGTACAGTAGCTGGGGCAGTGTGTTCATGTGTCCCCATTTGTTCCCTATGATGACAGCCCTGGGCATGAAAACCGACATAACAGTGATGAAGCACAAAAAATATCTGAATCTGTTTTACTGAAAAGAAATGTTCACCTAATCAGATTTTGTACAGCATGATCATCAACAACATATTAACTGTGAGATCAAATATTTGATGTGGTGAATGTTATTTCCCTCGAAGAAGGAAAAGACAGTTTTCCATTATTTTTGTCTTGCATATGTTAATGTGCAAAAATGCTCATGTGAATATTAATGTTCATATTATTGTATAATTTATTTCTTGTATTATCCCTCCAATTTTCTGGAGGCTTTTAATGTTTTTATTTTACATTGAGAAGCATTATAATAAAAATAAAACAAGCTTACTGAATGTCATTTCTGTTGCTGTGAATCAGTTTTCATGCATTTACAAATGTTTCACTTAGTAACTAGTTTGATGCATGAAGCCCAACAAACCAGGCTCAAACTTCGAATAAATAAACCAAATGCATATTTCAAAAGCCAGAACAATAATATCCAGCATTTTAAATGTACACTGATCATGTATTAATTTGAATTAACTAGTTCTATTCAACATGTTGCAGGCCTAATGTATGAGGTAAACTGTCATTGAATAGTTTATTACAGGCTTTTCTGCAAAAATATATAAATAATAGTAATGACCAAGTGATTATTCCTGCTTGGTGTGTACACATTCTTTCTCAAGGTGTAAAAAAAAAGGGTGAAGGAGAAGGGTGTTCCTGCACAACCGGAGGAGCTGCAGTTTCAGGACCCCAGTTCTAGGACCCTAGTTTTTTTGTGACAGCGCCATCTAGCGACCGGGTGATTTAATGGTGGAAAAGTTGATTAGCTTCAAAAGCTTGGTTTCTTGAATTATGCTGTATATTGATTAACCTACTTAATTTAACTAACAATGCAATCACCATATGCAATCACTAAATTACAGCCAGATATGTTGAAGGTTGTAAAGAGACAAGACAAGACTCATGTATGATTTAAGAAAAAAATAAAGAATTTTTAAATTTTATTAAATTCTTCCACTTCACTGAAATAGTTATCAGAGACAAATCACAGTTGTGTAAACAAAAATACCAGAAACAAAAGGGTGCAATTGGCATTGTGCAAAAATGATACATATTCTACTCTGACCTGTAGTTATAATCCGGACCAGAAAGGAAGATCTTCTCAGCCTCCTGCAAGGAGACATTCTGTCGAACAGCCAGTGCATTTACGATGGCCTAATTAATGAAAAACATTAATATAAATATACTATTAAACTAAATTGGTTTTGACCTTGCTCAGCTTTGTTGAAAGAAACAAAGCTGAACTACAGATCGGGGAGTGAAAGTCCTTGCAGCATGTGGTGCATCTTTTCAGTTCGAGCAAGGATCTCTCTTTTTGGATTGTTATAATCCTCTTGAAAAAGAAAGAATTGTTCAAATATTTTGAGATCGTTGAAAGGAAAATTTCCCTTTTTTAATCATCTGTCCTACAATGAGTCTTACCAAATCCATAATAACACTTCATAATAGCTATGCAGAACATGACAGAAACTAATGCATGATAACCATAGGCCTGCAGTTTAGGCTAAACAGTAACAAACTATTAAAATGCCAATGCCAAAATTACAGGTTACACATATCATAGTGCAACCAGGCAGTCAGCACAGTTTAATTATGAAATATTTAATACTTAAGTAATATGTTAAAACAATGAGTATTAAGCAAGCTTTCATACTAATACAGTAAGCTGTAGGTAATATTACAACTCACGTCAGCATGTTTTTATCTTCTTTTTATTTTTTAGATTTATTATAGTCATGACAACTCAACAACGATTTATTCAATAATGGCCACGAATTAAGAACGTCATATTAATTAATAACACTACCACACAAATTCTTAATGTGTTGGGAATTAATTTGTAATTCATAGTTATCAACGCTCACGTTACACACTGTTTAAACTTTGCATGGTTTAAACATTAGAAAATAAACCTTAATTGAATATCGGTCTGATTGCTGTCTGTGTCATCCATCTTTAATCAGTGTTTTTGGTGATCCAGGTCAGTGGATGGCGCTGTCACAAAAAACTAGGGTCCTAAAACTGCGGGTCCCGAAACTGCTGCGCCTCCAGTTGTGCAGCAAGTCGAAATTTGAGTGCGCATGCGCGGCGAGGGTCAGCGCATGGCCCGGAAGTGGAGCTTTTTACGCTTTCATTGAGTAAACTGAGTGAATGGTAAGTACCACAAATTTGTTTAGCTCTATAAAGAAATACACGGACACACGATATTTGCCTTACGCCATCTTAAAGGCGTCTACAAATTTTGGTTGTACTAGCAGCTGTGCCGGTAAATAAGAATCGTTGTTTTTGCATAAATTGTTTATTTAACTCACCGTGCGCGTGCTAGCGTGCCTCTTCCTGTATGTGATGTTCTGTACAGACGTGAAAGATGCTTTATTTTAAAACGCGTTTCATTTTTGCAGCTTTATGAAGTTTCAGATTTAATAATAATTACGCCGGGAACCATACATTGACTGGCTTGTTAACTCGATAACTTCGTGAGTGTTTTGCGTCGGAATCCTTTAACGTTATTTACTGTGAATGTTGTGTGTCGTGCGAACAGGTGATCGTTTGAAGAAAATGGCTCAAATGGGGAATTTTCCGAGGCGGAGGGAAGGACCTCTTCCTCCTCGACCACCACCTGCCTGGGATGAGCACAAGGCCTATGAGGAGCTGCTGTACTGGGATAATCTCATGCAGGAGGGTTACCGCCTCCATCCGCAGGACTACGACCGGTAAAGCACCCCGTGATGCGATTTCAAGGCTTGGAATTTTTTTTTTTTAAATATTAATACATTTTCATTTTTAGAATGAATTTGGGGAAAGCTAGAAAATTGAATGGTTAAAAAATGACATGCAAAACGTAAAAGTTGCATTATATCCAACTATGTTACAGCGTATTATTAAATTTAAAAACATCCCAAATAAATATTTTTTGTGTGCATATGTGTGTGTACTGTATTTATCATGTATACATAAATACACCCATGCATATATATGTTGTTTATTAAATGAGTTACATATAAATATATATATACATTTAAATGCAAAACGTAAAAGTTGCATTATATCCAACTATGTTACAGCGTATTATTAAATTTAAAAACATCCCAAATAAATATTTTTTGTGTGCATATGTGTGTGTACTGTATTTATCATGTATACATAAATACACCCATGCATATATATGTTGTTTATTAAATGAGTTACATATAAATATATATATACATTTAAATGTTTTCAAAATATATGCTGTATGTGCATCTTTATAGATGCATAATAAATATACACAGTACACATGCATGTATTATATACACAAAAATGTTTGGATGTTATTAATCTCTGCCCAGCACAATGTTTTTTAAATTTTACATTATTTATTTAATCAAATTCAGTGTTTTACGTTTCAGTGGAACTTGGATGTTAACAAAAATTTGAAATAAAACATATAATTAATGGCTTGATTTTTTTTGCCTTGTTTTTCCCTCCTCCAAATTAAAAGTCATCAAGGCCCTACTTTTGCCCATGGGCCTTGGTTTAGGCATTTCTGGTATATAAAGTTGCATTAAAACTAAATTCTTGTTGTAGGTATGAAGAGTTGCGTTATTGGTATGACTGCCTGTGTTATGAAGAAGACCTCAGGCAGTACAACCAATACGTTGTTGAGTACAGAAAGTGGGAAGAGGAGAATATGCACCCAGAAGATGTATGTTACTCTGATGTATATAAGATTTACAATGCAAATTTCTTCTTGTTCTCCCTTTCTCTCTCTGGGAGACTGGTGTCATAAATCATTTTTACCTATTTGACTCCACAGCTTCCGCCAGTGAGGCCACCACCTCAGCGAACATTTGTGAATGAGGATCGCTATGTAAAGGCCAAACACACAACGGTGTACCCATCAGCAGAGCAGCTGGATGCAGTTCAGAGCATGGTGTCTAATGTGGAGTGTGCCCTGAAGTCTGTCTCTGAGTGGTTAAATGAGAAAGAAAGTAGTGCCACTGATGCTGGAAGGTATGGATGTTGGTTAGAGAAGATTTTTAAAACTGAGCGTTTTGTTTAAGCAGTCGCTGGGTATTTTATAATACAGTTTCAGTGGAAGCATAACCTCATGCTCAGAGTCTGTGCTGTTTTCTCTGCAGCGCTTCACCTCAAAGTAAACTGCGTGGTGTTTTGAGAGTGGGGCTGGTGGCTAAAGGACTTCTGCTGAAAGATGACTTGGAGTTAGAGTTGGTGCTGCTCTCCAGGGATGTGCCTACCAGTTCTCTGCTCAGGCTGATCTCTGGAAAAATCTCAGAATTCATAAAGGTTTTTTTTTTCATCCCTTTTTTCATTATTCATTTGTATTATTATAGAAAGTACATAGACAATACAGTAAAACATAGATTTTGGCTATATAAATGATGCAGTGGTGGGAGGAAAAAAATCTGTTCCGTATTTAACCTTTCAGCCCAGTGTTTCGTTTTGTTTGGCTTCAACCAGGATTTTGAATTTTGGTGCTTCTGTAGTTTTGATACTTGCTTTTCTCTGATTGAGCTTCATTCATGAAACATGAGCACAATGCAAATGTAAACAGCTGGGTTGTTTTGCTAAATGCACGAAGCAAGAGAATGCATTTTTTCCCCCCAAGCAAGGATGCATTTAAACTGATTCAGGGAAAGTAAGATTGTAACATTTATATTAATGTATAATGTGTATTTCAAACGTTTTGAACTTTGTTCATCAACAAAGCTTCCTCAAAATGTCATGTAGACCAACTGGAATGACCAATTTCAATACTGATGGCGATCCGCATATTATAATAATTTGAGGGATTATTCGACACTGAAACAGACTTTAGTCAGGTTGTGCAGCATTTGACAACAAGGCTGTGAGGGATCGATGTGCAGTATATTCGTGTATTGTGTTGTTTATCAACACAGCTTTTGGTCGACAAAAGCTCTTAAAGTATACTATGAGATTTAAACAGCATGTGCATTGTTAAGACTGTCAGTCTATCCCTGACAGCATTGTTTGCATATTCAAATTCAATATAGCATCTAACCTGAATTAAGGTCTATGGATTTAAGAACAAACAGAAATAAATAACATTTTGAAATGTATCAAAATTGAAAACTTGTTTTAAATTGTGAAACGTTTTACAGTATTATGGTTACTGTATAAAATAAACACAGCCTTAAATTTTTCCAACTCTAAATATTTGAATGGTGGTATATGCATACATTTTGTGTTCTGGAGTGTTTGCTTTGGGTGCAGATTCCATGCAAAACAGGTCATTATTTACCAGCCAATGTTAATGAATCAAGAAACTGACGTGCAGTTTCTCCTCTTGCTTTTCTCAATGAAAGGATGTAACTGAGGAGAAATACATCATCACTCCATCTATCCAAGATGCTGCTATTATTGTTACAAGCCCGACGGAGCACAGTCTGAAACTGAGCATCCATCTGACCTCACCCTTGGTCAGGGAGCAGGTTGAAAAAGAGGCATCTGGAGGTATGATCTCACTCTTTTTATTTTCGGACCTAAAAGACCTTCAGTACATCGGAGGAGTGAAAATAAAAGTTCTGCTGCATCGGATGACTGGTGGTTCCTTCTGAGCCAAATACTGGGTGCTTTCAGCATTTTAAATGTTGCAAGTTTTGTCTTCGCTATTGTTCAGCATTTTACTGTTGAACGTTAAAATTTCCGAACGTCACCTCTAAAGCGATACGAAGGGTTTGCATTGCAGCAAAAGTTAACCACAAGATTTATATTTTAGGATGTGCTTGTTGTTATGCTTTTTTATTTTTATTTTATTTATTTATTTTTTTTGTATAACGATAAGAGGTAAAGTTTCAGATCATTTTTGTTTAGCTTAATTTTATGCAACATAAATTTTTGTGCTTAATCTGTTCATCTAGAACATTTGTATTTTGCTGCAGTATTTACCCTGTACACAACCTATTTCATTTAAATTAAGGTATTGCTTTTGTTGCCTGTGGTTGCAAATTGACTTTCTCAACCAAGCCTTCTAGTTTGTCAATTTTAGGGGCGCTGGACTTTTGACCAACTGGAAACACACTGTCTCGGAAGGGGGGACGCAGTTGGCCTACAGAAGAGGAGGGTGAAATGTTTATGGAAGTACAGTAATTTAAAGATTAATCGCTGTTTAAACAGACTTAGCTTTGTTAGATCACTTCCAGAACAGTTCTCCCTCTTCCTCTTGCTTGTGGGCATGGGAACACTGCGTCTGCCCCCTGGCCAGATGACAGAACCCCCCTTGGTCAAACTGTGCCTTGTCTTCTTACTCCATTCGTCACTAGAACCGTGCGCGGAAAGCTCTCCGCAGGACGCTCTGGACAGGCAGAAATGCCTGGCTTCTTTGGCGTCTCTCCGCCAGGCCAAGTGGTTCCAGGTTTGCATCCCGTCTTTATTTGTCTAAAAGTCGACTTGTAACTTAATCTGACCATTAACCTGGGGAAAATACATATTTGCCCATTGAGCTTCTCTGAAAAATGCTTTTTAAGGCTGTTTGAATTTTGAAACGTCTATTATTGCTTTAAACTGAATTGCGCATAACCTGTTTCCGTTTAAATGTCAGATGTATCTTTCCCAGGTTGCAGTTTGTTCGTTATTGGTCAGAACCTATAATTTGGCCAGATTGATCTGCTTCATACAAAACGTCCTCTAAAAAAAGCATCTAGAAGTTCTTTGAAGATGCATGATAATGTGTTGACGGCTTTGCTATTTGTTGGGTTAACAGGCTAAAGTGTCCGCGCTTGAGTCGTGTGTCATCGTGATTCGGATCTTGCGGGACTTGTGTACCCGTGTTTCGACGTGGGCCCCTCTCAAAGGATGGGTGAGTCCACCTCAAAAACAAGAAAAAATACTTCACAAGGATTTTTAGAGAGGGACTTGTAGGTCACTTTTCTCTGGCTGCCTCTTTAATTCTATATAGATTCTTGAGCTGCTCTGTCAGAAGGCTATTTCAACCAGCGAGAGGCTTCTGGGACCCGGAGAGGCGTTTCGGAGAGTTCTGGAGTGTCTAGCATCAGGGATACTAATGGAGGGTAAAGACTGAAACAAAGCATATTTTGGTGTTTTTTTTTTAGTCATCTACTGAGCATGACTCCTCTCGACAGATGGTCCAGGCATTTCTGATCCCTGCGAGCGAGACAGCACTGATGCTGGCGCCTATCTTACACTGCAACAGAGAGAAGACATTACCCAGAGTGCACAGGTTAATTGCCATCTGACACTCTAGGTTTTTTTTTTTTTCTTTCTGGTTCCTCACAAAGGTTCTTGCAAACATTGAAGGCTCAAAAAAACTAAAAAATTTGTTTTTTAAAGATGGAAATGAAAAATACTGTAACATGAAAGTAAATGACCAAGGCCAGATAAGATGGTTATTACTGCTGATACGTTAACAACCTTGGAAAAAACATTTTGTAATTTGTCATTTAATGTGTTGCTTTCCTCTGACCTCTAGTTTGCCTTAAGACTGTCAGCTTTTGGGCAGCTTTACAAAGTTCTTGGAATGGACCGGCTCAATTCCAAAGCTGCTAGAATGCTCAGTGAACATAACAGAGGTACCAAAGTGTTCAGAACAGTTAAACCTCTCATGATATCAGTATATGATATCGGCTGTGTTTGTTGTAGTTGGTGTTATCATTTTCTAGGGTTGATCCAGTTGCTAAACACTAAATAGGCATTTTGAATGCTTATATGGCTATGTAGTATAATGTTTGGGTTTTATTTTATAAGAGCCTCATTTCTTCTTTTCATTTAAATAAATTGCAGTAGCTGATATTCCAGTAAAGAGGCCAAGGGAAGTTTATGATGCAGGCGATCTTGAAATGACGCCAAAGTTTCCAAGAAAAGGTATGCATCTCAATTTCAGTCTATTTTCATCATCCTGTTATATTACCTTGCGCTTATTGTATATTTAATATTTATTAGAAAAATACAGCATACCTCATCAGGTGTAATAACTTTTGTCATAACGCCCGTTTTCTCTTAGCAGAAAGGCGTGAACCAGCAAATGCCCTAATGAAACTGAACCAGCTGCGGCCTGGAACCCTCTACAAATTGGCATCACAGACTGGTCCTGAACATGAGCCTCAGTTCACAATGGCTGTAGAGGTGGATGGGGTAACTTATGAGGCTACAGGCCCCTCCAAACGCAGCGCCAAGCTTCATGTTGCCCAGAAAGTGAGTGAGCTGATAGTCTCAAATGCAAAAGAATCTTGCATTTTAGATGCCACATGCAGCTGTTGCACAGGGAAATGTGAAATAATAAACAATTTCAGTTGTTGTATGCTATATCCACACCACACAGGTTCTTCAAGCTTTAGGTGTACCCTTGCCCTCAGAGGCCAAGCCTGCTGATGAAAATAAGAGCCAGTCTGTTGCTGCGCCTGCGGTCACCGGGTCAGATGAAACCACTCCTACAGGGTCTGATGACGGCAATGAGGTTAGCATCCAAAGATTTGAATACATTTGGGGTTTGATGCCTTTGTAGACATGTAGAAAATTGGTTTCACTTAATTTTGCAGGGTGGCCCCATCCTCACCAAACATGGCAAGAATCCCGTCATGGAGCTCAACGAGAAGCGGAGAAGTCTAAAATATGAACTAACCTCTGTCAAGGGACGCTTCAACGACAAGACCTTCACCATCGAGGTTAGACATGTTGACTAAAGCCAGTTTATTTTGAGCTAGCGTCCTTGTCACAATGAAAATTCATGCAAATGGATTCTCAGGGATGCCAATGTCACTCTCTGCTGGAGCTCTTTAACACTGTTCTGAGTTGCACCGGGACATGAGTGGCAGCTAATCAATCAGCTTCTGCTTTGAACATTTCATTTTTAGTTTTCTGTTTTTTTATGAAGAGATATAGGGTGGCAGCTAGTCAGGAAGCAGTGGTGAACTGCTTAGTGACTGAAGCAAACTAAAATGTTTTCTTAAAAATATCTTTCAATCAAATAGTTTTCAACACTATGAAATGTTTAAGCATCAAATCAGCATACTAGAAGGATTGTGTGACACTGAAGACTGAAAATCAATTTTTGATTAATTGGTCAATTGTTGTAAAAATCACACTTTCTTGTGCCTTGTGCAATCATGTAGAATGACCACCAGGAATAAAACTTACCAAAAAAAAAATTGTTTCTAGCTGCTCACAAATAGAAAAAGCAATGAACATGTGTAAACCCTTTTCTTTCTTTTTTTTCAAAGAAATAATAACACTAAAGAAACTATAATCAAAACTGATATTAGCAGTAGATCAGCACATTCGCTCATCATAAATGTGTAGTATTCCGTTATTAAAACGCTCCTTTCTTTTCTCTATGAACCTGGTCAGTCAAAGTCAACATGAGCAACTCAACACAGTAAATAATGTTATAAGAATAAATTGTTTCAATAATATCCATGTTTCGTGCGCCTTTTTTAACATATTGTATTGTAGAGGTTCACTATTTATATTCTTCTGACATCTGTGTTTTCAATATAAAACTGAGTATTTGTGCGGAGACAAAGTATATAGAAGCTCTGAATATGACTGAGGTTCAAGTATTGTTCATTACTGATAGTAAGCAAAAAGTCTTACAAGAGTCTGAACTTGATGTAAATATTAAAAGTCTGAAATTGCCAGGCAATTTACAAACAGGGACTAACATTACCCGTTTTCAAGAGCTTTTTTATTCATCATATGAAGTTGTAGGTGATGTGGCATGTTAATTTTGCAGGTGTGCTGTCACTTTAATTTAAAATACTTACTCATAAAAATATTATCCATTTGCATTCAGTTTTGGTAAAGTTTGGTAAAGTTTACTGTTCTCATGTGCATGTGTCTTTTCTTTCAGGTGGAGGTTGATGGGCAGAAATTCCAGGGCTCTGGATCAAATAAGAAATTAGCCAAAGCCAACGCAGCACTTGCAGCATTAGAACAGCTTTTTCCAGAAGGTTCTCCTGCAGACCCACTCAAGAAAAAGCGATTCCCTACTATGGTAAAGGGATCTTCTCTTGGACTCTTTCTTTTCTAATTTTGTTTTCTTCTTTGGTCCAAGTTCAATTTTATTTTGTTAAGTTTTCTTTTTTCTCCTTTAGGGCTTTGGTATGGCTGGAGTATCTTACAGTGCAGGCAATCGGGGTAGAGGAAGAGCCAGAGGTAGAGGCAGAGGATTCAACACTGGCAAGTTTGCAGGTACACTAACATCTTTCTAACTCTTTCCAAAAAATGGCTCATTAAGCATTACGCATGGTTTCATTAACACTTAAATGTAAGGAACTTAAGGAAGTAGAAAAAAATGCTTCTACGTGCACAAAGTGCTCATTCGGACTGGTATAATATTATGTTAAATTATTACTCAAAATTGAAATACTTGTTTTTTAGGTAGGGAAAGGGCATTCATAAAGTCATTTAAAAAATCATAACATTTCACAGTTTCTATATTGATTAGTTTTCTGGTTTTGTGCCTGTCTAGAAATTGTACTTATGGGTGACACTTCAACAAATTGATTTTTAAATAATTATTTGATTGTTAGTATATAATTTCAATGTATTTGTACAGTTCAGAAGTTTGGGTCAATGATTTTTTTTATTTTTTTTTTTATTTTACTGTATTTATGCATTTCATTAAAGTGCATGCTTGGTGAGCATAAAACACTTAAAAATATAAAGTGTGAACAGTTGTATGTGCCTATGGGGACTGTAGACAGTGTAGCCAACTTAGCGACTTTTCAGACCCTCTTGGCGACATTTTTCCAAAAAAGACTAGCGACAAATCTAGCGTCGTCTTGGACAAACCTCAGCGAGTCTCTGGTAGAGCCGCGCAAGCTGTTGTGTTGTTTACATGCAAATATAGCCAAAATCACAGCATAGCCATTGTCTATATCTTATGTGTACTTGGTTTCATCAGACAACGGCTTGCTTATAAATCAGGATTTTAATGCAGATTAACATCTTGTAAAATAGAGCTAGTTTAGAAGGCCTAATAATGGGGTGCATTTCAGTCACTTTCAGATTCATTCCATTCCTTTGACAACA
The DNA here is from genome assembly GCA_034779775.1 of Enteromius afrohamiltoni. NCBI lineage: Eukaryota > Metazoa > Chordata > Actinopteri > Cypriniformes > Cyprinidae > Enteromius > Enteromius afrohamiltoni. The sequence goes on along the minus strand of JAUYWG010000039.1, from coordinate 3,870,817 downwards.
GAAACCATTCAAAATATCAGTGAAAACAGTTATATTGAGAATTTAGGTGCATTAAATTACATTATGTGACCACAGAGAAGCAAGATAATATATGACGCACTGACGTAATGAATATGCAAATTGACGTATGATGTCATCTAGCGACTTTTCTAGCTGGATTTAGCTACTTTCCATTAAAAAACGTTGGCAACTCTGAATGTAGATTACATGGACATTTGTCAACTATTATCCTAAGAGAAATGCATGTTGCCAACTTTTCTAATGTAGATGTCATCTTAACTTTTCATTTCTATCCGTTTATCTCTCCAGGCTCCACCGCTACTGCTGGATTGACACCAGCCCAGTCTGTTACCAACTCAAGCACACCTATGAATCCTCAGGAAGACCCGTCTTTGACCTCCACCATCAGCACGGCCACCTACCAGGCTGTCCCACCACCAGTGACTGGCTATTATAACCAGTACACCCAATCCTATTCACAATTTAAAAAGCCTGCCACTCAGGGCCAGACTCAGACTCAAACTCAGAGCAAAACAACAAATCAACAAGCTCCTCTTGTTGGCCCAGACTACGGCTACGGATATCAAGGGCCTAGCATGGGAATGCCAGGACCACCTGATTTCAATTATGCAGGTGAGTTTGAATGCTGTTTAGTAATTAGTTTGAAGCTACAATTATCTGAAACTCTCGTTTTATTTATTTATCTTTAAATAGCATACAGTGGACCACCTGGTACGGCAACGTTTGGGCCACCTGGAACAACTCAGAGCTATAGCTTCACCCAGAGCGCGTACCCCAACCTGGGCGGCTACATCAGTGGGGCCAATAGCACAGACTACACATACAGATAAACATAACACTTTTGCTCTCCCTGCTCAGAGATGTACAGTTATTTCTGCAGTTCTTCAGCCTACAGTGTCCTCTGAGTTGAAACATTTGCTCTAAACCTTTTGAGATTTTATACTATTTTGTGTTCATTTTGCCGTTTGAGCTGCACCTCAGTAACAGAATTAGCATGGTTTTGATTCACCACTAGTTTCAGGAAATTATACATCAGGATGGAAGTTGCTTTCTGTCTGTGCCTAAATGGTTGGTGTGACTCAAAAGGAAATTGTTTCACATAACTCTGTTTTTCCCCAAAGGTATATTTATGATCATCCTCTTGTTTTGATTCTAAGTTTTTAGCTGTTACGTTTGTCCTTTTTTTTTCTTTTTGGAGTGAATGTGTTCAATGAATGCAGACTTTGATGTTTACTTCTCTGAAACCACTTCAGCCGTTTCTTGTTTGGATTTTTAAAAGATTGGATTTGCGTTTCTCAGTTTAATCTTGGTAATGTCTTTTATGTAGAATGTAGCTATTTGCTGTTAAATAAGCCAGTGAAGAGGTTTTTTGTGGTTCCTGGGTTGGATGTTAAATGTCATATCTTTGACCTGTGCAGAAATAAACATTTTGTTCTATTTTTAATTGCTTTCCTGATGCCTTTGACTGAAATTACTTACAGCATAAAGCACACTGTACCATATTTAACGTGCAAAGACCTCTAAGCTATTAACATTATCAAACTTTGCTGAAAAAACTACTCTAAAAATATTTCTGTCCTCTGATAAATTTTTATTTATTTATATATAATAGTAAAAATAATAGTAAAAAAGTAATTCGGTAATTTTGCTGTTAAATCTTACAGAATAGCATTTCTATTGTTAGTAACATCAAGATGAATGCTTACTGGACTGGACTTCATAAGGATCACTCATAAGTGTGCATATTAAAAGGTGAGTATCATAGGCTTTTGAGAAACATTTACTTGTACATCTCTCAGTCATTGTTGTACTGAACTGCTTTATATAATGAGCCTTATATAGAGCTTTGATAAAATTACGTTTACAGGTTGATAGCTTATATTTTCAAAGCATAAACTGCCAGGATAAAATAGAAATAAAACAGGCATTTTTTTCCAGGATAAACTCCATACTTCCACTGTATAATAATACTATATATGACCCATAATAGCCTGATGTAGTGGATAAACACATGATATTTAGGAACACTTTTTTTATTTATCTTTTAATTCTAAGATGCACTGAACGATGCATTTGTACAGCCCTTTTTCACCAACAGATTCTGATATTTATTCCAGACAGTTATTAATACTATGGCACTTAAATATATTCTAGAGAATTCTGTGCTTTCATCGTAGTGGCAGCACTTAAGGGGGCTCTGTTCTACTCCAGCACAACAATGCTCCTGGGCGCAAAGCAGAATCCGTCCAAAAAATGATTTACTGAGTCTGGCAAGGAGTAACTTGACTGACCTGCATTTATTTACAGCATTTAGGGTCATGCATAGGCAGAACAGGAAAAACAGAAGAGAAGTAAAAAGGTGGAACGTTAGTCTTACTAGGAGTGTTTTAAACAAATCCACTTGGTCACATGCATCTGTGGTCATTGAGTCAGTAGGAACATGCTTTGGTCACATGCACAGACCCATCACTGTATGGGACCTAATATATATTGGATGAGAAGAAACAGCATCCAGAGGAGGGATCACTCACACAAGGATACTTCAAGAACTAAGCCACTCATTCATTGTGAGTCTTTTTTATCTGCTCTAGATTATTATATTGTGACAGTTTAATAACCAGTTTCTCAGTTATATTATAAACAGGGCTTTTTGATATACTTCCTCTTTTTCAGTTTAATTACACCATCAATATGCCACTTCAAAACTATCACTACCATTAAGAAATTGTGTCTATGTATGTGTACGAAATAGCATACTAGCATACTACAGCTATGACAGAAACATAGTACTATGCTAGCACTCTTTTCAGAATGGCGCTGCAGTGTTTCTACAATCCCATTGGTTGGGTTGATTAATTGGGTAAAATAAATCAGCTGTTACTAAAATCAAAGCTTGGCTTATTGAGGTTCAGAATGACATAAAGTTAGTGCCGATGCTGTGGATGTTCATGAGGTGTAGAGAGAGGACTCTCAAAGAGTGAAAGCTGCTGGTGTAGGTGTTTTTAGTGTCGTGTGATTTGATGCTTCAGTGTGGTTTCAGTTCTTTTTGATTTTATGCTTGTGAAAGAAGTGGGTTGTTAACCATTTACATGTTTCTGTCTTTTTGTGCAGATGGCGTCACCACTAATGCTGGTGTTTTTAACTGCTCTTCCTGGAGTCCTCTGCTACCAATCCTCATTCATTGACCTGGAAACTAAAGGTAATGAGAAGGCAAAAACTCAGTAGTTCTAAACCTCGTACCTTTTTGAGTGCTCACATCTTTACTCTGTGGCTCTTTTATCAGGTAACAAGTCATCGATCAGATTCTTGGTTTTGGGGGACTGGGGTGGTCTGCCATACCCTCCCTATATTACCCCTATAGAGAAGTCGACTGCACTCATGATGGCCAAAACTGCTTCTCAGATGGGTGCAGACTTCATTTTAGCACTTGGTGACAACTTCTACTACAAGGGCGTCACTGATGTCAATGACCCTAGATTCCAGGTTTGGTTTCCGAGTCTTTTAAATGCAGGGTTTTACCCACTTTATTTTTGCTGGATCTTGTTTTATGAGCCTCAATTGCTATGGAGTAGGTCTACTGCTGAAATGTCAAATACAAATTTTTGCGGAAGTGGTTGAGTATTTGGTATGACAATTTTCACTTCTGTGTGGGTGTAGAAAGTGCAAATTGTGTAGAGGGTTTTTTTTTATTTTTTTTTATTTATTTATTTTTTTTTATTTATGAGCTAGTCTTGTTTTCTAGTCCTGGTGCTGGCGGGCCAGTATCTTGCAGAGTTTAGCTCCAACACGCTTTCCTGATTTCTTTTGTAAGACTGCTGCTGCGTTCCAATGTGCTTGTACTACGCCCTTTAAGTATGCACTTCCTGGGTGACTGAACTACACTTTTGAGTGTAGAAGAGGAATGGGCAAGCTTTGAGATATACTGTCAAAGTCACACGCGTGTGTGTGGGGTGTTTTTTACATTTTTAAAATGGCCACAATCGCTCGAATGGCGTTTTAAACAAATGCCTTGGGACACTTCTAATCTCCCATACTACTTCGGATTGACGGTATGGACCTTGGGAAGCAGGGCTTGATTTTTATTTTGGTTCAGGTGTCCTTTTTTTGTTCAATCCTTTAATTTAGGATTGGAGCTAAACTCTAAAGTGCACAATGGCACTCCAGGAATGGGTTTAGAAACCCCTAATCTTTTTCTCCTAATGTAGGCCGTGGTACTTTCGTTCCCCCTGTAGGTCACGTTTGAAGACGTCTACACTCAGGAATCTCTTAATATTCCGTGGTATGTCATTGCTGGCAATCACGACCATGCAGGAAACGTCCTTGCTCAAATTGAGTACAGCAAGAAGTCAAAGAGATGGTACGTAAGCCAATTTGGCTAGGCCTCCATGTCTAATTGAGTTTGGTTTCCTGGCTCTTAAGCTCATTTGCAATTTGACTCTATTGTCTGTGTAGCTGTGCCTGGTGTGTAGACTTTACTGATGCCATGCTCTTTCCTGAATGGGCTGTTACTAACACTATTTCCATCTTTTAAGGAACTTCCCCTACTATTATTATGAGATGAACTTCCGCATTCCTCGAACGGACAGCACTCTGACCATCATCATGCTGGACACCGTATTGCTGTGTGGAAACTCGGATGACTTCCTTGACCAGCAGCCCAAAGCTCCCCGAAGTGGTGTCCAGGCCAACAGACAGCTGCTGTGGCTTCAGGAACGCTTGGCAAGGTCAAAGGCTGACTATCTACTGGTGGCTGGCCATTATCCGGTATGGTCCATATCCGAGCATGGGCCGACTGACTGCCTGCTGAAGAACTTGAGACCACTGCTGAAGAAGTACAAGGCCACCGCTTACCTGTGTGGCCATGATCACAATCTACAAGTAGGTCTTTTAGTCTCTCATCTAAGGTTGCGCTTTTGTCAATTGGTGTTTGAAATGTATTCACATTTTAATTCTTTGCCATTTTCAGTACATCAAGGAGTCTGGTATTGGTTATGTGGTCAGTGGAGCTGGTAACTTTATGGATCCCGATGTGCGGCACCGAAACCAGGTTCCTCGAGGCTACCTCAAGTTCTTCAATGGTGATGCTGGCACCTTGGGTGGCTTTGCTCATGTGGAGGTCAACAAGAAAGAGATGACCGTTACTTTTATCCAGGCTAGGGGAACCTCTCTTTACAGGGCTGTACTTAAAAAGCGTGACGATTTTTCCAGGGTGGATGACTGAGTTTAAAAATTTATATCCTGTTTTAATGTGACTTTGGGAAATTGACCCATGGTCCTTTTTAGAGCGTGCTCAAGATTGGGAAATGCAATTTTGAAATCCTAACGTATTTATAGATTAGCCTTTTAAAATGGTTTAACCAATAAGTGTTTGTTTTGGGCTGTATGTTTTACAAAACTGTAAGTGTTTTAAAAATGTTTATTAAATGACTCCTTTTAAACGACTTGGGGTTTGTTTTTTGTTTTTGATGCTCCTTGACCAGGTAATTTAATTTAAACTGGTGATCTGACCAATCAAAATGCCAACTACTTTGTGTCTGACAATCCAAACTGGAGTACATTAAATTCCGTGCACTTAAATAGTTTCTGGAGTTCTTCACACCAGTGTTTTTCAAACCTGTCCCAAAAGCACCCCTGCACCTTTTTGTGACGTCTCTTGTCAGACACACCCAATTCAGCTCTTTTAGTCCCCACTAACTGAGTTGAGGCAGGTGTCTGATAAGGGAGTGGTATGAGAGGTTTGAAACCAACCCCTGCAATTCATGCTGTAATTGTTAAAGCGAGAAGGGTGATCTGTTCATGTGCCTGTTGAAATGAGGCACTACAGCAGGCTTTGTCAAATCTTACCCTGAAGGTCCAATGCACTGCAGAGTTTCGCTCCAACCCTGATTAACTCACCTTATACACTGATTAACATGTGAGGCAGGTGAGTTTGACTAGGGTTAGATCTAAACTCTGCAGTGCATTAGACCTCCAGGGTAAGATTTGAAGTCTGCACTACAGTAATCTCAGAACACATTAAAGAGCCACAAACCTTATTAAATTTTCTTAAATCGGGGTGTCCACTTCTAATTCTGGTTAAACCATGGCTAGTGATTACAACAGTTACTCTTGTTAAATGCTTTTTGTCAGCCATTGTGCCTTTTAATGTTTTACTTGACTCTTTCTGATATTAGTGTTTCAGAAATTGATATGTGGAAGTGCTCTAAACATGGGGCAAGTAATACTGCAGTAGCCTATAATGAGGGCATTATACGCTCTTTAATCTGCAAATAGCTTGTTACAAAACCTGGTTCTCGTTTCACCCACAAGGTTGGGCAATTTCCAGTCCTAACTGACTTACTAACTGGGTCAACGATGGTTTCATTACAATGTTCCTGTAGCATGAGCTGGACAGATGCTGACCACATTAATGGTAGTATGACACATCCTTTTCTCTTTATTAAATATTAACACATGCAATGCTCTACTTTCACCTTTAAGCCAGGATAACTTAAACCTAGAGATTGTGTCAACTTAATTATTAGTAGCTGTTATTATGGCCATACTTGAACAAGACGTTGTATGTGACTATTTTGTATTGCTATATGCACAGCGTAGATGTTTAAAATGCAAAACTTCTCAGATGTTGAAATATGTGTATACATTACAGTGCTTAAAGAATGATGTAAATGAATCTGAAGAATCCCTGCCATCACATAATATCCTCTGCAGTCAGGATGCAGCCTTAATCCTTTCTGCACATGCTGTGTCTCTGTCCTCAATTCAATCTGGTTTAATCTAAATGATTTCCTAATCCCTGATTTAACAGTTGGCAAATCCACAGAGTTTCTTCTTGTGTGCTGGGCCTTCTTTTAATTCTGCTTTTATAGTTGCGAGGGATATGAAAGGATGACAGTTTTGGTACATGTAAGGAATGTTTCCACTCCCACAATCTACATCTAGAGCAAAAAAAATACAATTTTTACATTATTTTGTCAAACTAAATTCTATCCTTGTGACTCTTAAAACATTTATGATGATATTGACCTGTACTTTTCAGTTTTATAAAACGTTTATACCTTTTTGTTCTTTGTTATATCAAACTGCCATTGCCATCTTGTTGAAGGATTTGAACTGTGGAGGACAACCAGGTCAGTTTGCAGTTTTATGTGGATCTCTAGTATTAGTGTAATGCTAAGCCTTCTCTATCCACCTGCAGTGTGATTTCTTGACTGTGGCATTAAAGCGTGAACTACTACCGGTATCTAATAGGTTAATTTATTCTATTTACAGTACCTAAACAATTATTTTGCTTTATAATTATTATCACCAACCCCCTCAATTCCCGTTTGACCAAAAAAAACATTTTGCACAGATAATTTGCTTCATAAATAAAAGTTTATGATTGATTACCAATGGGAAAATAAAACTGAAATTATATTTTAAATAAAGCATGTTTGTACATGATTGTAGGTTTCATAAATGTGGTTTAGTAATAATAACAGTCAGCGCCAGTTATCTAAAGAGGTGTACAGATGAGGTCACCAGCACTCAGATGTCATTTAAGTTCAAAGATTAACAAGTACAGCACATTTATACAGAAATCTGTCATAAATATGTGTATCAATAACTTGAGAGGAAACCATGTCATAGACAACATTTTTAAAAATCCAGTACTATATATAGATACATAATCTGAGAGGGTGAGATTTGCCATATCTGTCGCTGGTTTTCTCTCAGGTTTAAATCACAGGGCAAAAAGAGGAGTCTAATCTGATAACATCCTTTCTAAACTCTTTAACTCTTGCTCTTGACCAACTAGTCAGTTAAGCTGATCCTCTAATGGTGCAATACTTAGCATCACATTCAGCACACCTTAAATACAACTGAAATAGAAACAACACACAGTGTGTGAACATACATACACACACACACACACACACACACACAGGGTCCAAAATGAACTTTTTGCCACACCTTGAACTGTGAAAGTTTAATATATAATAATAACCCATTTTGGTTTCCAGAAAGAACCTTTTAGTGATCAGTTCTTTAAGAACTATGTTTTCCCTTACAGTGATTTTAATAAATAACCTTTCTCTACAACAAATGACCTTTTATGCCACGTAAAGGTTCGTGGATGTTCCTGAAGGAATCATAGATGCCAAAAAAGAACTGAAATTAATAAAATATCACATATGTTATTGGCCATGAAGCTGAAGTTTGTTTCATTATTTTATTAAAATAGTTGTAAAATATCAAAATATCTTCTCCATTTTTACTTATTTGGTGCTTGCAAGTGTCAATTTTGGAGCCTGAGCGCACACACAAGAAAAATATATTTTACAAAAAAGAGACTATAACACTTTGGATTCTAAATCCAATCCAGTTTAACTGGTCTGCACGGGTTTAGTACTACTTCCGTGCAAATCCATAAACTTCAAACAAAACAAAAAAAATGCTGGTTATCCTGTGTTGAACTGAATCTGCTCTGAGGATGTATTTTGGCTTCAGGAGGAAGGCTGGTCCTGAATTGGCACAATCCCACAGACGTGATCGTGCAGTCTCTCGCTTTGTCCCTATATCACCGGGCAAACACACCCAGGTAATGCGGCTTGGACTTACACGGCTCTCCGCTTATTCAGGTCTTTTAGGGTCAACAGCACTTATTTTGAGGACAGGCCACTCATCCTCACCACAGGTTGAGGCCCAGCTCTTGCAGTCAAATAGAAAAGTTTAGGGTACTGTGGTAAATACCGACAACACCTTCATGGGGCATTGATCAAAGAAGCCAAAGTTTCTTAATTCATTATTTTCTATTTAAAGGAAGGAATTTAAGACTTAAAGAGACAGTTCACCCAAAAAAATGCTTGAAATTTACCCTTAGGCCATACAAAATTTAGATGACTTTGACTGGCTCACCAATGCAAGTAAATGGGTGCCGTCAGAATGAGAGCATTATAAAAAAAAGGAATTCACAAGTAGTCCACACCACACCAGTCCAAAGTCCAGATATGTGTGTTTGCAAGAAACAAATCCATCATAAAGACTTTACATTTAATTGTTGCTTCTGGCCAAAAAAGTCCATAATCCCTATGCTCTGTCCAGTGAAAAAGTCCATCCCGGGTTGTCCTCTCACATCAAAATTGACCGGTGTATTTGTTTTGAACTATTTTGGGCTGTATAAATTCTTCATATTTCGCTCCAGATCAGATCCCTGAAGGAAGCAATATTATGGATAGAGAACTTAGCTCATTTAAAACTTCTTGATAAAAAAAAAAACATGAAACTTTTCACTTGATTAGATGTTAATGGATTAGACGTGGTGTGGATATTTTTATCAGCTGTTTGGACTCTGATGGCACCCCTCCATTGGTAAGCAAGCAATGCTAAATTTCTCCAAATCTGTTCTGATGAAGAAACTTATTTACATCTTGGATGTCCTGAGGGTGAGTCAATTTTCATTTTGGTGTAAACTATTCCTTTAAGAAGTCGTGGATTACAGTCTAGTGTGAGCCATTGTTCGGTGGTTCAGACTTTATCAGTCCCATCTCTCCTCTCATGAAATGACACTTGTGAGAGAGTGGAACTATGTCCTGTGATTTTAGGTGAAGGAAAGACGTAGGCCTCTTGTGGTGTCTTGCTGGGGCTCTTGTTATCCTCCAGTATTTGTGGCAGTGCGGGGCTGTTGAGCATACTATGAGAAGCAGGAGCGGGGAAGAAGTGAGGAATAAAAGGGAGGACAGCCAGAAGAGGGCTGTTCTGAGGGCTGTGCTCCGGAGAGAGGGGGATGACCACGTCGTCCTGATCCCAAACGTGGAAGGCGTTGGGGTGGGAGTGTGTGAGGCCTGAGGGCATGTGTGTGGAGCCGTCATCACCTGCCTCACTGCTGGCTTTTAAGATCTCCTCGTCTGGACCTAAAGCCCAATCTGAACACACAGAAAATATAAGATTAACAGCAATTATATTAGTGTGAAAATAATAACAGAAAATATTAATGATAAAAAGTAAGGCATATTAAAGGTTTTCAGTTTTCAAAACAATCAAACACATTTCCCTCAAATTTCCTCAAATTGTTAGGATTGTTTTTATTGATCTCAGTGTCATTATCATAATTTAAGGAAAACTGTATTTTATACATTGTATACAGCATTACAGTGAAAAGGATACATATTTATTTGCATTTAAACTGAAATAATCTTAAAAAATATTTTTTAAAAGAGCTATCTTATCTATATTTTTTTCTTACCTATGTTGTCACACACACACACACACACACACACAGGTATATATATATATATATAAATGTGTCCTTTGGTGTAACAGAAAAATAAAAAAAAATAAAAAAACACAAATTAATACAAAAAATAACATTGAAGATAAACCTCTGTCATGCTATTTGTAACTCTAAGAATGAAGATATGATTTTCTTACGTTATATGTGTTTTTTTTCTATATTTCCTCTTTAGTCACACCATAGGACACAGCCACATTTGTATTTGTAAAGTATACTAAATCCAGTCTCTTCACAAATAGCACATGTAAAGTACACTTTTTTTCAAAAGTTTCAAAAACGCAAAACATTTTCTCAGTCTATACTCATTTGATGCTTTTGTGGTTCAAATACATTTAGCTGAATTTTGAACCACATTGTATTCACATATACACATATTTTAATATTTTGGGTGAGGTAATTCAATAATTTATCTTTACCTTTTTATGTTTGTGCCAACTGTAAAAACCCATCCCTACTGGTAACACCAAGACCAGGATTCTCTACCAGCCGAACTTGTTAACTTAATTCATTACCTTCAACAATCTACTCAATGCAACTCTCAGTATATTTACCCAAGATGTCATGAGCGAGATCTTTAATTAAATGTCCCACAATGGCATAAGCGACAGCGACCACCACCACCGCGGCCATCATCAGGTAGAGCAAGGCTCTGGGAAGCTGGATGAGATCTCTGGCTGGAGGTTTATAGTCCTTATACAGAGGAGACTCGTAGACGGCGTACTGATACGCGTACTGGTTCCCGGAGACGGACACGTTCAGACTGTTCATATTCACAGGGTTCATTCTTGTCCACACACAAAAAGACTAACGTCCTGTTTTCCACTTCCAAAATGTGTCTTGCTTGTCCTTCAGGTACAACCGGCGACTATTTGTCGAGTCGGTGAATAGACTCGGTGTCATTAAAAAAATCAATTAGTTCGTAGGCCTACTGTTAAAGTTTAATTCCGTAAAACAAACCATTGAACTTATTCAATGACGAGATTTTAAACGCAGTCATGTTTCAGTTCAGGTATCAGATGGTCTGTGCTGTAAATGATATGAAGATCTCACACCATCGGCCGGTCATGATCTTTTCTCGGACAGAGACACTATTGGTGGATTTGTCGCGTCATCACTTAAATCTCATCAAGGCGCGCGCACGGATTGTTCAAGGTCAACCTCTGCTCTAGATAGATAAGACAGACAGGTACATAGATGAATAGATCCATGTTTAATGATTTTTTTACTAATATTTTCTAATATTCTGGTAAATATTTTTTCTGTGAAATACCAGTATTATTTATTTATTTTGTATTATTCTATTCTATTTTCTATCTTGTTGTAAAAAAGCTGTAGTAATATTTTTTTTTTTTTTGTATTTATA
>JAUYWG010000039.1:3831275-3858880 GCA_034779775.1 Enteromius afrohamiltoni | reverse complement strand
AGAATTATTTTATAAAATCATTATAATGGTTTAACTGTTAAGTAACACATACATACCAACAATGAACATAAAACAAACAAATTAGATTTTATTCAGAACGAATGTATAGAATCACAAAATACTGATATTTGTTTTCAGGACCCAATAAATACAACAAAATTTACAAACGTCATTAACGATGATCAGCTAGTCTAAAGTGAAAAGCAGTATGCCTGGCAAGCTTGACTAAAAACCTTTTTGACAGTATTTTGAAACCATTATGAATTATCTTTCATTATGTTCTCATGATCATTGTACCAGTGAATAATGTGGATCAGTGACTTTAATTAATCTTAATAATTAATTTACCACAAGATCATTCACTGTTTCACTACGCAACTGTCTTTGTAACTTGACATCATGTCAATCCAGTACCCTAGAGAGAAGATCCCACTGTTTGGACCCATTTACTAATTGAAAGATTTGAGAGCACACAGAGGCACTTATGGATGTTAGTGTACTTCCCAATACACCCTTGTTCAGAGAGAAATATGGGTTTATTTTCCAACGGTGAAAGACTGGAGTCCAGTGATGGCTCTGCCCAAGATCAAAGCGTGGATGTCATGCGTGCCTGTGAAAAAGAAAAGAAAATAATTATTTTTTAATTTGTATGGTTTAAATCAAACTAAATGTCTCCACATCCGTGTTTAAACTGGATATATTGATTATCTTTGCATTAGCTCCCTGTATGAAACACCTTCATTTGTGCAACAATTTTTTGTATAACTTATAAACAGCCTATACTGACCTCTGCTGGCCAAATGCATAGCTTTCATTTAAAAGGATTTTTTTTTCTTCTCCTAGTACCTTCATATGTGTTGACGGCCTCTAGGTTCATAACATGGCGTATGATGTGGTATTCGTCTGCGATGCCGTTTCCTCCCAGCATGTCCCGGGCCTGCCTGGCGATGTCCAGAGCTTTCCCACATGAGTTCCGTTTCAACATGGAGATCATGTCTGGTGTGTATCTTTTGGAGAAATGTATTAACAGATTCAATGAACCACAGGATTCTTTGGCAATGAGACAATAATAGACAACAATAACATTTCTGTGTGCTCTGCTTAAACACACTGAATTAATAAATAAGGCTTAGACTCTTTGGTAATGACTCACTTCTTTTGGTCAATAAGTCTGCCCAGCTGTAAACAGGACTGCAGGCCGATTGTAATCTCTGTCAGCATGTCTGCCATCTTCTTTTGTATCAGCTGGTTTCTGGCCAGAGGGACTCCAAACTGGATTCTACGATATAAGATCAATGAGGAAATTAAATATAAAATTAAAGGTAAAAGTCATGTAACTTTTATTCATGTACTTAGTAATAACATTTTATACTTTTATCATGTACTTAGTAATAACAGTAAACTTTGCATAATTACAAGCAACTAATCCTAAACCAAAACCTAACATATGGTAAGTAGTTAATATTACTCAGTACTGTCATCACTGTAATAATGTTCATGATTTTTGCATTTCATATTTTATTGTGATTTTTAAATGTGGCTTTTGTGTTCATTTACTAAAAAGCACTAAGTGGTCACTTTGTCTTTATTATTAACATAATTTTGCAGTAATTTATAACAAACGATCTATTCAAATATTTTTCATGGGAGGCAAACATTGTTTTTTTTTTATACTTTTAAAGACCAAATGAAAAGATATAATATTTACTGAATCAGAGTTATTATAGTTAACTAAAACCATTAAAAAATAAATGTGTCACTTGTAAGAAAAAATTTAAAAAAGACAATATTTTATTATTATAAGTAACTTAAATATTGTTTTGTCTACTTGCCAAGACAACATAAAAAAATTTTGTAAATAACAAAAATTTAAATAAAAATGGATGAATACATATTTAAAACAAACTAACAAAATTTACATGAACACAATAAAATTATTAATATTTTTTTTTATTAAAAATAAAATTCAAATTCAAAACAAGCATACAAACAAAACGCAGTTCCATCTGAGTAATAACCTGAATATCTTCAAACTTGGAAAAGTATTGAAATACAACTTTTTTGTTACATTGTCAAGCCCTACGTATATGACATGCATATTTATATATATTTTTTTATTAGAACGATCAATTATTATTACGTATAAATGGAATATATTCTATTAATTCACACTTTAGAACTATTCAGATTAAACTGGTAATAATTAATGCCTGATAAATGTTAAACCTGATGCTAAACCGCTCACCTGTCCAGGGTGTACTGGCGGGCAGCATGGAAACAAAATTCTGCAGCACCCAGAGCACCCCATGCAATGCCATAACGGGCGTTATTCAGGCACCCAAAGGGACCCTGCAGAAAACAACACGTATAATAAAACATATTAAAAACATAAAGAATTACTTCAGTGGTCATGTTACTATATTTCCATTCATTTCAGTGGTCTCTCTATCAGTTTTCTGGGTTGCTACAAGTTCATCAATCTAAGTGTTAGGCAGAAGTGTGAGTGATACACAACATATGATAGTGACAAACATACTCACAGCAAGGCCAGACACATGGGGCAGCAGGTTTTCCTCTGGCACTTCAACCTCGTCCATTAGGATCATCCCGGTGGCTGAGGCCCTGAGGGAGAACTTGCCCTCTATTTTTGGGGTGCTCAGGCCATTCATTCCTCTCTCCAGGATAAACCCTCTCACTTTGCCATCCTCACATTTGGCCCACACCACACAGATATCAGCGTATGGGGAGTTGGTGATCCTGCTCACAGACAAAAAACAGTTTGCTTATTATTTCTCACCTCTGCTGTGCGTTTCAAGATTTGTGTGTACAAAGCAGGGTTATTATAGTTGTGATTTCAGTTATTATTTGTGCTTTCAATTTAGATTAGTTAGTGCTCGCCCAAATAATGATACTTTGGAAAATGTTTTAAAAAAATACTCTATTTGTAACAAAACGATGCATTAGTTTTTTTGGTTTGATTAAAAAATTATTTTATATTAATGAAATGTATTGACAAAAATTATTATTATATTTTATTCTTATTATATTTTTCATAAACCCAAGCAAAAAAAAAAAAAAACAATATGAAAAGTGAATGAGCTAAAGACTTTTAATGTAATATAACATTTTGTTAATATGGTTCATATAAAAATTACTAAGCAATTTTCAAAGTCTGTTATATTGTTTCAGTTTAATTTAGTTTTGTTTTTCTGCAACTGTGGCTTTAGATAAAAGCATCTGCTAAATGATTAAATGCGACTGTAATGTTAATATCGGCTCAGACAACATCTCTGACGTCAAGACAGATTCACATTGTATACTTAAATAAACAGATGGTCAGCAGATTTCAGTGTCCTCCTAAACCAGCAAGGGACAAACACCCTGTAGAGAGTGAAGTTACAAAATCTAAATTTGGACAAAGGTACACGGCCCTCAGATGATATCTCTTACATAAGAAACCGTTCAATGAACTGACCTTCACATAAACAGTACTGAGTGCTAATAACTATATTAATCAAGATTACAACATTACAATTACAAGTAAATTATACCCTCCCCATCATATTTGTTTAAATGTTTATTTTTTTACATTTTGATTGAGAATACTGCTTTTGGGCATATGAGAGTATTGTACGTAATGCTGTACTTTTGTATTGGTGTGCTGAGGGTTATCCTTAACTAAAACTAAATCTAAAATAATTAAATACAATAAAAACTTAGTAAGAATAAAATTAAATCTAAAAAAAGAATTGTATTTTACTTACTTTACTTACTTAACATTAGTATTTTAAACCTGTTTTTGAATCATTTTTAAGCCAAATTAAATCTATTACATGCATTTGTTTCAGAAGAAAAGCTATTTCTAAGGTAAAGCCTATTTTTTACATTATATATGAATTATTCATAGAGTCCAAGGCAAGACTCCTGACTAAACCAAACTATTCAGGGGCACTAACCATGTTTTTGCCCCACTGATGGTATATGTCCTGCTGGAGGGGTTGTATTTGGCTTTGGTCTCCATGCCACCAGGGTCACTCCCATGGTTTGGTTCTGTAAGTCCAAAACAGCCCAGAATTTCTCCACGAGCTGGAAGAATGACATGGGGCAATTAGTAAATGTAAAGACAATTGTAATTAATTCCATTACTTTTCCAATTTTTAAATGACTGATACTGAAATGATTTTCCATAGAGATTTTGAGGTTTCTGAATTCTTACAGCAGTTCAGATGTTGTCGGATTGTCCTACCTTGTCAGATTTTCCTACCTCCCATCTAAAAATAGGTATTACAAATTTAAAAAAACGACAAATTTTGTGTTTTATTAATGTGTAAACCTACCCTTACAGTAGTGCAAATATAGTAATTATTAGTTATATTCGCGCTTTTGACTATAATGTATACAGCTACTAGTTTTTGTTTTATTAGTGTGTAAACCTACCCCAACTGTAATGAACATACATTAAATATTGTTTTTCAGGGTGAGAAAAAAAGAATGCAATATTGACGTGCGCATGCGCAGCAAGCCCGGGTAGGAAAATGTGCTTTACTGATGAGAAACGCATAATGTACCGTTCTCTATATATCGCACAGCCCTATCTATGAGATGTTGCAAAAAATCCATTTTTATCTCAAACCATATGCATGACTCTTTGATCGTCTTACTGTCTGCTCTCTGAATACATTGGGGAAAAAACCCGGTCTCCTGGTCTTGATTTTACAGCATGAATCTGAGAGTGGGTTAGCAGAATACTGTATATTATTTTTGGAAAATGGCAAGACCTGGTTTTACATTGGGGATTTGTTTGAACAGTGGAGAGAACACCGCCGTCAAAAGGACTTCCAAACTGATGCACAAGTGGCAAGTTTTTTTACTGCACAGGTAGAGCATTCACACTTGCCAATAATAATAAAAAAAAAAAAATCTTCCTTTGTATCAATACACTTTAAGCGTTCACGGCAGTTACAGAAACATTGGGGGGAGCTTGCTCGGTTTTGTTTTGTTTTCTTTTGTATTTACGTGAAACGCCAGCAGAAGTGACGTCAACCAGCATCTCATGTATATAATACACTACACGACTTTTAAAACAGTAGGCATCATACTTACAGACTCTGTAAATAGTGACAAAGGAAAACTGAGCGTCATACACTACACAAGCGAGGATCATACATAACCAGACCTTGAGGTTGAAGTTGTTCAGATTCCAACAAACTGACGCAGAAACATGCGTCTTGTTGCTAGGAGATGCATGACAAATGAAAACAAATGGGTTCTAAAATCGGCTGAAATTTTAAAACATGTTTGACTTCATACGACTGGATGGAATCAATGTCTGAAGCTAAAAAAAAAATCGGAGTATGTGACCATAATACATCTGATTTTCTGTGGAATCTGTCAGCTTCAATCTGCAGACTGGCTCTGACTTTCATCAACTAGCGTCAACTTGTTCAGACTAGAAAATCAGGGCAAAAATTGCATTGTGTATTCCAGGCATTAGGCAGTTGACTAACCCAGTTTAGGCAGGTATTTCTGTTTTTGTGCTTCTGTTCCATATGCGTTGATAGGATGCATGACTAGTGAGGACTGGACACTCATAACTGAACGGTAGCCACTGTCCACTCTCTCCACCTCCCTGGCGATCAGACCGTATGCCACGTAACTGGTGCCAGCACAGCCATATCCTTCAAAACAAAGGGTTCAAAAATATCAGACAATGTACATTATACATCAGTGTCATGGACAACACAATTAATACTAGGGATGCAACGGTACAGTGAGCCCACGGTTCGGTTTGTATCACGGTTTTCTGGCCATGGTAACGGTTGGGTTTCAATACATCAATATTGCTGTACAGTACAGCGGGAGGTCATTTGCCCCTTCTATTTCAAGTTATCAAGGTACAGAGACAATATTAAATGTAATAAAGGTACAGATTAGGTCAAAACACCACATTTATCTTTTAAAAAGTACACTTATTTTTGCCCGCTTTCAAAAAACGGACAATATAAAAAGTGCAGTACAAAGTGAAATATAAACATGAACATTATTCAAATAAATATTGACAGCAACAAGAAAATACTTATGTTTTCTAAATAAACCATCAGAAGAAACAACAATAACAAAATGCATCACTAAGCGAGTCGTTCGTTCATCACGTGAACTGAACGTGAACCGTGCGCGACTGAACAAATCACTCCCACAAGACGACTCGTTCTTCCCGAGTCACATTAAAGATTCATTCAAAATGAACAAATCGTTCAAGAACGACATATCCCTAGTCTTGAGAATTTCTGACCCTTGCCTGATTGTCTATGCGCTCAATACACAGAAAATGCCCATTTTAATTAAAATGATAGTTTAATGCCTCAAATAGGTTACCGAAAAATCGTGGGTGTACCGAACCGAACAGGGTGAACCGAAAACCCTAATTAATACAGTATATAAGCACTTTTTGTTCCATTTTCACGAGAGCGATTTTTGGACGGTCTCATTCATAGCCATTTCAAAGTTTGATTTTACCTTGAATTGTAGGCCCGAGGACACCAAGCTCTCCCATCTCGTTTAAAATCTCCCGATGGAAATCTGTAAATTCAGAGCCACAGATTACAGTTTCAGGGCTTTTCTTATCAAGACATTATACTACAGAGACCATCAACCTTTTAGGCATCTCCACTTTTATATAATAAAAATAATAATAAAAAAAACATTTTCATTTAATAAAAATAATAAAAATTTAATTAAATAAAAAATAAAACCTGTGGTAAGAATTTGTAAAAAATGTCAATTGTGTCATCATTTAGGACATTTCAAAGAATGCTAAATTCTATGGAAGACAATGGCTACATCGATTGTTTGTTTACCTATATTCTTTAAAATATCTTTCTTTGTGTTCAAGAGAAACTCAGACAGAACTATCACAATGCTTGAAGGTCGGTGACCCCCGTTCTAATAAATCAGATGTAACTAGTTGTTTCACTTACGTTCATTCCTGTTGGCCATGAGGATGCGGGGCATGAGCTT
The DNA here is from genome assembly GCA_034779775.1 of Enteromius afrohamiltoni. Taxonomy (NCBI): domain Eukaryota; kingdom Metazoa; phylum Chordata; class Actinopteri; order Cypriniformes; family Cyprinidae; genus Enteromius; species Enteromius afrohamiltoni. The sequence goes on along the minus strand of JAUYWG010000039.1, from coordinate 3,851,863 downwards.
TTCCTGGCAGTATGTGCGGAAACTGTCTCTGATCATGATCTCCTCCTCTGTGAGCTGTCCTTCCAGATCCAACGCATCACGCCAGTTAAACTGCACCGTAGCTAGAAATGCAAAAGGGTTTTTGGTTTCAGCTCAAATACAATACATGGTGTCAAATTTAAAAATTACAATGGGAAAATATGAAATAAATATTTACATGTCTTTACTGCTTTCTTCGCTTTCTCCTCCGTCTCTGAAAAATGAGATCATTTGAGATTTGGTTATTAGCACAGACAAGCTTTAATATACAAAAACACATTAATTCTCAAACTTGATTTAATTGAAGTTTTAATGTACCTGTCTAAGCAATGCAAATAAGTTTACTTTGCAGAGATGTATTACTTTTTAAAATATGCTGATGATCATGGATTGCATTTATATACCACTATCACCAAACAATTCCACCCATTAGTTATTACTTAAATAATATGCCAAAAAAATGTTTTCTTATTTCTTGTTCCAGTTATTTTTTTTTGTCCTCACAACTAATATGATCACTCAAAGTTCCGGTTATGTTATGGTGAATTGGTGATCTAACCGTATGCTGCAGGTGCTGAAGTGCCCTGGGCCCTGGACACAGAGATCAGAGAACATCTCTGTGAGTTCACCAGCAGGCGTGATAAAGCTGTTCTCAATGCCATAGTGTTTTCAAACCTGGAAAAATGGGACAATATGCATTACTTATACTGTTAAAGCAACATTATAACAGTACTTACACAAGTTTAACAGTCGCTTTCTTTATATATATATATACATATATATTTCCTGTGTAATTGCTTCCTGTATGGTCGTTTAACTTTCCTTACATTTTTTGATGTTTTGTAAGCTTTACAAAAGATGAAATGCATTTTTTAGCTTTTGTTTCATGTTATTATCTCATGTTATTATTTAATGGATACTGCAAAATCTAGTTTTATGAGTATTCTTAACAAGTGCAACTTTTAGCTGTTATAATACCATTCTCAAAGTGAGTTATTATTTTAGGTGTCGGTTAAGTTTTTTTGTCCACGCATGGTTACACAACTATGCTTACACAACGCATCACACCGTATCAGACACGTTCACAGACTTCAAAATCTGTATCATTTGTATTTCAGATGCATATTTTGAAACATGCAGTAGTTGTAAACAGTTGTTCATTCGCCATGCAGTCATGCTGAAAAAATTTATTAAAAATACACTACCTTATGCGCCTTCGATCAAATGATTTCCCTGTCTACTGTAACGCTATTAATATACAGAGCAGAGCTGTTCAACGTGTCTGCAGCACACATTGGAAGAGCGAATCCTCCATCTTTCGTGAGGTATGTTTCGTAAGTCCTTTCACTCTGTGTGGCTCCAACATTAAATATGTAACATTGTTTTTATACATATAAAACTTCACTAATTATTTTATACTACATAATTACGGCAATAACTTGTTATATGAAGTAAAAATTGCTAATATCGAATTTTGACATATTTAATGTTAAATTTCAATTATGTTTTGTTTGATCTTGCCACATTCAAAATGGCTGACGGCAACGTCTGAAATCCAGTGACATGACGAAGGCGTTTTCTGGCACCGCGCGCTCCGATTGGATGATTAGAAGAGGCGTGTGCGCGAAGAGGAATTTTTAAAGTGTTTTGTTCTGCTATAACACAAAATTATTGCTGGGGTAATATCTCTGTTATGAATACATTTTCACGTCGTGCATGTCGTACAGGTGGCTTTATATCAAAAGCAAAAAAAGAAAAAACAAACAAATAAAGAACAACTAAATGTGGTTAATGCATATATATACATTGCAGTTACAGAATGCCATAAGTCTTTGTAACTAAAATGAAGATAAGATTTGTATTTTTATTGTTTATGTTTTATTAATCAGAGAGGTTATAATAATTATGGATATTTATTTATTAAAGTGCAATGTCATAAAAAGTAATTAATTAATCAATGAATTAATCCTGTAACAAACTAGTGTTCTTTTATACCCACCTAGGGGCGACATATATCTTTAAATTAGTCAGGGGTGTAGCGATATTGGACCTTATTAAATGTTCCATGCCTATTCATTTTACAATTCTGTATGATATTTATCCTGCTTAGATTAAGATTTAATTTAGATTGTAACATTTGTCAATTCTGTGATAACGTACAAACTGTTGAACACTTATTTCTTCATTGCAATTTGGTTAATTCATATTTTATTTTGTTTTGTTTCTTGTAGGCGTTTTGTTTCTCTGTTATAATATGATTAATATGAATGTCTCTGCCTGTGAGGTCTTAGAGTTGTACTTATGTTAGTCTATATTATTCAGTTAATGTTAAAAAAAAATGTTACATGCATAATGAAATTTTTATATAGCTATATATGTTAAACCAAAGTGTAAAATGCTCTAAAAATGTAAACTTAATGATCCTAGATTTCATATCACCTTTTATTTCTGCAGCTATGTATAAAATCCTTTATATCTTTTATTAAAATGATTTTGTAAAGGGTCTGGGAGGTGCCTTGTAACATATATAGGAGATGGTACCAAGAAATTACACAACTTTGTCACCTGCTGCGAAACATGATCCTGTTTATTAAATTATTCATGACAATCAGAGAGTATCCTATTTTGTAAGTATTGTTAAAACGTTCATTTAATTAGTATCTCTAGGATCCGCCTTGTTATTTAGCCAAACTGCGTGAATTTGCACTTTTTTCTTACGTTAAAATTCGTTGCTTGTAGCTTGTGTTGCAATGAAATGTTACAGAAACACGGAATGTATTGTATCTTTGTTTAAAGTTATTATTTTCACAATTGTGTTATTGTGATGCGAATAAGCATTGTATCAATTGTGTCTTGTTTGTAATTTTACATGTAGAAAAAAAGTAAAAAAAAAAAAAAAAGTGACTTTCTGCCGATTTTGTTAGCGAACGAGCGTTTATGTTTCATTGGCTAAGACGGCTGCCTGTCATTTTTTTCTATCTTCTCATTGGTGGATTCAGCTCTCGCACTCTCCTTCTCACTCGAAGCGCATCGTCATATGCGTGTACTGTAGAGTGCGCTGCTGTTTGCCATACACTTCCACTGTAGAGCAGCGGAATTACTGATGGCCAATTCCTCACAAGATTAGGCAACAGATATACTGTTACTTTCGAGATATAAGTGACTGTCACAAGTACGCATCCTTTACTTTCAAATGGAGCCGGAGGAGAAAAATCCAGAGTCTAAATATGGTAAGACGTTTTCATTTGTATGTGTTGCTTCTTCTGGAAGTGGTGGGCATGGTCCTCTGTTGGAAACAATGACTAATCCGTGGGGCGTGGGTCTTTTGATGCATTTTGATGAAGAATAACCGTAAAGCAGACTTACACACTGATGCTCGACATAAATCATGCGTGAACGTATTGAAGCGATGCATTCGAGCGGTGTGAGAGAGACGAGAGGATATCGTAGAACGGATGTTATCTAGAAAACAATAGGCGTGGGCTCAAAACACATGGCTGGTGTAATTACTCCCATGTCAATAATTACTGCGATCATCATATGGTTCTCAATGCGCCCTAATAAGTAAATGTGACTAGAACTGCATCTCATTGCCTCTTATAGCACACGCAATATAAATGAAGTTTTTAATAGTGTTTCCTGTTCATTTTTGTGTAACAGACTGAATGTCTATGCTGGCAATAATAAAAATATGAAAACAAAACAATAAACGCAATACTTCTTCAAAAACTCTACTTTAAAAAACAAATTTTACATGATCTAGCTTGGTTGAGTTCCCCCATAAAGCCATAGTACCCACAAGTAAAACCCTGAAAGGTTTTCCATTACCACACTAACAGCAGTGTGGTCTCTATAAAAACTTTTTTTTTTTAATTTTTATAGAAACATCAGGTAGCATTTACTACATAAATTATTTTAGTGTTATTTTAGTTTTATAATTTGAGAGAGAGAGAGAGAGATATAGTTTTTGTAATTTTTCTCACTCGTAATATTTAGCTAATATATATATATATTTCAGGTAAAGGTTAATTGAGCCTTTTTCAAGAAATGAAAATGTTTTAATGGTTTTAACTGTAACATTCCTGCAACATTTAGGCCAAAAATAGTTATTGTAGTATATGTACCATTTTAAAACTTTTGTTAGTAAAACATTATAGGGAGACACACAATCAAGGAGGATCAAGTCAAAGTCCAGTTTTCCCGTAACCACCACAGTTCTTTATGTCAAATAACACACAAAAAGTGACTTCTACAGGAAATGAAGGACCACATTTATGTCCTATTTTTCATTCTGACTTTGGATATAATTTATTTCCACCAGTCAATATAGTGTGATATTGCTGGGATAATTTATAGCTTCAGTGTGATTTTCATCCAAAGTTAATTTTTATTTAATGACACCGAAGGGGCAGATTTGATTATCTTGGGTGAGAAAATGAGGCTTGATAATACGCCTGCTTCAGTGGTCTGTTAAGTATGTTAATAATCCTTGATAGCTTCATCATCTTAAAGATCCACATTTAATATTGTCACTCAAAATAAAAAACGATGAGCAGTACATGCCTAAACTTGATTAAACTGAGGATTCAGACGTCCTGAAGCCTATTCTCCCATTTTTTCTAGCGCCCCAGTCTCATTCCGGAGGGTTTTTTGAAATGCTGTGTTGGAGAACAAGTTTTAACGTGATGTTTAAAGAGTCTGGGGAGGAGTGAAGTACATTCACATGCTCAGATGACTTTTTGCCATCACTCTCTGGATTGCGTCACAGTCTCTAAACCACACGATCACCAGAGATCATTATAGTAAATCTGGGAAGTGCCTCCTCATGATGTATATGTAGTGTATGTGGAGACTTTTCTAAAGCTTCTTCGTGAATGACAATGATACAGTTCTCTCCAGTTGCCTAGCAATCTCACAACATTGCAATGCTCTTATAACTACAAAGGCATCTCAAATATCCATGGCCCTTATTGTGTCTGGAGATCACGTGACTTTGCGGGTGGAAAAGGTCAGTTTGAAACAGGGGCCAAAGTGTGTGATTAGAATCAAGCTGTAGGTTGCCTTCTGGACATACGTCTGATCAGATCAAGCTTGAGAATAATGCAGAAAAGACAGAGCAAACTGATAACACACAACTGTGCCTTTCCACATAAACAACAGCTGTGCACCACAGATTGACTTTATGAAAATAGCTCAGTTTTTGGCGCTTAAAATGTCAATCTGATCGCTTGAATTGCAGTTTCCCCCCAGATACCCTGATGCAGTCGAGCACTGCTTTTAACAGCACAGATGTCACTAATCTAACTTGCATAGAATAGAAAGGATTATTTGTTGGATATAAGTTGGAACTGGTGAGCAGTTTCCTGACTTCTGGAGCTTCTGTATTGATTGTCCACTTGGATTTTCTAGTACTGAAGTGCTTGTGTAAACAACAGTTGTGTGCATGGCATTGAAATAAACAACTGACCATTAGCGTCACCATAAATCCTCTATGCTTGTCAAAAATGACCCAAAAATAACCCAGCTTTGACCTTAGTTTTGAATGAATTGAAGGAAACGCATTCATTTTTAGATAGTGCCCTACCAGGCACGATGTCAAAACATTTTTTTACTTTACGCATCAGTGTGGCCTTTTGTAGCCATACTGAAGGCAAAAATGGATAGTTCTCCTCAGAGCTTGGAAATACTGATACTAAATGTTTAAATTGGGAAGTGAAGGTGAACCAACAAGTGTTTTCCACGACAAAGATCACATCAGTAATGGTATTTTTAATCATTTTAAAACATTTTATTTATAAGTTAGGCTGCCTTGTGAGTTTTCTAGGAAATAGGACATCAACGGCTTCTCAAGGCAGATTGGGAAACTGGGAAACTCAAGACACACGAGATGTTGAGTTGAGGGCCCGTAACCATTAAACATGTCTGAAGAGGGAATCTTTTCTGTTTTATTAGTTTCCCCACAACATCTACATTACTTCCTCTTGCCATTACAGTAATGTATATTTATGTATAATCATTTGATTCATATTCTATGTATTTTACTCAGAAAAAACAACATTTGACTGAATCTTCAGATCATCTGTCTATGAATTTCGCTATATTTTATTCAAAATCTGTATACTCTTTTTCCAACAGACCACTTGAAGAAACTCGTAATTATTGAACTCCTCCAATAAGTTTGCTTTGGTGAGCTGTTCTGAACTGCCGAAACTAACTCAAAACAAACTTTGTTTCAGCCTGATTTTGTTTGACATGACGTCATTTCAGTTTGTTCTTCAATTTTGTCTGTAGTATATCAGGACCTTTTTGTTTTAACACATCTTGTTACATTATGTCATAAAATAAAAACTATTCCAACTACATTTATTATAGATAAACAATAGATAGACAAAAAACACTACAGTACGATGTAAATATGCTACACATTTAAGGTCAAGGAAGTGCATTTTTGGGCAATAAGACTCAAGACGTGTTACTCAGGATGTAAATTATGACTAGTTTCCTGTTTCAAACGTCGGAAGTGGTGAACAGTCTGTCTGTCGATAACCGTAAACATTAAGACGAAAAATACTGAAAGGGCGGTCAAATGGGAAGCGGTTCATATTATGGACAACAAGGTTTGGATTTTTTAGATATACTTAATATGTATACTTATAGTATATTTATTTACTTTTAAATGCAGCCCTGGTGTGAAGTTACAAACTATATGTAACAAACCTTCTAGAGATGTAGAGCCTAAATAGTTGCTATGTATATTAGTAATTATTTATTTTGTTGAAAGAGAACTGCGTAACTTTGAATACCACATGAAAAGAGATTATGTGTCAGGTTAGCAGGATGTGAAAAGTGTCAGTGTGAGATGCTGGACAGTGTTTTTAAAGCTCAGGTCATTAGGGTGCAGTTTGTGGTAGGCTAAGGGTATCTGGTTCACTGATGATTGCTCTAAATGGATGGCACCTCAATAAAATAAACTGTCAATAGTGCGCACACACACACACACACACACACACACACTGCATGCTTATTACTAGCCAAGGCCTGCCTTGTTTACTAGTGTAGAGCAGTGGAGTGTCTCAAGAGGCTTAAGGGCGGCAACTAAAATGTGTTTTAGTCGAAGGGCCAACCACAGTAAACACAACTACCAGTGCTTTTTTTTCTATTTTGCAGATTGCGGATATCAAACATATACAGAAATGTACAGTGTAGTCAAAAATATTTGTTGTTGTTGTGCTTTAATCATGAATGGCTTGATCAAAAGACAATTATAATTTTTAGTGCTGTCAAATGATTAATCACAATTAGTCACATTCAATGTTTTTGCTGTGTATATTTATTATGTATAGCCTCACATTAGACATTGTACGATGCCAAATTGGTGAACATCGCCCAACCCTAGTGAGAATCACTAAATATTAATGGCCATTCTCACTCCCTGGCATACAGGCTTTCACCCTCAAAACGTCTTAAATTTAAAACACTATATTGTTTTCTGTGAATAAGTAATTGAAAGGATTTTCTCATCATTCTGAAGTAAATATAATAGACTGGACCATTCGATACGGCTCGTATGGCCTTATTTTAGCTTTTTTTTTTTCAAAACTTAATAACCACGCATAATATGTTTTTTTCTAAAAAATGCAAACGTCTACATTGTTATAAGTAGTTGAAATAACCTCAAATATCAGAGCATTTCCAAACATCTCAGCATCCCCAAAATCACCTCAGACTCCAGAGGGATAAGAAAAGCATATTATATTTATATATTAAATATATTTATGTATAACGAAAAAATATAAGAATATAAATGGATACATGTAAATATTTAAAAATATATATATATATATATATACACTACAGTTCAAAAGTTTTAGGTCAGTAAGATATTTAATGGTTTTTAAAGATGTTTCTTCTGGTCTGAAAGTGACACTGAAGACTGGAGTAATGATGCTTTGTTTCACAGGAATTAATTACATTTTACAATATATTCACACAGAAAACAGTTATTTTAAATTGAAATAATATTTCACAATATTACAGTTTCTTCTGGATTTTTAATCTAGTAAATGCAGCCTTGATGAGCAGAAGAAACATCTTTAAAAACCAATAAAAATATTACTGAAACTTATGGAAATAAATGGAACTGTTTAAAGTACTATGCTTCAGTAAAAGGCCTTGAGCACGGGAATTTAATAACATTTACTTCAGCCACTACAGGATGTGCTTCCTCAGCCCGAGCTGCTTCCCTAAATAGACACTGCAGCTTTGCCAGATTCACACTTGGCCGAGTTTAGTGAAAGTAAGGCCTTGCACACATGACTGAAGAATTCTCAAACACATGCCAAATATTCAGCTCAGTTCGAGAAATACGCCACAGCATCATCTTAAAATGCTTGATAATAGAGCTTTCTATTACGCTCCTCTCAGGGTGATGTCACAAGGAAACACGTTTAAACATACCAGTTTCAGTTGCAAAATACCCATTTAGCTACAGATGCCTGTACAGATACTAGTCTTGTCTACTTAGCATTAGCACTTGAGACAGTGGGAAAGACGTCATGCCCAAAAATGCATCACTCGATTTGTGTGGATGCACAACTTCCTTATTACAACAGGAGCCAGACTGCATTGCTATTAACAGCTTTGAGCTCAAATAGGCAGAACGAGAAAGTATGAACCTACTACGGCTAGGTGGTGATGGTAGAAATGGGTCAGTAGAAATGTGGTGGATATTTGTGCTATTATCTGTTGACTACATAAGATGCTGTAACATGGTGGAATGCAGAATACAGAGCAAAGAGAATTAACTTTGAAAATACAAATTCACTGTATTATACATTTTGTTCTGCACATGCCCCCAAATTATGTAAATAAATACACAATTTCTACACAGGTGAGCCAAGGAAATTTGACCCCACATTTAAAGGGCCGATTTATAACAGGTGAGACAACCTTCATAAACCATATCTAAATATGAAGAGTTTATTTGCTTTTATGTGTTTTGTTTTTATTGCATTAGTTAGCTAGTATACCTAATAAAATAACTCAAATGCAGTTCAATGGAGATTAATTGAATGCACAATGAAAATTTTTGCATATTAAAGTGCTCTATGCAATCTTGCAAAACCCCCTTCGGTGGGGTTTAACGCGCGTTAACGCACCTCTTCTTGCCGATTGTTTGGCCGAAGTTTGTTTTTGTTGTGGTGCCCAAAGTGTTTCTTTCGGTATTGCAGCCTCTGTGTTGTCTTTCGAGACCAGGTTTTTCCCCAATGTATTCAGAGGGCAGACAGCAAGACGATCAAGGGGTGGTGCATACGGTTTGAGATAAAAATAAAATCGAGCTAAAATCCTGCAACATCCCATAGAGCACTTTTAAGATCAATGTTATTTTAATGTAATTTATTATGCTATTATAGTTTTTATTATACTTTTTTAGTATTTTGAATTAATTTGTGTATTTTCTGTTTTCACTTTCATTTTGAAACTTTTTTTTTTGTATTTTTATGTTTGTCTGTTTTTACTTTAATTTTAGTTAACTCAGTTTTACTTATGAATAAATTTTATTTATATAGAAGTGTATATATATATATATATATAATCTATTCTATTTTAAGTAATGACTTTCACGTTTTTTAAGTTTTAATTAACAAAAAGAACTTGATTTCAATGATTTATTTTTATCACTGATCTCATAAACATCCATGTGCTGTATCACTGAGTGCGTGTGCTTTTCTTTGTTGAACAGGGGCTGCACAGACATTCTCTGTTGTATCCTATTCATCTTTGCCCTGCTGGGCTACTTTGCAGTTGGGATTCTGGGTAAATGTATTTTTATGTATGTAAATGGTCAGAAGGCATTAACCCGTGTCCATTCCAAAGGACAAGTTATTGTGTTTCCACACTGACAGGGCTGTATCTTTTGTTGCAGCATGGTCTCAGGGTGACCCTCGGAAAGTGATTTACCCGACAGACAGTAAGGGTCAGTTTTGTGGACAGGTTGGCTCCCCACTTGAGTGAGTAAAGCTTTTTTACTTTGCCAACATAATATATACAAAAGACTTGAAATGCAGTTCTGTGGCTAATTTGATAAATATAGCCGTATGCAGTTATATCACAGACATGACTGTTAATTTTTCCTGGTTTAATCTTTCTCAAAAATCAGGAACAAGCCCCTGCTGTTCTACTTCAACATCATGAAGTGTGCCAGTCCTCTGGTGCTTCTGGAGTTGCAGTGTCCCACCACTCAGGTTTGGCACAGTTTTGTTAACCTCTTTTTCTGTGTTTGTCACACACATTTGCGATACAGTTGATTTTATGTTCATTTGACAGATCTGTGTGGAGAGATGTCCCAATAAATTTATGACTTTAGTGAAAGCTTTAAAAAAGGAAGAGGACAGGGAATACTACAAGCAATTCTGCAAGGAGGGAGTTGACATGACCAAGGTGAGTTCTGGAAAGGAAAGGAAACATTTTTAAGATATCATGATTAAACTGATCACTAGTTTTAGTACAGTGGTTAGGATAGAAACCATAAATAGAAATATTTGCTCAGCAGATGAGACAACACATCCATTTTCAGATCCTTGTGAAACGTGCTTAATCCGAAATTGCTTCAAAGAAAAATCTCTTTCTGCTTTCCAGACAGCTCCTGAAATCCTGAAGAATGGCTTATGCCCTTCAATACTCACACCTAGCAAGAACTGTAAGCCTTTAAATCTTACAAACGTGTTTGTTTCATCAAATAAACGACAGTTCTCTTGCATTACATTGATGAACTTCACCCTGTGTTCCAGTCACACGGAGATGCTTGCCTGCTCTAGAGACCCTGAAAGGCGGCGTAGTGGTGGTCGGCAACAAAACCACATTCACAGATGATAGCGGACAAAACATAAATGCAACAGATCTCCTCGAAGCCTCAAAGTTAGTCATATTATTATTTGTATTTGATTGTTAACATTATACTTCATATAATCAGTGCTTTTTTAGTGTAATTAAGATAACAAATATTTTTTCTTTTTTCATTTTTTTGCCTGTATACTTTTTAATCATTTCTATGAATTGGAACTAGATTAACTTGGTAACTACAGTTCTTAAATGATTTTAATTTCAGTTAAAGATGATTTCATTTCAAGTAATATAATGTGATATGTGTTTTTAGATTGAAATGTAATCATATTGATTATAATTAATGCATATTGGTATTTTTTGCAGGAAATCCAATGTTGTGGTCGAGGCCCGGGCTGTAGCCATGAGGATCTTTGAGGACTATACTCAGTCCTGGCACTGGATACTCCTGTAAGCATGTGATATTATAGGTTGATTATATGTGACCCTGGACAACAAAACCAGTCCTAAATGTAAATTTTCCGAAATTAAGATTTATACATGATCTGAAAGCTGAATAAATAAGCTTCCCATTGATGTATGATTTGTTAGGATACAGCTATATGAAAATCTGGAATCTGAGGTTACAGAAAAATCTAAATGCTGAGAAAATCATCTTCAAAGTTGTCCAAATGAAGATCGTATCAATGCATATTACTAATCAAAAAATTCTGTTTTAATATATTTTCGGTAAGAAGTTGACTAAATACCTTCATGAAACATGATCTTTACTTACTATCCTAATGATTTTTGGCAAAAAAGAAAAATCAATAATTCTGACCCATACAATGTATTTTTGGCTATTGCTACAAATATACCCCAGCGACTAATGACTGGTTTTGTCGTCCAGGGTCACATATTTTCTCTCCATTTAGTATTTGGTCATGGCAGTCAGATTTAAGCTCCTTCCACAATGAGTCTGAAATTTCAGTTTTTTTTCTACTTCTTTTTTTTTTCGTATGCGTCATCCATCAAAATGCTTGGAAAAATTTCAGATGAGAATTTGCAATGACCTTCAGGTTTAGTGAGTCCTGGTGCTTACTGCATGAATTACCCTTGCATTGATCAAATCTCTGTGCTGTATTTTTCAGTGGCTTGGTGATCGCCATGCTGGTCAGTCTGATCTTTATTCTTCTCTTGCGCTGTCTGGCTGGAGTCATGATCTGGGTTATGATCGTCTTGGTCATCATTGTTATTGGATACGGTAAGGAATCATCAACACTGATGATTTTCATTACTATATTGTATTAATGTCATAATTTACAGTACAGAGCCTGTGTTTATCTCCTCTCCCCATTCTCTTCAGGTATTTTCCATTGTTACATGCAGTACGCCAGTCTGAAAGGGCAAGTCGGTTCTGATGTCACTATCAAGGATCTGGGTCTCCAGACAGACTTTACCGTGTACTTACAGATTCAGCAGACCTGGCTTGCCTTCAGTGAGTTTTCATAACAATTATCTGCAATACACAAATTAATGAACTACCATTGTCCAAGTTGGATTTTTTTAATGCTTTTGTATTAAGGCCGCAATTACTTAATCATAACTACATTAAGAACAGGAATATTCTGAAATATTATTACAATTAAAAATAATTGTTTACTAATGATTCCAATTTATTCCAGTAATGGCAAAAACTAATTTTAAGCATCATTACACATTATAACCCTTTTTTAGGGTTGCACCTATTAGTTGCTTATTATAAGTCATATCAATGCCTTATTCTACATGACATCATTCTACATCCCTTATCCTACCCAACACCTAAACATAAGCAGTAAATTAAGAATTTATTGAAGGAAAAGACATTAATAGTTAATAGTTAACAAGTATTACGTATTCTAAGTCAAAGTTTTGAATGGTAGTGTATACATACATATTCATTACATAAATAAAAATACTTCTTCAAGTAGTGATCAATCTGTGTACTCAAATGAACCACGATTTATAGCCGTTTTCTTTGTCACCTTTAATTTTCATTACATTCTACTGTGTCCTGTCCTCCTTTATCGCCACACAGTGATTATCCTGTGTATTGTGGAAGTGGTCATCATCCTTCTCCTCATCTTCCTCAGGAAGAGGCTCCTCATTGCTATTGCTCTCATCAAAGAGGCCAGCAAGTCAGTCTACTTTCTTACTGTAGTTTTTAGACGTGTTGCTGGCGTTGTTTGGTCTCATATGTGATGGATTACCTGTGACTTAAAGCCATGAAATGATAATAAGGTTCTTATTCTTAATAACCACATCTATTTTGCAGGGCCATCGGTCATGTGACATCATCACTTTTCTACCCACTGCTGACATTTGCCCTGCTCTCTTTAGTCATCGCATACTGGGCCATCACCGCCGTGTATCCTAAAGAAAATAATGCGGTCATATCATAAAAATCTTGGTCGCTGCTGGTATTTTGGTGTTTCATTATCTTAAACACGGTACTTTAAGAATGTTGATAAAATGTCAATTTAGTCTAATGGAAATATGATATCCTTAACTATTGATTAGGTTTTTGTCAACCTCCAATGAGCCAGTATACAAGGTTTTCAATACAACCGAATGTATGTATTCCAGAGACACCTGTAACCCCGAGGTTAGTGTCTTTTTATACTCATTTTGCATGAAATCTCTCTGAATAAACATCATGTTGGCTACTTATTGGCAGTTTTATTGAGTTATGTTGAACAGTAGTGTATGTCTTACTTGTTATAGCATATTTTGCAGAGCAATGCATGATAAAATGCATACATTTCATAGATTTGCACCGATTTGATTGTCTCCACAGACATTTAACAGCTCAAATGTCACCACCGAATGCCCCGACGCTGAGTGTCTGTTTGCGTTTTATGGAGGAGAGTCGTTATATCACAAGTACCTGATTCTGTTCCAGTTCTATAATTTATTCCTCTTCTTCTGGTGTGCCAACTTCGTGACAGCATTGGGCCAGGTAACACTGGCAGGGGCCTTTGCCTCCTATTACTGGGCATTCAAAAAGCCTGACGACATCCCAGCTTTCCCTATCTTCAACTCTTTGGGACGGGCCCTCAGGTGAGAGACGAGAGAAATAGTTGCTAGAAATCATTCTTGTAAAACATAACCATTTTGTATGCTCTATATCGCTCACTTCTTTTTCAGGTATCACACTGGCTCTCTGGCATTTGGTTCCCTTATTCTTGCCATCGTTCAGATCATCAGGGTCATTTTGGAGTATTTGGATCAGAAGCTGAAAGGTCTTACTGCTTCAGTGTTTTCATTCTTCTTCAGTAGATACGCCTTTAGAAAATATTTAGACCCCGTTCACTGTTGCATTTTGAGTGAACATCGGTCTTTCTTGCTCTTATGATGATCACAACCGGTATGATTTTCTTCCACGCACCAAGGATGAAAGATGAAGAACACAATAATGACAGGAGCTTTTAAGCTCAGAAAAGCACAATAAAACAATGCTAAAAATGTCCTGTTTTGGTTAGCAAGAAGTATTGAGGTTGGGCATATGTTTTTCCTTTTTGGTGTTTGCCAGCCACTAGTCAATTTTATTGTTCATACCTGGAAAATCACATTTTGTGTTTGACTTGAAGAAAGTCAGTTATACAGGTTTGAAGATGAGAATGAATAAATGTTGATGCATTTTTCATTTTTGGGTTATTTATTATAAAAGTGAGTAAAACAAAGAAATGTAGCATCGTATAAAATCAAAATGTATCAAATACATCAAAGAAATTACTGTGGGAAGTAATAACGGAAAACTTCATCCATTGCTATCTGTGATGTGTGTCTGAATCTTGATTTATTTCCTATAGGTGCCCAGAATAAATGTGCAAAATTCCTACTCAGCTGCCTAAAGTGCTGCTTCTGGTGTCTGGAGAAATTCATCAAGTTTCTGAACAGAAATGCTTACATTATGGTACATTTTCATTTCCTTTTTGCAATTTAGTTTTTACCTTTTATGGATTATTACTGGATAGGGAGCATCAGAAGTTCTCATTTTATGTCGTAAGAGCTAAAAAACATATTTGCTGAAATCAATTTGGCATATTTTTTTTTCAGGTGGCAATATATGGCAAAAATTTCTGTACGTCTGCCAAGGATGCATTCTTTCTCCTGATGAGGAACATTATTCGGTAAGTGGCGAATTAATCTAAATCTTTTAGTCAGTGTTTTGTGTGTGTATGTGTGTGAATAAACGCAGTAAACAGTCCAAATTGACTTGTTTTCTAGTGTGGCTGTTCTTGACAAAGTGACAGACTTCCTTTTATTTTTGGGTAAACTCCTCATCGTTGGAATAGTGGGTGAGTGATCTGGTCAGATACCACGTGAATCTGAACTGTTTCTTCTTCTTCCTCTTTTAAGGAATTTCTTCATTTTTCTATTTTACTGGCAAAATTAAAATAGTGGAGGATGTAAAACAGCACACACTAACTGTTTCTTTTTCTTCCTCTTTTAAGGAATTTGTTCATTTTTCTTTTTCACTGGCAAGATTAAAATAGTGGAGGACGCTGCTCCATCCCTTAATTATTACTGGGTGCCGATACTGGTAAGCGAGCTTGAGTTTCGTCAATCCAGCAATAACAGATGTTCCATTTGCAACATAAAAATGAGCATTTTGGTCCAGGTTGTAATAACTTCCTGTCCCTTCATTTACAGACTGTGGTGTTTGGCGCCTATCTAATTGCTCATGGCTTTTTTAGTGTGTACGCCATGTGTGTGGACACACTCTTCCTCTGTTTCTGTAAGTGTGAAGCAGCTTTATTTATTTCACGAGATAATACGTAATGAAAAAACCTAACAAGTTGTCAATTTGTTGGCTGAGTTACAAAACAAGAGTTTTGGTAATAGCAGCTGTTGTGTTAGATTTTTATTGGGTGTTCACAGATGTTCAGCTTTTATTGCTCAGCTTCAACAGCCTTCCTTCCTTTAAATGTTGTTCTTTTCTGTAATGCAACGGAGAGCAATGGATTCCACATTTATTTTCTCTACAGTCTTAAGAAAATTAAACCTTAAGGCAAACCATCCAGCTCTGAGATACATTACAATATTTACAATATTTTTTTTAGTTTGTGTATGAGGACGTTAACTATTCATCCAAGGAAGCTCTGTCAAAGATTGATTCCGAAAAGACAGTATAATATGAAAGTATCTACAAATATGAAATACAATACGTGACCCTGGACCACAAAACCACAAAAAGTCATAAGAAGCACTGGTTTATTTGTAGCAATAGCCAACAATACATTATATGGGTCAAAATTATAGATCTTTCTTTGATGGCAAAAAATCATTAGGATGTTAAGGAAAAATATTTTGTGATTTTCCTACTCTAGATATATCAAAACTTAATTTTTGATTAGTAATATGCATTGCTTAACTCTCTGCTTTTCTCAATATTTAATTTTTTTGGAACCCTCATATTCCAAATGATCAAACCGTTTTATCTCAGACAAATAGATCATATATAAACCTATATACCATGCATATTAATTATATAGCATATCATCATATCACCATACATAGCATACATAAGATTTTTGAGAAATGGTTTTGTCATCCACGCTGATTCATAGGAGTGGGCAATCACTGCTCATTCTCATTTCCATGGTAACATCGACTTCTTTTTCAGCACAGTGGTTATGTAATTCTCAACTGGCTATTAAACATATTTTTTTAAATCACATTTATGGCTTTTACAGAAGCACATATCATTGTTTCCTCAGAGCTCTTGGTTTGTCTTTAAGACGTTTCTGTATGGAAAAAATATCAAGGATTTGACTTGTGGGATTCACTGTTGACATATCTGCATATCACAAATGCTTACAGGGGCTTTTGGCTTGCTTCATGTCTAACCGTTTCCTTCTTTCTCTCTTTTTCTCTCTTCAAAATGATTTTGTCCAATCATGTCCTTGTGCTCCTTTCCACTATGTGCTTTGTCAAAACACTAACATTTCAAAATAACCATCACACGCAAACACAAACTCAAGGCGAAGATCTGGAGAGAAATGACGGTTCCTCCGACAAACCGTTTTTCATGTCCCCTGAACTGCGACAGATTTTGTCAGTTGAAAAAAGCTCAGAGGAGACGGACCACGCAGAGGTACCTGTCGTACATGTGCAAGCCTGTGAGGAGGAAATCCCGCTGCAGGAGAATGGAGAGGTGCAGCTTAAAGAGCAGGGCGTCCTAAAGCAGGAGCAGGAAGAAGAGACACCACTAAACCAGGAGAAGCACGTTGAAGAGCCTCCCCAAGAAACACAACCTCCAGAGGCACCTGCAGCCGCCGAGGAGAAACCCGAAGAGCAGGTTTCAACCCAAGAGCCTGAACCTCTACAAGTGATCCCACAGCAAAATGGACCCCAAGAGGTGGACGCTGAGGAAAAGGAGGAGCAGGTGGCCCAGCCTCAAGCAGAACCACCACAGGCCGAGAACCAACAAGAACAGGAAGCAGAGGAACCGAAGCCTCAAGAAAACGGACCTCAAGAGAGCGAGACCCTGCTCACCCCTCAGGAGTAGCTGAAGGTGGAGTCGTGAAACGTTTCTGAAAAGCCTACTGATTTAGGAACTGGTGCACTTTGGTGGCTTTGATAAGCCATTAGTATAGATTGGAAAGTACCTCCTTCATTCGCGTCATAATGTTTACTTAATCAATCCTGAGAACTGTCTCTTAATCAGTAATCAATGGTCATAATGAATGGCATGACAAAATTGGACAGAAACAGGCTTCTATTCGAAGTATGAGCTGTTTGATTGACAGTTGGTTATGTGGACCTAAACCCCATTAGATATGCCTACGTGGCACCTGTAGAATGTGACTGTGTTTGTGTTTTATGTAGAACGTTTTATTGTAAGGACATATAAAAGTTTAATGTAGGTGCTTGACTTGTGCCTAAATATTGTTACTTATCAATGTCTTAATCATATTGAAGAATGCAAAAAGATTTTGCAGCATCGCTATGTTTACAGCAACAACAACAAAAAGCATCAGTTTACAGTGATTACCAGCCAAGACCAAACAATGTCATTTTGTAAGGAATTTGTGCAAATGTGTTGGAAAATTGTGATAATTTTATGCCTAATGTGACAATTTTATGGTGCAGATGAACAAAAAAAAATTTAAAAACAAAAAAAGCTACCGAAAGCAAGCCAACCTAAAAACAAAACAATCAAAGAAAGAGAAAAAAAAGAACAATGCCCTTCCATATTGGTCTGCTGTGACTGGTTATTGTATTGACAGATTGCAATCTTTTCAATGCCTGATATTTGTCGCTGTTTGCCACTCTGTTGCCTCTTTTTCTACCTCTGTGCTTCACTTTTCTCAATCTTTGCATGTTGGTAATGTGATCTCCCAGTGCTTTAATAAATCGAACTCTCTCTTTGTTGAGATCTCAAGCTTTTGTTTTTGCTTTCAAGGCGCTGCTTCTATTGTTGCCATTTATACTTATTGACACGTTCATGCTATTTATGTCTCAACCTGAATTATTCCAACAGTGGAGGATCTGGAGCGCAATGATGGCACAGCGGATAGACCATACTTCATGCCAGAGAGACTGCTGTTAATCCTCAAAAAGTCCAACGAGGCGGTGAAAACAGTGGACTAAGTGAAGAAGGAAAGACTTGTAGAGAAAAAAAAGAAGTGAAAGGACAGAAAAATAGAAAGATTTGCCATAATTGCACTGATTTTATAGCACAGGCACCAGTAAGTGATACCAGTCATTGCAGCCAAAAGTGTTACATATTTGTTACTTTTTGCTTATTACATGGGTTTGTATTTGTATATATTATTAGACTAGACACAGCTGTTGTAACATGTTACTGAATTACTTTTAAATGCATTAGGCCTATTCTCGTGTTGACAGCGTTAATGCTAACCATTTTTATACCTGAGAATGGTAATGAAAGATATGTCCACCTGACGTAGCCATTTTTTGTGTTACTAACGTTACTGGTTTATTGCTCAGTGTAAATAATTATGTGATGTGAGATGGGGAGAAGTAATAAATATTAATAAGTTCAAGAACGTAATGTCGTATTATTTTCCTGTGCGTAAAGGTACGTAACTTAATATTCATGAGACAACAATACTCAGCTTAGTTACTAGGCAACCAGTTGAAAACACAAACGAGTCTCTTGTCGGATAGGCTATAGAGGGGAAAGAAATCAATCTATAAACGCACAAAAAATAAATGTTTATAAAAATGCCCGCCACGTCTGTCTCAGAGGACATCGAGACCCCCACCCATGATGAAATTTCGGAGCTCCAAAGAAAAATTCATCTTCTGAGTAAGTTTTTACTGCGGATTTCACCGTTTAAGCTGAAGCAGTTGAGTAACGTTTGTGTACGTTAGAAATGTTTCCATTGTTTTATAATTATTTTCGACATTAATTGTTTATTCTCGAGGATGTAAGAAGTCAACTTGGAGTTATTGAAGAAATAAGTGTCGACTTCAGATGCAAAGGCCTACATGTGCCCTTTAAAAGTTTAATCTAAAATGACCATTAGATGCTTAGAGGTTTTTGCATCTGAACTAACTGAAAGGCGTATTGTACCTTTGTATAATTTTTAAATTCACATTTTGCTTGATTTTTTGTTGTTTTTCCCTTACTGTCCACTAGATGGAGACTATTCAATAGCGCATATCGAAAACTCTCAGTCTGCCAGGAACATAGAAACTATCCTGCAGCTGAGACTTGACAATGCAAACCTGCAAAAGAAACAGCTCGAGGTCACATATATAATATTAATATTAAGCCATAATTTTAAGTTTAGCTTGAACATATGTACTGATGCATCTGTTGGTCATGGTGTCCAGGGAGATGAACAAGTTATCAAGGATGTTTTTCAAGGCCACGGGATGGAGAAAGAATCTTTCAGGAACATGTCTGTGAAGGTGAGTTTAAATGGTGTTTCCTGAAAGAAAAGGTTCACCCAAAAATAAAAATGTTTGCCATCCAATGTTGTTTATTCATCAGAACAGAAATTAGTCCATATGACTCCAGCCAGCAGTAAAAAGCTGTGTGTTTGTGATAAATCCATCAAGACATTTTTAACTTCAAACGGTTGCCTCTGGCTAAAATACAATCCTCTGTCTATAATAATGCTTTCTCTAGCAAAAAAGGTCTGATTTGAATCAGGAAAGAGATACTTAAAGATCACGCACCATTAAAAAAAAATTCCTAAGCAAGTGTTAGATGATGTGATAAGATAAGATAAGAGGAGATGGACATTTTCACTACAGGATGAGTTATTACTGATAATGGTCTCATATTTTGGCCAGAAGTGACAGTTTAATGATAAAACACACACACACGCAGCTTTTTATTTCATTAGGTGTTAATTGATCGACTGGAGTCATATGGATTACTTGTGGATTTAGACTTTAATTCTGACGGCACCCATTGACTGCAGAAGATCCACTGGTGAGCAAATAAAGTACTATATTGCTAAAATTCTCCAAAGCTAGCAAAACAGCCTGAAGGGGAGTCAATTTTAAGCCGTTTTTTATTTTTGGGTTAGACATTTCTTTACTGCGATCAATGGGTAAATGATTAAAAAAGTTCTTATTTAAAAAATGTGACAATAACTAAATGTTTTGGACAGTGACATCTAGTTATTTATATCAGTTATTTACTACAAAACAAAAAAAACTTGGGAAGATCCCAGTAAATAGCTCATAGTTACATAATCACCCGCATATAATTTGTGTTC
>JAUYWG010000039.1:3800785-3831175 GCA_034779775.1 Enteromius afrohamiltoni | reverse complement strand
TACAAAACAAAAAAAACTTGGGAAGATCCCAGTAAATAGCTCATAGTTACATAATCACCCGCATATAATTTGTGTTCCTGAAAGTTACTTTAGACTATTGACAGAGATCATGGTTGTGCAGGCTGCTCATACGGTTGTGGAGAAGCAGGTGCGTGATAAAATGAAGAAGCAGAATGTTTTGAAGCACACGACTCAGACACAGAAGCAGCATTTAGAGGACTTGAAGCTCCTGATACTGAAGCCACAGAACAGCAGCCCTCTGCCTGACACCCAGAAAGGAGAGGAGGAAAAGGTAGAGACTCTTTTTTCTGGGCATTTTGGAAGAAACGTTGATGTCTCTTAAAAAATATTTGTCCTAGATATTATTGTTGTGCCCCTGTTGTGTAGAAACTGCGCATTCTGGAAAACAGTTTGGAGAAATCACAGCTGAAATACCACGAAGCAGTGCACATAACGCGAGGATACCGCAAACTGAAAGAGCACCTACAGGTATCAGAGCAGTAACACAACACAATGTTGTGTGTAAAGCATACCTCATAAAGGTAATGGGAAAAGTTATTTAAATATGATACAACATTATCTTTACTGTATTCTTCATCAAATAAATGCAGTCTTGGTAAGTGCTATCAAAGGCATAAAAAATCCTACCAATCCCATTAACGTCTCTAATGGACATTTCTTACTATTCTCTATTCTGTTTGTTCAGGAAGAGAGTCTTACTTTTCAACCTCAGCTGGACAAGATGGAGACAGAAGTCTTTTGGCAGACACAAGTGCTTAGAGACCTACAGGTCATGAACAACAACGTTCTCCTGTTCAAGGATGCAGCCAAGGTAAAGACAAAGCATTTAATGAATAATTGAAAAAAAATATGAGATTATAAATTATATCAATTATTAGCGTGTGTGTGTGTGTGTTTCCAGTCTGAGCTGCAGCAACAGGAGGAGCAGGTGTACAGAGAGCGCAGAGAAAGAGAGAAAATCCTCTCCCGCTACAAGAAGCAGGCGGAGGAAAGGATAGCCCAGGCAGAGAGGACGAAGAGAAGAGTGAGCTTCATCTGCTGCAATTACATCTACAGCAACTATGATACAGCTAGCAATGCGATACTCCAATACAGCATAAAAAGATGTGTTACACTCATTCTTACAGAATGTAGAGTGCTCAGGAGACTGCAATTCTGATTTAAACAGAGCTTGATTATAGCATGTTGCTAGGCTCACAACCCAAATATTTTAGCCTTCTCTATTTGGCCAAAAGTATGTTTTTTTAAGTTTAACAAACTCCTTCCATCTTACACATCCAGCCCCAGTGGGCAACCATGAACCCTGATGAGCTGAGCAGTGAGGCCCCTCGCACTCCAACCACAGTAGGAGAAGAAGAAGAAGAATCCATCTCTACTTTTGAAGAAGCTTTCCAGCATGCCAAAGAGGCTACGGGAGTCACAGACTCACAGGTGAGGGCAGACAGTATTTAAGCCTGTGAAGCCTACTGTATCATGTTTGATATACAAAATGATCAACATTATCAAACCTTTTTTATATTATTTTGCGATAAACACTGACTGATGCAATTTAGGTTTACTTCCATACAGCACTTTTTGTTTTTCTTTTTTTTGAAAAATCATGTTAAAATAGCCTAGTTATAGTCTGTTATACTCATAAAAAGTTCTCATGTATTTACATTACATGGTGTCAGAATTTCTTCTTAATCTTTGGCCATAAAAATAACAGCAATGCACCAAATGGCATATTCCTGCTCAATTTGGGCTTCTAAATAATTACATATTCTCACTATATTATACTATATGAGCCATAAAGGCTGGATGTATCAAATATGAGACTCAACAAACCCATTTAATATTATTATTAAACACATTCATAAAGACTACTCTTTTTTTATTAACCACCTTTAAATGTATTTAGAATCTTTATGTTCAGGTAAGAGGTTCTTGTGTTGAGCAGTGTTTATTCTTATAATAGGAAATAGTGGACAGGTTTGTCTCTCAGGGAGAGACACTGGAACATTTGGAGAAGATGAAGGCAGAAAATGAGAGAATGCTGCTTAAGCTGAAGGAAGAGAGGAATATGTCACAGACTAAATACCAGGATGTAAAATACTCACGCAAAACTGAATTCTCAAGGTAAGAGCTGACATTGTATTCTCTATGAATACTGCAGTATCACTTGACACTTTTCTCCATGGCATGATATAATGACTTATTTGTCATCAGACAGCTCTCTGATTCTCTTTTTGTTTGTTCAGCGTTGGACAGATGCTGCAGGACAGTGAGCATGACTTACAGCAGGAGCAGCAGCACCGTGATGCAGCTAAAGACAGCCTGGAGAGACTCACACATACACTCAACACTGTCAAAGCAGGAGTGCAGCAGCTCAGTGACAAACTACAGCCCATACCTCTGGTACTAATGAACTCTGTTGAATACGTTAAACATGCTCCACAAAACCTGCCTTTTCGTCACTTGGTTAATGATGTGTTTTAAATAGAAGTTTTCTAAGAATTTTGGATTTCTGCGTACAGTAGCTTCATAGAACTTAAAGGGGTCATAACTTGATTTTCTTCCCTGAGGTCCATTTATAATGTTGGTCAAGGTTTCTCACGCCAATAACAGTTTCATTTATTCGTAATTTATTTGACCTTTTCCATCTGCTCTGACCCTTAAATATGAACAGGCTGTTAGCAAAAGTATATTTAAGGACTGTGTTATTGCAAATGAGTATTAATATTACATACAGTTGCAGTGATACTGAATGTATTTTAATTCTGGTACAGGACTTCTGAAAGGTACAGTTTGTTTAATAGTACATCGTACTGGTATGAATACTACCGTTCAAACATTTTTGGGTCAGTAAAATGATTAAAATGCTTTTGAAAGTCTTATGCCCACAACGGCATCAGCAGCACGAAAGATAGTAAAACAATAATATTAGAATATATTTCTACAATGTAAAATAACTGTTTTCTATTTTAATATATTTAAACATGTAATTTATTCCTGTGATACAAAGCTGAACTTTTTAGCAGCCATTACTTTACTCTTCAGTGATCCTTTAAAAAACATTCTGATATTTTGATTTGGTGCTCTATTTGTTCTTCTCATTATTATTAGAGTTAAAAATGTGCATAATATTTATGTAGAAATATAAAATTTGGGTCATTTAAAAGTTATTCAAACTTAAATGTGTTTCACTTTTGATTGTTTTAATGTGTCCTTGCTTAATAGAAGTATTTTTTTTAAATGTGAAGGGTAATATATAAGCATGATTCATTAAAAGTTAACAAAGCACATTTCTCTGTGGTTTGTGATTAAGAAAAAGTGTATACCTATCAGGGATGTATTCACAAAATAATTGTAACCGAGCAGAGATTATAAATATCATTATTCAAATTATTTTCCATGTTTTTTGGCAGATGAAGGGTCCATCACCACAGCTGCCTTTAGATTCATCAGAACACATGCTGCAGCTGATGTCTGAGGCCGACCAGAAACTGATGCTGCTAAAGGAGGAACTACAGGGCAAAGATCTGGCAACCATCATGAAGGAGTTGGAGGAAGAAGAGGCGAGGAACACTAATTATAATTTAATTAATTAATTAATTAATGTCATTATATTTTGTGTCACTGGGGAAACATATTATGGTGTTAATTTAACTCTTTTGTTTACTTTCGGAATATGTGTCATATATAAAATAACATTTACTAATATTATACTGTTGTTTTTGTTTGCTCCCCTGCAGTTCCATGCCAAAATAGCAGGGAAACTACCGCAGTACAACACTCGCATTCAGCTGCCTGAGACCCAGAAACAGGACTTTTTTGATGGTGAGACACCACCTCATATTTCCATGGCATCCCATTTCAGCCCCATAGGGAAAAAACATGCTTTGGTAAAGCATAAAGAAATAAAAAGTCATAAATATGAATTCAAAATTATGACAAAAAATATTATATGCATCGTGTTGATTTAGTTTTAAATAAAAATGACTTCTAATTGTAACTTTTTTGGTCATAGTTATGGTTTTTATCTCATAGTATTGTCTTGTCATAATTTCTACTTTTTCTTATACTTATAACTTAATGCAGCTTTTACTTTTTGTCAGAATTTGATATTTATAATTATATTTACTTTTAAGAATAGTTTTTTTGTGAACTTGGAAAGCTCTTGAGCAGGCATGGCCATGTGTTTCTGCTCTGGTGCACAGTTCAAAAGCTCCCTCTTATAAAGATGTTCACCTGTGCTCTCTTGATCTAGTACTTTCTTCTGTCTGTACACCGTGTGGTACGTAGAAGCTCCACCTCCTGCTGTACACAGTGGTGGTTTTGTTAAGGTGTTAGGAGTTTGATCACCTTTGTGTGTGACTGAGAGACTGGCCTCCTGGTACATGTACACTGAGAATGCTGATGATCCATGTGCACTCACAACTCAAGTGTAGCAGGGAAAGGTGACACGCATCTCACGCATCTGCATGTCTTTTCTGTGTACAGATGAGGAGGACAGTGGCGTTGATGATGGTGATGTCACCAACCGTGTCACACTAAAGCACCAGTCACAGTCAATTATTGATGCAAACACCAGGAGGAAGACCCGCATCAAAAAGAGGAAAAGCCAACTCTGATCTGATCCAGTCACAGAAGAGTTTATACACTTCGAACATGGATCATTCCATATGTCTGCACATTCATGATTAAGAAAATAGACAAATTATTGAGCTGATGGTAGTTTGGTTTTAATAAATGTATAAGCTGCTGGAGTTGTTTGTGGGCATGATTACTTGCATGCCTTTGGACACATGACTCTAACGTGACACCTGTTGAAGATCTCAGTTCTCACATGACACCTGTGTGAAGATAAAACACAGATTCCATCTCGGAACAGAATTTGAAGAATGTCCTGTGGATCTCTACTTTAATAAACTGCACACGTGTGTGCTGTCAGTGACATTTCAAAGTGATAGAAATTATTCAAAAAATTGCTTTGTTTTTGAATGTTCTATTCATTATAGAATCTAGGGAAAATGTATCACCATTTCCAGAAAAACATGAAAAAACATGTTCAGCATTGATAAATGTTTCTTGAGCAGCAAATCAGCATATTAGAATTATTTCTGAAGGACCATGTGACACTGAAGACTAGATAGAGACACTGAAAATTCTGCAGATATTCTAAAATATATATTAAAATAGAAAATGTAATAAAAGTTTGAAATAGTATGGATTTTATAAATGACTAAATGAAAGAAGGAAGGAATGCAGCCTTTGTGAGACTTCTTTCAAAAACATTTAAAAACAACTTTTGAAAGGTAGTTTACAGCGTTTTAATAAAATGAACTTTTAGTACCAAATTCCTTATGAGAATTGCTTCATAACAACTAGTTACAAATGGGATTCTTATCATTAATATTCTTGTATCATATTATGCAGAATGACTTTTCCTTGTAAAGGTTCACTGTCTGTACCATTTAAACGTCCTGACCTTGTTATATAAGACTTTAAAGGCACTGAAGCAGATAATAGTGTAAACGGTGAGCTGTACAGCAGGGTGTGAGAGGGTGTGTGTGTATGTTTCATAAGGCCCAGCTTCCATTAGCAGTGAGACATGCACTTAGAGATAATATATACTTCTAATTTATGGTCCTCTCTGCATGCCATGGTTTATCATCCCCATTGTATCTCTATTTCTGGCTTCTGCAATGATCAACATTAATGAATCTTTGTTTACAATTTTAAATAGCTGCTATTTATTAATAACTATTTTATTTCTGATGTGGCTTAAGTCTGGTTTTCTGTTCTCTCTCTCCCATAAATAAATACATAAATCAATAAGATTACATAAACAATGTATCAAATGTTGAACAGGAATCACAGGCTATAGTGTAATGAAGTAATTGTCATATATTCATGGGTTTTGATGATCACAACTTCACATTAAAGACTCTTACACACAAATGTGCCATTTATTTAAGCTTTTTGGTAAATGCCACATTCCACAAATATAGTTTACTTTTGGTGGCCTCTTTTAAAAAGGCATTAATTATCTAACATACATAAGTATGCTTAGCTTGTTTTTTATTATTATTATTTATCTAAAATTTTACAGCTACTTTCATTTTGACATTCAGTTAATGTTTGTTGCTAGAAAATTGTAAAACCACACAAACAGGCCATAGATATTAAAAACCAGTACTCCAGTAAAGAAAGAAACCGTAACACTCGTGTGTAAAAGTCAATAAGAAATATCTCAGGGCTATGATTCAGTATATGATTTCGTTTTTTTTTACAGTTTGAATCATACAAGCGTAATTAGAAACTCTAACAATATCTCTGCTATTTCATAACATCTCACCACAGCAGTCTGGCAACCGAGCGAGGTTTACATAAGTTACATGAACAACCACAGGATTTTACTCCGTATGAGCGTCAGAGTTTTGGCGTTTATTTGGCGATTTTATAAACAGATGTTTGTTTTGCTATTAAGACGAGCTCCTGTGGGCGAAAATAAGTTAAAAGGAGGAAGCGGTATGGATTGTAAACCTGGAAAAGGAGGCCTGTTTCTTTGTTTACCACGGTGAGGTCTGCGTGTGTTTGAAATGTAAGGCTATTTAATGGGTTTCAGGATTTTTGCTTTAACTCGATCAATATTTGATGGTCATAATAAAATGTTTTGTCAATTATTATCAAGAAAGTCTTAGAAACAACCAAAGTCTGATGTGATATTAGTGCAGAGCACATGGTCACGTTCTCTTTTGGAGTAATTATACACCTTTTACTTCTCTGTGTTTTGGTATGTCATTATTTTTTTTAGTTTTATATGCTTCACATTGTGCACTTTTAGTAGTTTATTCACTGTACCTACCGACAAACAAACAACAACACTGAGCTGTCCTATTATTGCTAATTATGTACAACAAAAGTGCACTGGGTGGAATAAGCTGAACTGACAGCCCATTAGTTTGTGTAACAATCAGATTATTGTTAGTCAGCATGGAGAGAATCAGATGGACGGATGAGAAATGCAGGGTTACTAGAGTTTAGATGGCCTCTTAAGTTCACAGTCACTTCTGCTGAAGATATCAGTCAGTGTTCAGTATTCTGCATCAGATCATGAGGGATCATTCTGGAAGGTCATGGCATCCCCTCTCCTGGTTTTAGAGTTCAAACATGGATCATTAGGAGCTGATCTACTAAGAACAGACACTGCATAAGAAGCATCATCCACAGTGAGTAGCTCAGTCTGTGTTTCACTGGAGTTAATGCTGCAGTAAAAAAATAATGTTAACGTAATATACAGAATTATGATTTCTTTATTTAAATAAATTATAATAGTAATATGCATAACAATTATATGGTGCGTTTATCTACATAATGTCATTAGCCTACAATAACAATAAAATATAACTTATGCTAAAAACCATATGAACCTGTACAGTATTATTTCCTCAGTAGTAATCCCTGTTGTACTTTAGTTTATGGTTAAAGAAATTACTTCAAATAAAACTTTTTAGCTAGTTGCCAGGGTAACATTTGATGACAGTGACAACTTTGATGAACTTTTGTGATCCACTTGAAATGTTGACTACTGTATGTGTATATATATATATATATATATATATATATATATATATGAATGAACTAAACAAAAAGTACTAAAACAAATGCCCATTCAAATTACAAAATAAACCCCCATCAAAATATTAATAAAAATAAGACTAAAACTTTTAAACTTTTGGAGAAGAGTGTCTCTTCAGAAGTCGACTTGCTAGACTTATTACAGATGATTTTACTGAATTTCTTCATTCTACTAATTCTCAAAAAAAAAAAAAAAAAACATGTTAAAATGTATACATACACATACATATTTCTTATTCATTTTATGTTGCATGTACTGATTCATTTATTATAGTTATCTAACTATCGAGTTATTAGTTAGGCTAATAAAAGTGGAAGCTCCACACTACTGTTGTTGTTGAATGCTTGTTGAAGCAAAATAACATTCCTGACATGTATCTGCTGCTCTTGGAGGAAGTTGGTGTATGATTCGGGTGGAGAATGAGGTCCTCTCTGGTGGTGTCTGGTGGAGAGAAGGGTCTGCGGGCACGACTTGGACGAATAAGGCATTTGCTGTGTCAGACTGGGCATCATGTGGATGTGCAGATGGATGAGGAGCCCGGCGTTTGGCTCAGGAGCTTCCATCTGCTGGACCTCGAGGAACACAGTGAGGTCAGTGCTGATGGTGATCTACTGACCATTTGCATTTATTCATTTAGTATTCTCTAACGCAAAGCAGCTGACAAATAAGCTGTATAAAGTATAAGGATCCAGACCTAGCTAGAACTGAGCTTGGACAGAACAACAGAAAAGCAGTAAAGAGCGTCCGTCTCTTTCAAACTCGGATGTATATTTGTTGATTGCAATAAATGAATGAATTACTACATACATCTACTTTGATTAAATTCATACTACAATAGAAAACTTTTACAACTGTAGTTATGGAATGTTGCAAAAGATAATTTGACATGTGAATGGAGTAATGGCTTCTGAATATTCAGCGTTGCATTAAAGGAAGAAAATTGTTAAGGTGACTCATCACATCCTGAATGGTTAAAAAGTTGTTGAATGCACACACATCAGCATGTGACATCTATCTCAGTAAGCGTGGTGTTGTTAGTGAATATGCATAAATACTTTTATGGTGATGATCGTGGTCTCTCAATAAGAGCTCAGTAGTGTGCGTCACCTATTGTTATGTTGTAGTGTCTCAGTGACCGTGGGGTGGCCTGCTTGAAAACCATTGCACATTCACAGATCTGCGTCAGAGAGAACAGAAAGGCATTAATGAACTATACCCAGAAATCAACAAACCGTTCATTGTATGGGGGTTTATAAACAATTTTCATACAATTTTCACCATTATTTATTTAAAGCTGGAGTCCATAACATTTGGTGCTCTAGCGGTTAATCAACAGATCTACATGTGTCTTGTGGAAGAATATTGTAGCCGAATCGACCTCTCTCTGTTTATGTCTATGACGAATCACACTACCCCGCAGTGATACCTACCCGAACCAGTCAAAATAGTCTGAATATATGAATATACACTTGATTTAGGATAAGCCAAAAACACTGTTTGGAAAATTGGCTCATGGTGTTCTCGCTTACTATATAATTTTATTTTTTACATTTGAACACAAAAGTTATGAACTGCAGCTTTAAGGATTGTGTGGTAGCATCTGCATGATTTGTACTTTTCCTGGATGAAATGGGTTGCAGTTATTTCCCAGTGGATCAATACAATGTGGTTGAAAGTTGACATCATGATTAAAAAAAAAAAGAAAAAAATTTACTCAGATTTTCTTTACTTACTTTACTTTGATTGGTGAACTTATAATATAACAATTGTTGCTGAATGAAAGTATTTCACTTAGTCTTAGACTAGAATTTTTTTTTTAAATCAATTGTATGTTTGAATGCGTTGTTTATAAATTGCTTGGTAAACTTAAAGAGGCGTTCCATGCAATCTAATCAATATTCATAAGTCAAGCCTTCACCGTGGTTCGAGTCGCCGAACTTTCTAATGAATATTAATGAGCGCGTCCTGTGCGTCATACTAGACGTAATTGTCTGCGTACAGGGACCAACCCACTGCACTTTAAAGCGCTGAACAGGTGCGCTGAGCGCTATGCGGACAACATTAAAATCATAACCCTTTTCTGCGTTCACGGATTTCGTTTTCCTGTACAGCATTATATATTTGATGACAATAAAGGAAATGTGCAGTAAGTTGACTTTAATGTCACTGGAGTTCTTAATTAAACCTCACTTCGCAAAGTTATCCGTTTCCAGCTGTTCTCCAGATATGACAGTCAAGTCTGGCACGAGCTGACTAAGGAATATTACACTGTTTTTTTTTTATTTTTGCTGTTCTGATGGAAAGACTAAACCCTTATAACCCCGTTTGATCAAACGTCTGAGGAAACAGCTGAAATCATGGGAAAATGGGAGTTCACAATGGTAAGACGCTTTTTTATTAAGCTACTACAGTTTAATATTATTTTATTTATTTTAAGACTTTGCGAATGCGATTTGTTGTAACTTGTGTCGCGCGGCGCAGAGTGTTATTGTATGTCGTCACTTTGATGCCAGAGAAAAGCAATATTTCCTGTTCTTTCTTTTCCGGACATCCCCAGCACTGCCACAAAAACTCCTTTGGTTTACAATTAGACGTGATATTGGCTTTAGGAAAGCGTTTAATCTGCTGACCAGATGTGTTGCGTGTAATGCGTGCTCAGAGGAGGGTGTGGTGCTCTTCACTTTTCCCTCAGGACTCTCCCGGTCACAATAGAAGCGATTTAGTGTTTGTTCTCAGACCCACCTGTAGATCGAAGATATTTACAGTGTCCTGTTTCACAGCTGACCTGTGATAGTTTCAGCGTTCCCTCCCCCAGTCATTCCCTGTGTTTTGTTCCATGGCACAGTTTTAGAGGAGACACGGGGCTTTGGCTTGGAAAGCTCTCTGCTTTGCTTGACTGGAGATTCTGGGAAGAATGCACTTGTGATTTTCACAGCGGTTGATTTGTTAAAGGAACAGACCGCCCTTGGTTTACTTAGAAGAACAGCCTTGTCCAAATGTGTGGTTTGCATATTATTCTTATTATGGGATTCTTGAGGCTTAGAACAAAACAAGGCATCGCTTTGATTGACTTCACAGCTTACATATTTTACGTGTCATGCATGTTTTCTATACAGCTGCATATTTTCTGGTGTTGCTATACTAAAAGGTCTCACTGTAACTAAAATGATCAATAAATAAATAAGATAAATGTATGTGACTGAGACATGGTGGTTGACATAGTTAGGATTTACAACTTAATAATGTGTGTGTGTGTGTGTATATATATATATATATATATATAAAATGTGTCCTATATGTGAGATATAAGGTGTAATTTTTCATATTCACATTTTCCTTTTGTCAGGACATATTAGAAGTGTTTCTTTTAATTTTATTAAAATGTAAATGTGTTTTTCTTAGTTAATATACACTATCATTCAAAGTTTGTGGTCAGTAAGTTTTTGTGTGTGTGTGTGTGTGTCTTTTGTACTTAAGGATTACATTCAAATACTGAATATTATGAATTGTAATTTGTTTCTGTGGTGGAATTTTGAATTAAGTTGAATTTTCATCAAGCATTACTTCAGTTTTTAGCCATTTTTCAGAAAGTCCTAAATTTAAATTTTATCATTGTTATCAATGAGGGCTACTTTATATATTTTACCCAATCTTCTGAATAGCATATAAGTCACTGGACATCTTGTGTCTCAAGAATCAGTGGTAGATGACGCCGTTATGCTAATATGTCCTCAAGCCAGTGGCTATGAGCTCATGTAATACTGGTCACATCTGAATTAGTCGACAACAAGCTCAACAACAACCTTGTTTTGCCTGAAAGAGAAAACACTGGACTTAATTTACTCCAGTGTGTTAAACAGTCTCTCTTTGTTTAAAATCATTAGCGTTTTTTATTCACCCACAGCTGTTATTCATTGTGGGATATGGCATTTGCTATGCAAATAATCATGGCTTCATTTACCACCAAAGAGGATTTGTAAAGACTGTGTGTTTCGCTGAGTATTTATGGTTTCAATTAGTTATAGTTTTCCACCATGAAATACATCAAATTATTTATTTTCGTTCCTTAAATTGAAAATGACAGGTGTGGGCATCATCAAACAGTGGTGTTATTAATTTAACATTGTAAAAAATCTTTGGTGTATTTGCTTATAACATGATCTGAACTCTGTATTTTACATGGTTTTGTTGAAAAAGCATCTGCTAAAAAAGTAAATGTAATGTACAATGTTTCAGGCTAGTGAAAATGAAATGTATTCACTCCTCCTGACTTGTAATTTGGATAACAAATTGCCTGTATTTTGCAAAGAGCTCCTGTTTTGTATATTTCTTCCTGGACAGGTGAACTTTTATGTCAGTGTTTAGCCCCTTTTAATGTTTTTCTAATAGTGCTGCAGTATCAGAACAGCAATGTAGTTGTTAGTTTATAGCGTTGCAGTAGACATCATATCAAGCTTTATGTGTGTATAGTCTGATGATGTGTTTGTGCAGGACCCGGTGCAGGAGTGGGGAGAGGAGGTGGAAGACGGGGCCATTTATGGCATCACTCTTCACCGAGAGCCCATCCGACCCCCACCTGATTCCACTGAGAGCTCTTCTGCCTTTGGCTTCATGCAGTACCGCACACAGAAGGTCCGCAGGCTTAAAGCAGCCACTCTGGAGCGTCTCGTCACAGAATTGGTGAACCCAGAGTGCCCTGACCCAGACTACATGCAAATCTTCCTCTCCACCTACAGAGCCTTTACCTGCACAAATGCTCTCATAGAACTCCTGTTTCAAAGGTGAGCATCAGTGCTTTCATTGCAGTCTCAGAGGGTTACAGGGACATTAAAGTGACATTTACATTGCTGTTTAAAAGTTGGGCGTTAGTATGTTTATTAAATTTTTTTATATTAAGAAACTAATACTTCTATTCAGCAGTTACACATAAAATGTATCAAAACTGTCAGTAAAAACATTAATAATAATTTTACAAAACATTTCTAGTTGTTAAAGTGCCAAATCGGTATCTTAAAATGATCCTTATAGGATAATATGACACTAAAGACTGGAGTAATGATGCTGAAAATTCAGCTTTGTGTTGAAATAATAAATGACATTATAAAATGTATTCAGATATAAAACAGTTCTTTTTAATTGTAATAATATTTCAGAATATGACCATTTTTACTGTACTTTTGATCAAATAAATGCAGCCTTGGTGAGCCTAAAATACATTTTAATGAACATTTGACTGTATTTTTTATGATATATATAGGTATAGTCTACCTAAACAATAATTAATATTTTCATGTGAAATGTTTCAGCTTTTGTTTTTTCCATGCAGTAAGCGTGAATAGCAGCCATGCTTCAATAAGAAACATGAAAGTATTGTTCCATAAAATACCGTATAATTCTAGGAATGAAAGTTTAGGTCCATGTTGCTTTATATAAACACTGTAGCTAGTCATTTTATTGTACGTCAGTGACAGTTATAACTCATCTGGGCTGTTTCTAAAATCAGAATGGAGGAAGGATGACATCAAGATGCCTCTGAATTTAATGTTTCCATAACGTTCCATCATACCTTTATCTGGTGATATACCAAAAACCAGAGCCTTAACTGTTGCTAGAAGGAATTAATAACATCTTAGCACATAAAACATGACGTTATGTGCATTGCAGGCCTGTCAGTTTCCTTTGTCTTTATAAAGTCATCGACTGACTTCCGTGTCAGACACAGCCATCCCTCATTCTACCGGGTTCAGTGAATGTGAAGGGGGAAGCCCAAATATCTAAATTCAGTATGAGGCAGAGTATTTCCCAGTGACACCTTTGATAACGATGGAATTATGACAGTCCATTATCAAAACATACAGTTCAGTGACGCAGTGGAATGAAGGAGGACACCTCTGATTGTAAAACAGGTTTCACTTGACTTGTCTCACGTCAGAGAGGTGCTTTTGTTGAACCGTGAGAGGCCTTTGTGTGTTGTTGAAACAGTAATAGACCTTTAAAAAGCACTTGTGACACATTTTTGTCAGATATTGTTTCGGTGTTCCTAAAGCTTCATTGGAAGAGTTTTAGTAATGTTTTGAAAATTAACTTACTCATTTGTCTCTGTAGGGAGGATATGGTCACCAATCTGGACAACAGTGTCTGTGTTAGAAGGTGAGTTGAATCTTATGAGTTTAGGAATGTCTTGGAATATTTGATTCTGAAACTGGTTGGCCAGTGCAGTTATTATCTATTATTAGTAACTGGTTATCCATCTTGATTATTCATTCTAATTCCCAGAGCTTCATTTATTAGTCTGAAACAAAGGTGACTAAGAGTGTGTGTGTGTGTGTGTGTGTGTGTGTGTGCAGTTCTCTGCCTCGTCTGATCCGGCTGTGGTTAGACGAGTTCAAAGAGGACCTTCGGGACTCAACAGGTCACCAGGCTCTTCGTCTTCTCTGTGTTCATCTGCGTCATCGCCTTTGTTTCAGACGCCTGGTTCATCAAGCCGATGCACTTCTAAGAACATTTCAGACGGAAGGCAAGTCATGAAATATGGCTAATTCAGCATTTAAGCACTGAAAATCAATGCTAAATAACTTCTTATGACTCAGCAGACAAGCACACAGATACATCAGCAGAAACCAGCACAGAGAATCAGGCAACTGAAGACACCTCGGACAGACAGGACATAGAAGAGACAGGGGATGTACTGTCCTTCCCTGCACGAGACATTGCTGAGCAACTCACGCTCTTAGATGCTGTAGGTGTAAAGATTTACATACTAAAGCTATTTTTTATTTAAGGCGTACTTTTATTCATCTGCTCACATTTTTTTTTATCAGGAGCTTTTTATCAAAGTGGTTCCATTTCACTGCCTTGGCTGCATTTGGTCTCAAAGGGACAAGAAAGAGAATCGAAATCTAGCGCCCACGGTCCGTGCCACCATTGCCCAGTTTAATGCCGTCACTAACTGCGTTATCACCTCTCTACTGTGCCCTCCTTCCACATCCCCTTCCGGTTCCCCATCCTGTACTCACAGTGGCCCCACGCACAGGGCACAGATTATTGAGAAGTGGATCTCAGTGGCTCAGGTGTGTATAAGACCCAGACTAGGAAAGTATGTGAATGCAAATTTGAATTGAAATGCACACAATGGAAGCGCCTGTTGGACTATAACACAAGTACTACAATAGACATCATGAGCAAATTGCTCAAGTTTTCAGAGCAACATTTCCTTAAACAGATTCGCTGAGCAGCTTAAGCTGTTTACATGTTTAAGTGTAACTACCTAATAATGTTTAATGATACAGACATTCAGCGATATCATTATTCTGTGTTGGTACATATTGATCGAAAAAGGGTTAAAGCCTAAGAGATATGTATGTTTTAGCATTATTTTGATGCTGATTTCTTTTATTATCACTTGTGTTACAGGAGTGCCATCAGTTGAGAAACTTCTCCTCTCTAAGAGCCATCTTATCCGCTCTTCAGTCTAATGCTGTTTACCGGTTAAAGAAAACCTGGGCGGCAATCAGCAGGTATTGTTTTCTGATCCTGACACAAATAGTTGCTAAACCTGTAGTGCAATGTTAAAGGTGTTCACCACAGTTCACCCAAAAAAGAAAATTCTGTCATCATTTACTCGCCCTTAAGTACTTCTAAACCTGTATGAATTTCTTTGTTCTGCTGAACACAAAGGAAGATGTTTGTAACCAGGCTGTTGTGGGTCACTATTGATTTCCATAGTATTTTTTTTTTTGGCAGAACAAAGAAATTCATATAGGTGTGGAACGACTCATGAATAAATAATGTCAGAATTTTCATTTTTGGGTGAACTATTCCTTTAAATTTGCACAACACATGGTATTACATTTAAATGCATAAATTTTGCCGTTTCAGGGAGAGCATGTCTGCCTTCGATCACCTCTGCGACACATTTCCTGATGAGAACTGTGTGCTGGTCAATCGAGATATTCTTGTAGAGGTAATTTTCACAGATCTGCTTCAGTTTCAAATCTGTCGTCTATTCAAATATTTTACTTTAGGTCTCTTACACTCATCAGGGATGATTTATTTAATCAAAATCCAGCAAAACAGTACAGTAAAATAGTCAATTATTATTATAATTTAAAATGTCTATTTATTTCAAAATGTAATTTGGTGAGTGGTATTAAATAGAGTCTTTGATTAAGTTCAAAATAGAAAAGCATAATTATTTATATACATTTCTTTCAAGAAAAACCCTCCCCAACCCCAACCCTCTATCAATATTTAGCCTACAATGTGCAAACGGATCCCGCTAATGATTTAACATCATGTGTAAGAGCTGATAGCAGTGTTGAATCTCTGATAAGAC
Source organism: Enteromius afrohamiltoni (assembly GCA_034779775.1). Taxonomy (NCBI): domain Eukaryota; kingdom Metazoa; phylum Chordata; class Actinopteri; order Cypriniformes; family Cyprinidae; genus Enteromius; species Enteromius afrohamiltoni. Next base: position 3,815,195 of record JAUYWG010000039.1, on the reverse strand, counting down.
TAATGACATCAACTCATCCCATGACTGCTTTAATGCCCTTTTTACTATCTTAAAAGATGCTACCAGGCAACATTCAATATTTTCCACACTCTTTTTCATCTAGCGAGTAAATCAGTAGAGCTAAATGAACAATGAGGTTAAAAAATGCAGAGTCACGTTGTTGGCAAAGAAACCATTATGGAGGCCCAACATCCCATAATGTTTTTCAGTGTTCAGTGTATAACAGCAAAACACTGGTTGATATCTTTGCTGGCTTTTAATAGTCTACCCCACTCCTCTTTGACCTCAGTCTTTATCATGCTCTGTTAAGTAACTGTACTTATCTTGAATTGTGGCACTTCTTTGGGTGTGGAAGATTGATTTTGAATGTTTTCTAAAGGGATATATGCAAATCTTATTCTAGGCCAGTCGTTTCAAGTGCTCTGTTTTTAATCATATGCTTATCTAAATCAATTTCACTGTTTGCGTTTTAATATGCCTAATGTCTTATCTATTATTTGTGATTGATTTAGGAAGGAAACCAGGCAGCTGATGTAGACTCTCACACCGCTCCAAAGTCTCCCAGACTCAGTCCTACAACTAAGCACGTGGTAAGAGTCACTAGTATTTTTCATAAAAACAAGACCCACCTGAAAGTACTAAATTTGTATTATTTAAGGCCATTGGTGTAAGTTGCTGTTAATAATATTATAGCTAAATCAGTTGTTTCTGGGAAATAACTACTTAGTTTGGGGAACTGTGTATTTAGCACCGGCACATTTACTGGCTGCTCTAGTTTACTTTCAATATGAAAATTAGTCTGGATATGAATCTGCCAACTCATTCATTTAAAGACCCGAAAGGATAATACTAGCTGACACAGTACGATGAATTTACATGTATCACCAGTAAAGATGCGTCAACAGCATGTTCCTCTAACTGAAATATTTATACTCCGCATAAATCACTATTAGCTGTTGGGAGAATATGTGTGTGCTTAAAAGAGGAAGATTTTATTTAAAGCATGTGTGCAGATTTGTTTAAGTTAAAATGAACTTGCTGCCCCAGAAAAAACAAACCGCATCCACTATTCATGTAACACCGGGTTCTTTTGGCAAGCTGAACAAGGTTACCTTTCCATTACAACTTACAACGTTCTTCTCGAGCGAGTCCAGTGCAGTGCGGCAAAATGAAACTCGTTGATGAGCGCGATCTCACTTTCTCTATCTGGTCTATGCCTGCGTGGGTGCTGCGTGCTTCCCAGAGGAATGCCCATATAAGAAGTTACTGTACAGGTCCTTCTCAAAACATTAGCATATTGTGATAAAGTTCATTATTTTCTGTAATGTACTGATAAACATTCGACTTTCATATATTTTAGATTCAGTACACACAACTGAAGTAGTTCAAGCCTTTTATTGTTTTAATATTGATGATTTTGGCATACAGCTCATGAAAATCACAAAAAATGAGCATATCATGAAAAGGTTCTCTAAACGGGCTATTAACCTAAACATCTGAATCAACTAGTTAACTCTAAACACAACTTATCAAGTAAATGCAGCCTTGGTGAGCATAAGAGACAAAAACATTTAAATATCTCGACTGACCCCAAACTGTTACTGTTTGTGGCAGCCCCCCCCCAGCGGTGAGGTGCCGTACCTGGGCACTTATCTGACTGTGCTCACCATGTTGGACACAGCACTAAGTGATAATATAGAGGTGAGAATTTTTTTCTGACATTCATATACATATACAGAGTGGTTTATTTGTTTGTTTGTTATGAAGATTCTCTTCTTTGTGGTCACAGGGGGGTCTCATTAACTTCGAGAAGCGTAGAAAAGTATGTGCAATCATCCTACATATTGTTTGCTAGTTTTTATAAGAAATGCTAGTGAGTCAAGAGTGCCTGAGTGTTTCTCCATTCCTTTCAGGAGTTTGAGATTCTGTCTCAGATCAAGCAACTGCAGTTGTCATGTGCTCACTACAAACTCCAATCACATCCTCGCATCATTTCCTGGATCAACAGCAGCATACTTCTTTCTGATCAGAAGAGGTGAGGCACCTCTTTCACATTTTGATGATTATACCCAGTTTGATCGGTTTCCTGCTTTCAAATAAAAAGACTTTGAACTTCAGTACTTTGGATAATTCAGAAGATCAGCATGTCAGATTTTTAGATACCAACTGTTAGTATTTTTTTCCCTCATTAGCTATGAGTTGTCAAGAGAACTGGAGCCACCAGTTGACCCCTGTCCCAGCTCTCCCAACCTCTGGAGCCACCGGCTCATCGCCAAGAAACTGACCTCGTGAGTTGTTGTGAGAAGCAGTTTCGACTGAAACCAGACTATTTTTAAAGAAAAAAGACACTTTGCTTACTTGTTTTTCCACGACGCGTGTTTCTCTTCTGCTCGCTGCAGGTTGCTGTCTGGAAGTGAGAACTTCTCAAAGAAGACTTTTGCTGATCAGATCAGTGTATCATCCTCTGGCTCCAGTGGCTCAGATATGGAAGATTTCAGCAGTCCTAACCTCTCACCGCTTAGATATAAAGTACAGGTAACAAAACTAGAGACTGTTTTCTTATTTACTACCTCATATACTCTATTAGATACCACAGAATTTAGTTCTTTTAATATAAGTGTAGGCTGTCAAATGATCGAAATATTTAAATTAATTATGATATGCCGAATCCATCAGTAGAACGTAATCGCCTATGTTTGCTGGGACATTACTTTATTATATAAGGCCAAATAAAATGGGGCTTTAAAAAGTTAGTATATTTATGGATTTATTGTAACATCCGATTTTCAATCCGTTTAATTTGGTCAATATGCTTGATGTAGTTATAGGAGCTGTTCATGAAGACTTAATTCTGCCTATTTTTATAAAAACAAATTATGTACACCAGTGTTGCTATGCTAAAACTGTTCATTTAAATGTAACTGAAATAAATATTGAAAAAATTTAAAGTGTTAATAGTATTAAGTAGTACTAAAACAAACAAAAAAGTGAAATAAAATTGTTTTAAAAGATAATTAAACGAAAGAACATAATTTGACTGCATTTAAATAATTTAATAACATTGTTTAGAACTTCAACATTAAAATTAAATGTAAAAACATAAATATAAAAGTGAATGAAATAACAAATATAATATAATAACACATGCATCAGACATGTCTTGATGTTTCGTGACGTCTTCCTGTGTTTTTAGTGTCTTTTAGTCCATGTGGGATAAGGGGTTTCATTAAATGACACTTATTTATAACATTATTTATTTGTGATTAATTAAATCTGATAGATCTAACATTATCTCAAAACCTATTTTGACTGTAAATTTATACTAAAGCCTTAACGTTAATAAAATCTATTCAGGTATTTGTAACATGTTTGTTTTGCCTTAACCTTGCAGTCACAAAGTAGTTTGAGTTTGCACTATCAACACAGAGCTTCAGTGAAGCTGACACAGAACACAGCGTATTAGAAAACAATACCACCAGCTGCTGATGTTTTACATTCGGCACATCATTTACTAAAGCTTTTATCGCTTGCAATCTGTGTTGCAGTATACTTATGAAGGAACCAACTATCTGGCACACCTCATATGCTATATATTACCACTTAAATTCTATGCTCTTAACAGACAGATTTGTTTGGCTAAATAGTCCCTCATTCACAGTCTGTATCCTGTCAGGACATCTCGGTAGACACACCCATCTCCTCTCTGACGCCGCCCAGCTCTTTTCGAAGATGCATACAGGCGGATATGTCTGCCTTGAACCCTGACAGCCCTTCCCCTACTTCATCTACATCGTCTTCATCATCATCCTCCTCCTCCTCTCCTTCTCTCAAACATCCCATGTACAACAAGCAGGTGGCTGATTCATGTATTGTCAGAGTCAGTGTGGAATTTGGCAACAACGGAAACGTTTATAAAAGTATTTTGGTAAGTTGACTTACATATTTCTCGTCTGTGGCTCACCCCCAGTGCATCTAAAGTCTTGAAACTTGATCAACTCGTTATTTTTAGATAACCAGTCAGGACAAGACAGCTCAGGTGATTCAGAGAGCTCTGGAGAAGCACAACTTGGAGGAGATGAACTGCCAAGAATTTAGTCTCACACAAGTGCTTTCCAGTGACAAAGGTCAGCTTCTTCATTTTATGGTTAACACTGAAACTCTATATTTGATATACTGTCAAAGTATTCATTCATATTTCTATTAGATTTTGTTTTTGTTATTTTGCTATTTATGTGCGTTTGACATTTTAATTCATTTTTACAAATATTTCAGTGTCACTCTTTTTTTTTCATTTTCATAATTGAATTTAGTTGCAACAATTTTCATGCAATTTTATTTCTTTTTTTATCAACATTATATATTAATTCAAAATGTTGTTTTGTAAATTATAACACTCATTGTTGCTCTTTAAGTGATGAAATGCATAAGTTCAATGTGTCCACGCTTGTTAAGAATAGCGAATGCTTTTAACTTGTGTGTTTAACACTGAATAAATCACTGTCTTTTTTCTTTTTAATCAGAGTTGCTTATCCCAGACAAAGCTAACGTGTTCTATGCCATGTGCACCACTGCCAACTTTGACTTTGTGCTTCGCCAGCGTTACAAAAACCTCAGCAGAGCGCCTGGCTCATCCTGGAGTCCTGGAGCAGTACTGAGATCCCGCAAGTAACAGAACCACGATGCCAACTCACAATGTGGTGGCATAATACATGAAGTCTTTGTAAGCATTATCACATGACTGTGATGAGCGGGTGACTACTGAATGTTGAAGCTCAGATAAATTTGAAGACGGACTGATGGATGCATCACTGAGCTCTGAAGCACCCTGGAGTCGGAAGTTATGACAACATCTCGCTCAATAATGTGTCAAGGAAACTATAGCACAGCTGCCATAACAGTTGAGTTAAAATCAGTTAAACTGCAGGAAGAAAGACTCCGAACACCTTAAATGAAAACCTAGAGAAGTTGCAATAATTGGCCACGTATACTGCCAGTTTGTGCAGACGTTTTGCTTTGAAATGGGATTTACTGAGAAACGTCTGTTTGTAGGTGGATGAACACATTTGTTTTAAGTGTGACCAACAAATGCAAGCCTTTATGTAGCTAATATTCAGCGATAGGTAAAAAGTGAAATTTATATTATATTTAGGTTGTTTTTTAAGTGGCATAATAAAGATGTTGATATAATATATTTTATTTAGTTTTAATATAATTTGAATAAAGATCTCATTATTTTAATTTTATTATTTTAATGTTTTGATGCATTTCAGTTTTAGAGTATTTAATTTAACTTTTATATGTGCTAATTCATCTCTTTGTTGTTCTGTATACTGCTGTTTCCATTCAGCTCCTCCTTTTTAAATTGTAATTGTATTTATGTGCAATAATCTCAAACCTATAAGCTATTTCTTTATGTTTTAAGACTTTTGTCTTTGTCCGAATGAAGGATGCTTAAATTTCTGTATCACTTTTTTTCCTCAAGTTAAATACGTCAATTTGTTTTTCTAGTAGTGTCATGTCAAATTAAGTAACTCATCCATATTGGATTTCTTGTGACTTTCTGAGCAAATGCAATTTCGGAGAACTGAAGAGCACTGGGTGCACTAGATGAATCTCACCGACTGTGTATGTGTTTTGTGAAAGTTAAAGTACGTTAGTTGCTGAAGTATGTGAAATGTAAGTGCTTGGTTGTGTAAAATGGTTTGCTGCTGAATAGTGGTGCAGGTGTAGTGTTTCTTGAAAACTACAGTAAGTGTTGTTGCCAAATGGAAGGGGGCTCCAGTCAGCATTAAAAGCACACTTTTGCTGTTTGCACAGAAAGCCACAGTTCCTGACTGAAATGTATGTCTGTTTTTGCGTCATTAAAAAGTTAATTTGGCACTTCAAGTTTTCTGTTTGGTTTTGTTTGATTTAAAATAATAAATCACTTTTGGTTAAAAAAAGCTATATATTTTTTTAAAGCTACAATTCAGAAGATCTGCAGTAGTCAACATTAGAAGTGAATCAAACCGATCATAAAACCTAAAACCAAAATGCGTTACTAGGACAACTTTGATGATGATACACTTGTTGACTTGCTTTTGTGTGTGTGTGTGTTTTTAGGAATAAGGTATTTAAATGAGTTTAATGATATCGTTACATTGATTAAATATACAATTTACCTTAACTACGGAGGTTTAACGTGACATAATTACATGATATTAAATATATCCAAATTTTAGATAAAAAAAATAAATATGCTATCGTTCAGAACTGGTAAAATAGTGCTGCTCGATCTGATAATGAGTAATGATAATGATAATGTTATGATAATGTCTGATAATGAACAACAACTTAATTTAACAACAATACGTCAAACAGACGTAATCCTGGAATGAACGCAACCTTGGCCAACATCATCGTTCATATTTTGCCGCCTTCGCAAGATGGCGCTCCCGCCCATTTATTCTACTTCGACTTTAATCGTTTGCTGTTTAAGAGTGCTGCTATTTGCTCAGGTGGGTTCAGTTACTTGTCCTGTGTTTGCTTATAAGCGTTTTAAAATTGTATTCCACTTAAGTGGCTAATATTTGCTCGTTATTCAATATTCTTGTCCAGCAATAGCACACAGTCGTCGTTTTAGGGTGCGGTTTGTTGGTAGCGCAGGTCAGGATGGACCAGCTCCAACTGTTTGTGATTACAGTGGTTTTTAAGCACTTTACAACGATGTTGAAAGAATTAGTTGTGCGTTTGCAGTCTCATTTCAGGCAGTACGGCTGATATCCGGTAGAGGGAAGCAGAGTTTCATGAGTTAAGTTATTACACTAACGTAATTTATTCCATGTTGTCTGGCATTCATTTTTGGGATCATGAAAACCAAAATATATGTGTTACTACTTCCTAAAACAACTACATAAATTATTTTTAAAATGTAGCACTGTTACATGAGAGACTCCAAATGAGAAAACAAGACTCTACTTTTTATGACACACATAGATCTGTCTTAAAAATTAATTTCTTGTTAAAAAAAAGAAAGATATATAACTAATTTCTTGGAACGCACATACATGTTGGGTTTACATGATTTATGGGGACATTCCATAGGTGTAATGATGTTTCTACTGTACAGATTGTATTTTCCTGCACTGACCCTAAACCTACCCCTTACAGGAAACTGTGTGCACTTTTAGATTTTCAAAAAACTTCATTCTGTCTGATTTATAAGCTTGTTTCCTCATGGAAAATGTCCCCACAAGGTCACAATTTACTGGTATTCCTATCTTTGTTGGGACAATTGGTCCCCATAAGGTGATAAATACCAGGTGCACACACACAAAACAGGATCCTCACTCACTTGCGTGCTTTTTAATGATTTTTTATTTTTTTTATCATACAAGAACCACAGCTGGATCATGGAAAACACACACACACACACACACACACAAAATTTACCAAAACCTTCATGCTGCTTTTTTTAACAAAAGGAAGGCAAACAGTAAATGAAGATTAAATACCAAAACAATAACGTAAGCATCTTGACTTTGTACACTAGGCTATATTCCAAGTCTTATGAATTCACTGGCATCAACTTTAGCTATCAAATCTCATTCAGATGGATGAATTCATATTTATAAACATAACTGGAGTGAGTCATAATGGTCAACTAACCAATTAGTCATCTTAAGCAACCAAGGTTGTTTATTTGTCTATCTACATTTTTTCTACTTTTAATTTTACATACTTAAATTTAGCATACTTCGTTGGTTTTTTTTTAAAAGTGTTTTAATTTAGAGTAAGTTTTTCTGGGTTCGTGTCAGGTTAAATGACAGCCAGCTGCTTGTTAAAAATGTTTATTAAAATTTGAATTAAAACGTTATTTATTGTTTTAGTTTTTGAAAACACACATGGACAAACCAATCCGAATGCAGAGATAAATAGTAATGTGTTTGAATGGAATCTATTAAACTGGAACAGTTGAATCATAATATAACTTGCACATGTGGTTTTTTTGTGTGTGTTTAAGAAACCCAACCATATCCATCTCCGGCACATGGTGTCTCCTTTACAGGCGTTGCTTCTTCACGTGATATTTTTCCCTGTCTATCTCCCTGCTTGACCTAGGAACCCAAACAGAAAAAAACCATGCTCTTATCACTGGCCATCTCCTGATGCTGTTGATTAACCTACTTAAATTATCCCGTCTCTCCGGTGTCTCGTCTGGACATGATACAGCAACTAATTGGAAACTGCTTAGATACTTCTTAGAATAGTTCTATTTTAATTCAGCGCCAGAAGGCATTTGAAACGAATTGCAAATGGAAGAAAACGCCATCTTACGAAGTGCAAAAGAAGGTGTGTGAGATTCTAAACTTTTCTTAAAAAGTTGCATGGTTTGGATTATGAGTCATTCATTTTTAGACTCATATTTCCAATTTGCTCATACGCTGTTGTCATACATGATGATGTCAGTACAAAAATAAACACAGCGTTGTTGGAAAGCTCTCGCCACATGGTCAAGTGTGGTTAGTTTAAAGATCTGACCTGTTTAAGAGCCTAGTTGTTCTAAGCCGGCGTGTAATTGTGTGTTGACTTCTTTAGTTTCGCTGTCTATTCCTCGCCTGACTCACCCTCATGCTGAGCGTCTGGCCTCATGTGAGCCCTTGGTCACATGTTCGCACCTCCCAGGTGTTTGGATTAGAGCAAAAAGGGCAGGACGGTTCGGGCTGTGGGCGGGAAGCGCTGGAGAGGATGAGAAGAAGATGTGGGCATGGGTGAAAGAGTGCTGCTGTAAACAGACTTCTTTTGTTGTTCCTGTGATTCAGAGAGCTTCGTCCCAGCAGCTGCCGGCCACTGCAGGCCCTGCGGCGTTTAGTGGGTTTGCTTGGCTGTAGATGTGAAGTTCTGTTACCAATAATTATGAGTCCCTGAGATACTTGCGAGACAGCACAGTCACCCTTAAAGAAATGCCTTATTTGGCCTGGTCTGAGTGTGTTTGAGTGAAATGACATGCAGAGGAGAAGTGGATAGTAGGGCTGTGCAATATGGACAAAAGAATCATATTGCAATTTTTTTTAACTAATATCGCGATTGCGATTTTATTTGCGATTTTGGCAACTGTTTTTGCTTTTCAAACAAGCTTCATACATACTTTCTAAATGTATTCAGTGCATAAGAAGTGCATAACAAAACATTCAATAAATTGTTTAAAATAAAAATCTAAATAAATTAATTGATTAATAAATAAATAAAATAATTAATTAATTAATTTAAATTGCATTTTTTTAAATTGGTTTTTTTTTTTTTTTTTTTTTTTTTTTTTTTTGCAATTGCGATTAATTGCACAGCCCTAGTGGATAGTATAGTCTCTGGGAGACAGTTTATTGATTTTACATTTCTTTTATTCGTTTTTCCGAAGTAGGTAGGTAACAAGAATGTTCTAAGAATTTTCTCCTAACGTATTAGAAATGTTTGAAACAAACCTACAATTCTAAGCACAAGTGCATTATTTATTTATTTATTCATTCCTTGGTGAAATATTTTTTTTTTTTATTATTATTTTTTTATAAGAGTTACTTTTGTTAGCATAGGGTGACTTGCGTGCCCTTTCCCCAAGACTTCTATGTTGCCTAAAATATTTATATTTTGCAGCCTAATCTGTGATCCTGTTTTAAAGATGCTTTGGAGGTACTTTGAATCAAATCAATATAAAAAAAAATTATATAAATATTGAGGGTGCACCTTGCCAATTCAACAAGCCCATTATTTATGTCCATGCTATGGCTGATAAATTGCTGACATTAAAATTCAAAATTGTATAATTTAACCAAATTAAAACATGAAATCATTCTTTTTAAATGCTTCAAGTGAATTTAAGCTTTAGTTGAGAGAAACTTTAGACATTCTACAACTTAGTGTAACCCAATTAAATAACCGACAGTGGCAAAATAGTTATAAATAAAATTGGCAATATTGTTGCAAATATATATAATGCATATCTTTTGCATTATTGTTTTGCAGTTCACTTAAATTGCAGCGTGCGGTGACAAATTATTTTTATTCTTTCAATACATACTAGTCATAAAAACGTTCATGACAACAACTCATCTGGAAACATTAAGCCAGGATTAGCCCATAGTACAATTAGGATATTTAAGTAATTTTTGTAAACATGCCTTAGAAATAAAGCATTCCTTGTATGCATTTTAAGACAAACCGTTTAGTCTAGAACTAAGTTTAAGCCTTGTCTGTGAAACCAAGGGATGTAGTTCTAATTTCATGTTTGCTCAGATTTGTTTTCTATCATTTTATTCATGTTAAATTGCTTCCTTAAATCATTCGTTTTATGTAAGGTGCCTCTGCTCTTAAGAAGCAGCTTACATTTGTAGAATGCTTCTGCAAATCAGCATGGTGTCTTGAAGATTAGAGCGTTAGCATGTGCATGTCTGCAAGTATGTAGGTCAAGACTGAGCCGTGTAAGGCAGTAATGTTGTACTGGGCCGTAAGAGAGAATCTGACAGGTTGTCGGCTGCAGGTAACTAGACAGAAGGAGGAGACAGATGCTTAACTAATGGATAATCTGGTTAATGTGCTTGTAGCACTACTGAACTTTGAGTATACTGTATGTGACTAACTCTGTCTAGTTCCAAAGGGTAAAGTGACCTCAGAGAGATTAAAATAGTTGTTATTATTGGGAGCTAGAGGGGCCCGAGACCCCCTAGTTCCAGTTATAGCCCCTAGTTATCTTTAAAATGCAGGCCAAGGGGGGCTGCTCTACTGCATTACTTTAAGCTGTGCATTTATTTAATCAAAAATACAGTAATATTGTGACAGTTTAAAACATGTTATTATGTTTTAAAATGTCATTTATTTCTGTGATGCAAAGCTGAATATTCAGCATCACTACTCCAGTGTCTTATAGAAATCATTTTTATATGCTGATTCACCAAAAATTTTATTTTTTTTTTAATTATTTTTTTTTTAATAACTTTAACCATTAGATTACAGCAAAGGTAATCTAAATATTAAAACAAGACATGAACAATTAAATATTTCTTAAATAAGTCTTCTCAGAATGAGGTGTATGTGCATAATATTGTCCATCTTTGAGGAAGACGTATGAAATGATTGAAATCAAGAGCATAGTGGTCTGGACCTCGTAGAGCTCAAGTGCTGCTTTATTAATACGAAGTGTCCTTGTAAGTAGAAAACTGATGCAGGAACTGTGAGTGCACAAAGCATCGCACGTTCTAGATGCATTGATTTATGATTGTGGAATAATGCCTTTTTAATGAAGCGCTTTCATTAGAGCAGTTGGAACATGTTTTGTTGCCTTTCACATTTAAACAATCATATGCAAAGTAACACAATCTGCCTACAAACCTTATGGTCCTCAGCCTCACACTAAAGGCAGCTGTTCCATCCACGCACATTTTCTCCAGAACATATGTCAGTCATGTTCTCACATACGCAGATGCATTCCTGCAAAACAAGCTCTCTCTCTTTCTCTATACCCGCTCTTTCCCTCGTACGCACAGAGTGTGGCAATACCCCGAGCGCTCGCATTGCATAACTCTGGGCTGACTCATTGCTCTAGTGGCCTAATTCATCCTTCGCATTTAACGGATGAGCAGAAATCTAGTCCTCACTTACACTTCTGCCCCACTTCCCTTGACTTTTTTGAATGCGGAGCCTCAATCACGCACATTGTTTACAATTCCACTCTCTCCCTTTCATTATTTCAGGGCTGAGGCATTCTTTTATCCTTTCTTTTATGAGCGATAGAAACTTGGCCTTGCTTAGATAACAGAACGATCTGTTGTTGGTGTGCATGACATAATAAAGAACCGCTATTGAGGCTGGAGCTTTTATGGGTGCTGATTATGTATTAAGCACAAATGATGTAAAAGGACGCTTATGCATTGGCAGTTTGTCACGGTTAGGTGTGGTTTTAGACCCCCTTACATTTAACGTCATTTCTGCGAGTTTTAAGGAATACATTCGTCGTATAGAATGCTTAAGTCAGCAGTTTTCTAATAGCCCTGCTCTTTCTTTTATTTAATAGTAAACATAAATGTATATGCTTTTAAATGAGACTTTTTGTGAAATATGCTGTACAATTAATCATGAATTCAACTGAAATATATATCTCATGCTGGATATTAGGCACTGATAGACATCTGCTCCTTGGAAAATAACCATTTTAGTCGTCCACTGCAAAAATGATAATGTGCAGTTGTTTAGGATTAGTTTCTGTCTGATTTTAACCTTCAGATTTTTTCTTGCTTGCTGAATTTAAACTTTTAAAATACTTCATCTAAAATCTCAAGTTTGCTGAAGTTTTGCATTTATGCCAACCAAACTGTAAAAGAGCTTTTGTACAGTGGGACAAAACCATACATCACTTGCTCACCAGTGGATGGTCTGGAGTGTTGGGAATATTTTTATCAGCTGTTTGGACTCTCATTCTGACGGCACCCATTCAGTGCAGTGGATCCATGGGTGAGCAAGTGATTTCATTTCAATTCTGTGGATGATCAAAACCCCTCCATTAGAGCAGTTAATATCATGCAGTAAAGTACAAAGGGAAGGAATTTAGCTCTCAGCTACTTTGACTCACTGTTGCATGTAATCTGGAGCTGAACACTGTGGGTGATGTCACTATGATAGGAATAACTCTTAATAGGGCATCCGTCAATATCATTTCATTCTTTGTTTGGGAGGATTTGGGTTTGATTAAAAGAACTGATTACAAAAGAGAGGATAATGACAGGAATTTGGCGTGCAATGGGTGATTGTGCCACAGGTGCAGCGGAGGATGGAGACAAGAGAGGCAAGAGAGTGAGAAAGAGAGAAAGATGAACTAGATTTACTATTTCTTAGGAAAGTGTAAGCATTGCTTAAATGTCTGCAAAGCTACTAGGGTGCCACTTCGACGTTTTTAGCATTTTGTTACAGCATTCTGAGTTGTTGTTGGTTAATGTTTTTGAAAATCTCATAGATAAATTGATAGCATTGATAGTAATATGACTCTTTCTCTCTATATATACTGTATGTGTGTATGTATATATGTCAATGCATATTGGTAGCCAAAATTATTAGAAACTAGTATTTTCTGCTAAAACATTTTGCCATTCATTTTAATGAATCCAGTGAAAGGTTTGATTGCACAAGGAAATCTAATCTCATCATCATCATCCAGTCTGTCTGCAATCAGATGAAGAAACAGGAACAAACTGAAAAAAGATCAAAACAGAAAAAAGAAACCTGTAAAGCTACCTGATATGCACAAGTGCACAAGAGCAAAAGCTGCTTGAAACACACAGGATGGTCACATCAAATGTTGATTTAAATTAGTTAGGAAATATATGCTAAGAAAAAAAAAGTTTAAAAAGATTAATAACATTTCTTAGAAACATAAAATTCTGACCCAGAACTTTAGAACACTACTCTCAAAGTTTGTGAATATTGTGGTAATTTAAAACAATTCATTTCAGTTTTGTTTTGTTGTATCTGACAGAGTAATTAGAAAACAAGTTCAAATGTTAAATTGTCCCAGTAAGCACTACTTAAAAAGAGAACGGAGAGAATATAAAGGCAGTGAATGAATGTTGAATGACCTAAGAGTGAATAAGAGAGAAAAAAAATTGAGAGGGTCATACGCTTTAGGATTGAGGGAATGGGGTGTGGGCAGGGCTGGCTGACCTACATTCTGCTGCCCTTTCACTGATCTGCCTGTGTGAATCACACTGCCTCTTTTAAACTCTTACCAGCGCTTATTGGACACACACACACACACACAGATACCCTCATTAGTACACATCCTGTGATGCTGTTACATGACATACACCTGCGTATACGCACATTATTGCGTTTTAATGATTGCAGCTCCACATGACACACATACACACTCAGACACTTCTTCCCTTGTTTGCGCTGTCTATTTTTTTGACCTACATCTTAGGCAGCTCAGTTACGTAACCAGAGTTATGTTGTGCTCTGGAATCCCAGCGCTCCTGCAGATGTTCAGAGACAAAACATCTTCTCTTCCCACTCCATTCCTCTCTCTGCCCTCTTTCCCTACTTGTTCTTCCTTTCCTCATTTAACTTTTCCTTCTTCCCTTCTCTGCCCGCCTTTTCTGTTCTAGTTTTCCTCCTTGTCCTGCCTCTGCTCTTTCATTTATACGTACAGTGTACTGGGGACACATTGACGATCTGGGATTCAGACTGAATGTAAATAAAACGAATAAGAAATATAAACTGCATTAATTCTAGGTCACCAATCTGTGTGAACCTTTGGACAAAAGGTCAGATTTTCATCAGGTTTTAAAATACTGAGCCAGTCGTTTTGATGAACTGTGCATTATAATATGATTTGTGCACTTGTGTAAGAAATGTGGTATCTAAATAAAATGTTATAACATAAAATAATGAT
>JAUYWG010000039.1:3784814-3800685 GCA_034779775.1 Enteromius afrohamiltoni | reverse complement strand
GTGCATTATAATATGATTTGTGCACTTGTGTAAGAAATGTGGTATCTAAATAAAATGTTATAACATAAAATAATGATTCATGATATTTATGAATACTCTGTTATTTGCGTTATGTATTATCCTATATGCCAGTATTCTCTGTTTCGTATAGATAAGGTGCATGAAGCATTAAGTCAATAATCTCTCTCTGACGTTTTTCAGCTACACTGTAGCACTGAAATGTGTTTTTGTTGTTCGGTATTGAATTGAATGGTGTTTAGGCTCTCAGATGTATGTAGCGTTCCGTTATTAATGAGATCACAATGCAGCTTTCTGCATACTCCTGTTTAAGCTCTCTGCAGGCTGTATGACGTATCTGCACCTCCACCCTCTCTCCTCCCCAACCCTCACTCTCTGAATTCCCCTTTTCTCATCCCTTTCCTCCCCTTTACACTGACCTACTTTTCCACTGACCTGCTTTCGTAAGGTTCCGCATGCTCCGAACAAATAATAAAAAAAACAAAAAAAACGAGGGAAAGAGTGGGAAAAAAGGGGGGAAAGACCAGCGAAGAGAACAAAGCACTGCAGCTCTTGCTACAAGTCACCTTGCTTTTGTTCTTGCACTGGCTCTTGCTACCGTAGCAACTGGTAGTGCGGCACAGTTCTGTGCTTGTTTTCGTGTGATGTCATCAACAACATGCACACAAAAATATTAGACCCCTTTCAATGAATGTGCTCATGACAGATGATTCGCCTGTTCTGTGCATTATTGTAGAACAGGTCGTACTTTTAGAAGAAGGTGGCACAGCAGGTTGTGCAAGTGCCATGCATATTACTTGATTCCGGACAGAGCAAGTGATATAACAAACTGGCAGTCTACCAGGAGCAGAGAATTAATAAATGAAATGACAGGTAATCGTTAACGCTTGAAAATGAGTGTGTCAGAAAAGATCTAGTGGAGAATTAGAGATGTAATTTTTTGAGAAAGATTGGATTATGACCTGCACTTCAAGCTATTCTTTTCATAACGTCAGTTGATATCAGAACAGTTACGTAACTTGTTTTCTGCTCTGGTCTATTTTTTCTTCTTCTTTGAATTAGTGCCTGCACTTTCAGTATATTTTCACGACCAGTGAACAGTGTGACCAGTTACATCATGTTCCTTTCCAATTATCACACGTTCCTTTAAATTTGGTACAGTTTGTAGCCGACATTTTTACGACGTTGGCAATTTAATCCATCAATGGATATTTGGAGGGGAGAAAATAAGCAGAGCATTTTTATGTGTACTTCTATTCGTTCACAGCCTGCCAGGTGTGTGTGTGTGCGTCTTTGGGCTGTGACACAAGTGCTGTGACTTGGCCAGTGTTACATCATATTGGATGACTCTTGCGCCCTGCAGGAGTACAAAGTGTCCCTATGCATTTACAGAGCTCTCATTTCAATTAGTTTATGGTGCTAGGAGGGGAGAGGAAAAGTCAGAAGCTGGAACCGTAAAGTCTGATTGCTTTTCCGTTGGTCTGGTTTTAAATCTTGTGCAAGTGTAGGCTGGTATTGTTTATGGTAACACTTTATTATGGGGCATTAAGGCTTGTGTGGACATAGCTGAGACGTACAAACGACATTAGGCAACTTAAATTCAACATACAACATGTTTTATTTTTCTTTCCACTCCGTTAGTGTCATTCTGAGCACCTTGACAGGTACGCCCACATCTTTTAACAAACTTTTTTTTTTTTCTTAAAACTTCAGTAAATACCACACAATACACCAGGGTACAGAGGTGAAATAGATGAACAGGACATGAAAATACATACATACCGTATCACATTGAGGTGAACATACAACAGACACAAGAAATATTAACCCGAAAAGAATAATAGCATTGTAATATAAAATAAAATACAATATTAATAATAATTATTATTATAGAATGCCAAAATAAACTTGATACAAACTTAAAATACTCAAAAGAGAGAATTTGTCTGTACACTTTTTACAAAATGGCCAGTGCCAGGCACCTGTTTGGGAACAATAAACACAGATTGTATAAAATCTGCTGAAAAAAATTCAGTGCAGAAGCAGCTTTCAGCTGTGGTAAATTCTACAAAGACAACTAGTGGGACTGGATTTGTGTCTAGGTAACACTTAGTTGTGTGCTGCAGCATTTTACTTTTATACGCAACAGTTAATGGGCATGATGATGCAATGGGCTACACACACCAAAGGAGAAACTCTCCATTTCTGCGTAACCTCAACCGTTTCTTCTCATGAGGTAGCATGTGAGGCATCTCTAAACCTGACCACAGAGGACACGACCATCTTGAGATGGCAATGATATATCTTACACTTTGTACAGTCCGCTTATTAATTCGGCCTCTGGAGAGACCGCCTTGACATTTCTCAAAGGGTTTTTACTTAATTTGGCTAAATATCAGGTAGTCTTTTTCAAAAAAAACTTATTGGTCACAGTGACCTTTGGAGAGGGTCCATCCATCAGGCTCCTTTACAGTGATACAATATAGTAACGTGATGTACAAAAGGGTGATTTTTCACTGGTTAACCTTGACCTATGAATGACCGAAACACTATGAAGAGAACATTTTCTTGAACAGGCTGATACAGGGACATAAATATGATGATTTAAAAAATATAATGGAAGCATCAGATATGAACATTAGGAAAGGACTATACAGGAATTTAAACAGTAAGAAGTAGACAGTGTTTGTAGTCTTTCTCCCACTTTTCTACTCTTTAAGATTGACATGTCATTTTTTTTTCATAAAATATATTGAAATATGATATGTTTAGTCATGTCACAGTATTATAATAATCCAAGTGCTTCAATAATGCTAAAGTCCAAAGGCAGAGGAGAGAGACAGGCATTAAACCGGTTGAGGTTTTTCCTCCTGAAATCAGTAGAGAGAAAAGGACAACTTGTGGTGAAAACTACTTGGGTTCAGAGACTACCCATCAATTTAGCTACGAAACATGGTAGAGATATGTAAATATTCAAAGGTGAAGGTAGCTATACAGAGTTTTGTAGGTTTGTTTCGAAAGATCATTTGAAAGAGCTTGATTTCCTCTTTGTAACTTCTTCGAGTTACAGTTAAGTGCTTATGAAAGAGAGTGAGAGAACAGAGCTGCATTAAAAGGTCACAGAATCGCTCTTGATAAGAAAACAGACCAAGAACACCACAAGTTACTTTCTTGTTGTTATTGTTGCGTATAAGCAATAGACTTCCATGCAATTAATTGGTACCATTTTAATTTTCCTTTCTATGGATGGTACAGGTGACATTGTCAAGTCTTGTCTTAAGTCTATTAAAGGATTCAGTCACGTTTCTTGTTTCTGCTACCTCGTACTCCTGAGCTCCTCTTCCCGTTTTCCTTCCGTCCCTCGTCCTTCTCTCTGGAAGGAGACTGTTGTGTGCAAAGTTCATCTGCTGTCTCACTCTCCCCTTCCTTGCTTCCAGAGCTGCTGCCTTGCTGCTGGTTAACCTGTGCTAGCGCCAGGTACGGGTGCTGAGGCAGAGCAAAATCGGGTGATGTAGCAGCTGTTGTAGCTGAGATGTCTTGGGAGCCACCGTTAGATAGTGCTCTATACTTGAGCCTTAACTTGTGTGGCAGAGCAGTGCCTTTTATTTCCCCTTGGTTATCTCCGTATTGGTAAGCATCACTGGCGACCATAGAGGGTGATGATGCGGACTGGTGGATGGCATGATATCCACCAGTATCAGAGGAAGAGGATGAGGGAGATTCATCGTCTGTGGAGGCTTCCTTATCTGAGCTGCGTGGGTCTCCGTCGCTAGAGGAGGTGTCCTTGGCTGAGGAGGAATGCTCTTGGTAGAAGCCATCTACTTTTGGACAACCTTCATATGTCAACACTGGTGGCTCCTCGTTCAGAGTGCCGAGGTAGGGATTGGACCGCTGGTATATGTGGGATTTGCCAGCCTCGTTAAGCAAATCTGGGGCAAAAGAATTTGGAGTGCCCTCTTGAACCTGACTTCTGCATTGTCCTTGAATGCTCAGGTCTTGCTGCTGTATGACGAACCGCCTGCTCTCCCCTGCATCTGCCTTGAATTCATAGCTTGGTGAATCCAAAGACCTCCTGGCCAGCTGCTGTGCCACCTCTGACAGAGTCTCTAAACCATCAGGTCTTATTGATAGATTGCACCCTGTTTGAGTAAAATGAGTGATTTGCCCATTCTGTTGTGTTTGGGATGCCACCTGCTGATCCATGTCCTCAACCCTTTGGCTCTCAACAGGGTAGGAGCTGCTTCCGGAACGAAAGAGGATGACGCTTCTTTGGGGTGTGGCAGAAGGAGGGACTGGGTTGCTGACACCTTCTTGCTGTTCCATTTCTTGCGATTGGTGATTCTCCAGCCGTCCAAGACTTTGATGGCCATTAAACATGCCATTAAGAACACTTGCCTCAAGCCTGTTAATGTCCATTCCAGAACTCTCGTGTTTGATGTCAAAATTTATAGGTTCAGGACTGTCCCGTGAAGATCCATCAGACATGTCAGACAGTGATCCACAGGGGGAGTACTTGGGTAACGCTGAGTGGCGTTCACTCCTGGACGGCTGCTCAGCCTCTGAGGAATCAGAGTTCATCATGACTTGAGAAGCACTGGAGTATCCACTGCTTGAGTAATATGGATTTCCAGAAGTTGCTCCGGTACCATTAGCTCCATTATTCGCTGCCTCTGTAGCATTGCTGATCTGCTGTGTCTTCTCCATGTAAGAGGCAGAGCTTATGAGTCCAAATCTTAGTTTCAATTGCAGGAGCTCTGTCTTCAGCCGCACATTCTCCTCATTCAGTGCTATTACCCTGTTCTCCAACACCATATCATTGAGCCGGCGCTTCTCCCTTGACCTTTTGGCAGCCTCATTATTCTTGCGACGTTTTTCCCAATATGATGCATCTTTCTTTTCATCTGAGATGAACTCCCGCTTTCGCCGACAGGATGTGTTGGGTTTTGGTTTTATTAGTCGGCCTTGGCGAGGAGGGCTGTCGATTTGAGGTGATGGTAAACTCTCACTGTAAGTTGAGAATGTTTCTAACGTTTCCAAACTGGAATTGTTGTTTTGGGTAGGAAGATTTAGGCTTTCCATTGTAGTCCTGTTAAGGCCAGTTTGTATAACTGGCACTCAGTGGACATTGAAAATTAATGTTTTAATACTGAAGAGTGTTTGTTTTTGAATCACACTTCAAAAACACACTTAATTGTCAGAATGCACAATGATGTACAAGGCTCTGTTTTTCCTCCAAAGAGGAACCGTACGTATTTCTGATTGATGCCTTTTTCTCCTACTCAAACCAGTCTTTCAAACCTTTCAAGTGTCCAGACTGGTCAAAAATATAAGAAAAAGATGAAAGGCAACGAAAACAACCGTCATTGGATAGGTGTGTTACAAGTTTAGTTTAGTAAGGATAGTCTTCTTTTTTTGTTGTTTAGCTTGCTTTCAGTTCTTTCTTAACTTAGACAGGTCAAATCGTTGACTTGGCAAAGCTCCCCGTTCTTGATGGGTGAGGTGGAAGTGTAGGCTGGGATTGCTGTTGAAGAATAAACTTTCTTTTCACAAGCACCCCAAAGATGATGATCGTTCATCAGATCTGTATCAGCTCAATGTTTTTCCCAGTCTTTGCTAAACAGATCTGTAAAGACAGAGAAACAGAATGTGTTTACTTGCCAAGTATGAATAAAACAAATGTATCATAGAGTTAAAAGTAACCAGCAGTAACAAAGCAGGAGAAGGCTGTTATAAATGTTTAATATGGAAGGTATTATAAAGGTTATTATAAAAGTTTATTCCACTGGTTACATTGCTCTTTTTTTTTTAAACTCAGTTTATGTACGTGATTGGCTTCTTTCAGTCCCTTAAATTAGAACAAGCGTTTAACTTTATTTAAGAGTTTTGTAAAGACTTTCCCCTAACAATCTGTATTCAAACGTTACAGCTTTTATGATAAATACCATGGATAAATGTCAAATGATGCAATAGCAAAATATATTCTCCATATTAATTCGGAAACATCCCAGTGTTCCATTTCCAATCTTGGCAGCAACTGAAATGTTCTGCTTCTTCTCTGTCCTACAAGCTCTAGAGAAATGTAGGTCAGTAGAGTAGCGTAGCACAGCGAGTATCAACGAGATCACGCCGTGCTGCAGTAGGACACATATTGTGTAATATACTGCACTGTCACATAATCAGAGACACCTGACTGACTGCCAGGACTGCAGGCACAGGAAGCACCACAGAAGAGAATTAAAGGTGTGGAATATCCGGAATAACCCTCATTCTCTTTTTAGCATTTATTTATGATCCAAACATCATTTATTGACATGGTAACAAAGAATATTTGGTTTACTCAAAAAAAGGAGTACATAATGTACACAGCTAACCTTTTAACAGACTTATTATTAGGACAATTTGTTAGCTCTTCCAATGTGGCAGCTTCTCGTGAGAATCTGAATTCATGTTACATAACCACACACGGCTATTGCACCATCACTTAAACGCAACCTCAACACCAGGCATTCTCATAGTTCTACACTAAAAAGAGGAAGAGGAACAAAAATGTACAACACAAACAGCCCATTGTTCTCAAAAGCAAACATAGACCTTTGCATACGCATGTTTTGTTTAAACCCGATTGAATTTTTCCCTTATCTTCAACCACACGAGTGAGTATTGGTTTGTATTTCTACATTTGTGCGTAACTTTGTCCATTGTGGTTAGGCTTAACGCACTGTGGGGACAGAGCATCCTGAAAACATGGAAGCACAAAGTATCTGGTCCATGCATGACCATTTTTCCGTAGCAACGCAAATGAGAGCAAGGGGGAGGGCGGTGGACGTTGCGCGTGTGTCCCACTGACCTAGAAACCGGCTGCTCCGTAAACACGGTGCGTGCGCGCACTGGGTCCAACGCTGTGCTGTAAAATAGGTCAGTGGGGCGGCAACGGTGTGTGCGTGCACGGGTGTGTGTCTGTGATAGAGTGCGTCTGAGCAAGTGGAGAGGAATTATAGTGCCTACCAAAAATAGTGTGCTTGGGTGAGGGAGGAGTTAAGGATTCCATTTGGGGGACGAGACAGGAATTTACCAGCACTGCAGAGGTACGAAAAAAGAGCGAATACGTCAGCATCAGAATATTAGATTAAACTGGGCTATGAATCACTCCAGTGATGCACTGATACGCATCAAGTGCACTAGCATTTTCCTGAAACGCAATGAGAAAAGGGAGGAAGATTTCAAAATGAGGGATTCTGCTCTTACAGCACAAGGATTGTCCAGCTTTTGTAATATCACTCATCAGCTATAAAACAGAGAATGAGGTACTGCGCAGTACAGACTGCAGGTTGTGGCTCGATGCCAAATTTTCATCACAGTCAAGGATCATTTTAGGACATGCTAAGCTAAATTCAGACACCTTAGTTACTATAAATATAGTGCCTGTACACCTTTATTTAATTGGTAAATTTGTGATTTAGGATAGGAATGGTTTTCAAAGAATAAAGAGGAAGACATAACTGCCTACATGCACGTTTGTGTTACTGTTTCCCCCAGCTTGTTTACTTCTCCTCTTCCAAGAATAAGAGTCCACAATTCAGAAAAAAGGGAGTTTGAGGTCCAGTCAAACACACAGTTATGCACCGTTCCACATGGATAGTGTTTACAACTGGAAACCTCCCTGCATGAGTTTTCCCAATCACATGTAGAACCAACCTAAAATCCAAGTAGGCCAGTAAGACTCTGAGATAGTGTGTTGGCCAGACTCTTAATTACAGGGGTTAATGCTGAAATCACAATAGCTACCTATGAAAATTTAGTTAACACTAACTTGTCAGAGACCGGGATGCTCTTTAGAATAGATGGCCACTTGCGTGCATGTCAATAGGGTTTTTTTCCCTGACACAAAAATGTTGGTTTTCAGACTGAAGCTTAGTATTGTGAGAAGTTTGGAAGCAACTTGAGGGAGTTTCAGATTCCTGGCATTGCTGAATGGGGAGTGGTGGAATTGTTAAGGGGCAAAGTGTAGTGTACTTAGTTTGGGAGTAGGTCAGCTTTTTATGAGCCAAGCATGCAATGGCTATTGCATCACATTTAGTTATGATAATTTATTAACATTAAACTGCTAGTCTTGCATGTGACTAAACCTGCCTCTCTCTTTCCCAACCAAAAGTTTTACGTTGATTCACATTGCACAATGATCTACGAGACACGCACTCACATTACAAGAATGTAATTAATTCGCTTTTATTATTAGGCCACCGTGACGTGTTTTTGAACATCCGCACATCCGAGGAAGGTCTGCCTGTGTTCGCCACTGAAACATCGTGCAACCAAACAACCCCTCGCGTGGCATCGGAACGCATTATCCTATCGGGATTTCCTATTTTACAACCATAAGAAACGCTGACTTGCAACTAACTTATTGAAATGCAAATGAATGGTGCCACCGCAATGCACAGACGTTAACTGACCCCACAGCCACTCTTGCGTTTGGATTTCGTAATGATCACCACCTCCCCCACGCCACGACCGTCTCGCCTTGACATTGAATGTGAATATGTATGCAATGCACAATGCGAGATAATCTGTTGCTACCTTACAGTTCACGATACGCCAAAATAAACAATAAAGAAAAAAGCATTAAAAAGCAAATAATTCGTCAGCCAGCGAAGCATTTGAGAGGCACGCCGACCCTGAGTCCGTTTCCATGTGAACAATAACATGCCCTGACCACGTTGCAAGGTAAGAGCCTAGCCTACAACTGCTTAGCCTGCTACAAGCTCTGTAAAACACAATACACACAGCACGTATTCTGATATAATATATGACAAACCGACTGCAGATGAACTTACCCGAGTGAAATAGCACATTCCTTTCGTTAAACAGAAGAACCCTCTTTTATTCTTCAATAAATCGCTCCTCCGCGTCTCTTTATGCGGTTTCTCGTCCCGATTCTGCTCTTTCCTCCTTTTACAACTTCAGTCTGTGCTGAAAATGTCCCGCGTGGGTCGTGATCCACTCACCGGCTTTGTGTCGATTAATGTGACTCCCTGAATGTGCTGCTATTCGCCGTCTATCTCTCCCTCCCTCTTCGTCCTTATGTTATGTCGGAGGCTTTGCTCCAATTTTCCTCTCTTACACACACGTACACACACACTTTCTCCTCTCGCCGTCCTCGAATGTGTGTTAGTAGGTCAGCGGTTGCATAACACGGAGCTTTGGGTGCCTAGTCACGTTTTTGTTCATCATGACGATACACAAGGCTCCGCTCCTGCCGAAATGACCAAAGAGGGAACGGAGGTGGTCAGAAAAAAAGCTCTTCTCCCGTTCACCGTAACGACACGCACCCTATACACCGATCACATTCACGGCAGCAGTAGTGCGCGGCGGCTCCAACACGCCTCTGTGTACTCAACACTTCAGCTTCTCTGGAAGAAGGAGGTTACGAGACTGCTAAACTGTTGCGTAAATATTCACAATTACATAAAAGATACTTTTGGCTCAAAGAAAAGTCTCTGTTGGTTATTGTATCCCACCATCTTTTTTGAAAAGCTTTAAAAAAACGTGTTATTTCTTTCAAACATATGAGTAAAAATTGAACTTTAATAATATTTAAAAAAAAAAAAAAACATTGCAATGCAATTTAATGGCATAAACTTAATACTGTGCTTTTTTTTAAAAAGAAAACTCTATACCTTCATCCCTGTAACTTTCTTTTTATTAACAATAATAACAAATTTGCTAAATTATTAGCAAATAAAAATTCTGACTTTGAGGTATTAAGTTGTGTAATTAGTATATTATATTATTAGTGTAATTAGTGTGTTGTTATTTACACTGCGGTACAAACGAACAGTTACTGTAAGTACAATGACAACATTTTAAATACATAAAAGTTATATATTTAATTTTAATTTAATTCATTCAGCTGCCTATTATTTTTAGTTGCCCGACAAAAGCTTGTTTATGAAGAAGAATTTATGACTGGTACATACCCTGTATCTTTAAAAACATGATACAGGCCAAGGATACTGTCCCAGAACAGAAAGCCAAGTTCAAAATGCATTCTTAACATTTTATTCTTGTATGCATTGCAGCATTTACTCATATTTCGGTTATGTGTACGTGTCTGTGTTTGTCTTTATTACACAACATGAATCAGTTAGTTCTTCCTGTTTTACTCTATGCTCCTTGACCTGAATAATGTTGCAGGTGACAGTACAGTTCCCAGAAGATACTAATGATACATAAACAAATAGGTAGCGTCATCTCTCCGAGAATAACTTGGTTTTCCAACTGGTTGCTCAGTTTGAATCCTTACAATCTTGATTCAGAAATCAAAATAATTTTTTTTTTTTTACATTTAAATGGAAGTAGGTCATACAGTTATTTTCCTCACAAATTCGCATGTAAACCTCAGTGAACTTTAAAGGAATAATTCACTCAAAAATGAAGATTTGCTTAAAATGCAATCACCGTAAGGCCGTCCAAGATGTGAATGACTTTGTTTCTTCATAGGAACAGAAATTTAGCAGTATATCACCTGCTCATCAATAGATCCTCTGCAGTCCAAACAGCAGATAAAAAACAGTATTCCACACCAATCCAGTCCATAAATAATCGTCTTGTAACGTGAAAAGCAGCCTTTTTTGAACTTGAACCATTGTTTCTGGCTAAAATATGAGTCATCTATCCCCATTATTGCTTTCTCCAATCATACGCGCATATCAATCACTGTTTACAAGCAAAACCAGTCCAAAGCCCTTCATGTACGTCGGCCTTGATGTAAGAGTACACTAGAGAATGGACTTTTTTACAGTTTAAGGTTAAAAATGTCTTGGAAAGATGAAACAAACTCATACTGAAGATTGAATAAAGAAAGTCTTCTACATTTTGTATGGCCTGAGGGTATAAATTATTATTTTTTTGGTGAACTTTACCTTTAAGAACCTTTTCATTCAAGGTATGTGTATTTTTACCAGTGGCAGAAATAATCTCAAGCCAGCTGCAACAATCGTTATAACATGTGACCTTTTGCCCTGTCTTAAACCGCGCTCGAATATGGAATCCTAGTGAAGTGCTAGGATCAAGAGGGTCACAGTAAGAGACATGTCAGTTGTAGGCCTCCGCCGACAGCCCGCACGCTCCCCCTTCATCTGTCGCGGTGCTGACGGACACTACGCAGACTGGGGGTGTTGGCCTTGAACTTGCCTCTCCCTCCCCCCTCCGCATTCTCCCCCATTCACTCACAGCTGCGTCTGCTACAGTTCCCTAGGCAACCGTTATGCTGCCTGCCTAGCAACTGGTTTTCCTCCCCCCCCCCTCCCTCCTTGCAGATAGAGAGGGGTTGATGAGGGGTGCTGGGAGAGACAAAGAACCCAATGTGTGTTTATCTAATGTGGATCATGGAACAGGAAGCAGCGTAGGCATCCTCTGTGGTCTATTGTCTGAGCAACCACACTCGCCGGTCCACTAGTAGATCTGAGATCCAAGGAGAGCAGATGTTAGTAGTTATGAGTGAGGGCAATATTTTGAAATCCTGCCACGTCTTCATTCATAAAAGCAGAATGCCTAATAAACATTACACCTCAGTGTTTACAAATCAAGAGCAGCTTTATATTGAAGTGGATATTGTTTATTGGTATGTTTGTGTAATTAAAGTACAGGATAAAACAGACACACACATTTTATTACATCATAGTCAACAGCCAACCAATAAATATATAAACAAAGCATAGTAGTGCCCCCACATGGTAATATTGCAAACATTAGATGTTGCAAAGTGTTTTGAAGGAATAGCCCAAAAATGTAAAATAGAGAACATGTGATTCAAGATCTTGTTTCTTCATCAGAGCATTTCCTCACTTACTCACCAATGGATCCTCTGCAGTTAATGGGCACCGTCAGAATAAGAGACCAAACAGCTCATAAAAGCATCCCAATAATCCTCAGGTGATCAACACCACTCCAGTCCATCAGTTAACGTCTTGTGAAAAGCTGAATATTTGTAAAAAACTATTTCAGCATTAAAATTATTCTACCATCAAACCAGTTTCTTACAGGGAAAACACTGCCTTGTCTGCATTAGGAGAGACACATACATGGATCAAGCACTGCTTGTGAGCAAAAACAGTCCGAAAATCAATTAAAATCAAGTATTTCTATGGGTTTTGATGTGAGAGAACAACATGGGGTGGACTTTTTCACTGGAGGAAGTATTATTATGGTTTATAGATTGGCATTTAAGAAACTATTATAATGCTTTTATCCGCTGTTTAGACACTTATTCTGATGGCACCCATTCACTTCAGAGGATCTGTCGATGACCAAGTGATGAAATTATAAATTTCTCTAAATACATTTTTTGATGTATTAAATGGCCTGACATTAAATATTAATGTAAATGTCTAATTAAGAATGAACTATACAGTACTTCTACATCATTTATAAATAGTTAATTTATATAATAATGTTAATTTTAGCTGTTACTGATGTATTATTAAATTCATTAGTGCACTGTGAACTGATATGGACAAACAATGAATTACTGTATTTTTTTATGAACTAACATATAAAAATGTATAGTTCATTGATCGTTCATGTTAGGTAATGCATTAACTAATGTTAACAAATGACACCTTATTGTGAAATGTTACTGTATTAATTACCACAATAACAATGATTCATTTCCGATTGACCCCCTCCACCCTCTTTTAAACGCGACTGCATACTCAATACTTTAAAGTATATTGGTATACACAAACAATTAAACCAAGCACAGATCAGCTCAGTCGACCTGCAGACATCTGCCTGAGAGCCATGGTTTTAATACAGGCTACACAACACAGAGCAGAATTTAGGCAGCTGAGCCTGTAAACCTTTTGTTTCGATCCACTGCAGCTTGCATGTCTTTCTGCATTGCTTGCATGTTTAACGTTCAGCATAAACGCATTCCTAAATCAATAGGTTTGTCTCCCGCTGCCTTAAATAGCAACAGAAGTGCTGATGCTGATGATGACATTGAACATGTAACTGCGATAAACTCTCTCGCAGACAGTGAGGCTGTAGGGATCTCCAGAGAAAATAAATTCAGTCTTTCTGCTCCATCACTCACTCCTTTCTCTGCTAAAAGCGAATGTTTCTTTTAGCTTTGTATGTTGAATTCACACCTTACTATAGGGAATCAATGACGCTCACTCTCACATCTTTAAATAGCCGTTTAGGTGCTGACGCTGCCATTGAAGTTGTTGCTGTAATCAGCCACTCTGGGAGCCAAATATACTGTTGCCCTGCAAAGAGCTGCTTGTGATCAGTCAACTGCTGAGTGTATGCGGGTCCTGTTTCTTCACCAGAATTCAATATTTAAAATGGAGAATAATAGTGTGTATATTTTTTACTATGAATATGTTCCATTCTGCGAGAGAATTAGCTGAAAAAAATTCAAAAATGATGACCAGAGAACATATTCTGATCTAATAGTATTCTAAGATTTTCATAAAACCAGTAAATATAAGAATTAAAAACCCCAAATCTTAATATAGTCATGTCTTTAGTTTTAGCATGAATTCATTCTGATATGCTGATTTGCTGCTCAAAGGTTGTGAAACTGAATACTTTTGAGGAAATGTTTGATGAAAAGAGCAGAATTCATTTGAAATAGAAATGATTTGTCTTAACTGTCATGTTTGATCACTTTGATGTGTCTTTGAATTAAAGTATTTCTGAATCTTCAAATATCTTTCAGACCTCAAATGTGTTTAAACCAGTTTTGGGCTGACTAAATAATAATAATAATAAAACATGTTGGTTATGATTTATCTTAGTTTTTCATTTTAAAATAACAATTTTACAGATTCCGGATATTTCATTTCTCTGTTGAGTCTTATTGATTATAAACATGGAAGCTGATAGACTTAAAGAATGTGGGTTTATAAAGAAACAAAATATCGTAAAAATCCCTTTGTGTCATTGTTGATTTTTGCATGTTGTTCTATTGCTTTCATCAGAGGCTTTTTATCTTGCGTCTTTTAATAACAGACCTGTGGTTTAAGTCTTGTTGCATTTAACTTAAAAAAATAAAATCCACACTTATTCATTAAACACAAGACCATATTTGTACCAGATGTGTAAAATTAATATACAAAAAAAAAAAAATCTTTAAACCCCAAGTGCATTTTAAACAAACCGGAAAAACCAAGGGTTTCCTCTACAAGTAAACGCCCAAACGGAGATTTAATTAAAAACATAACAGAATAGAAAAAGGTTTAGATTTAATTGCCATTTGTAAAGGTTCATTGTTGCTGGTGTTGTTAAACTTAAACAAAGCACCATATGCCACAGCAGTAGACACGGAAGACAGCAGAGATTTCATATTTTTCATTTCATTCAACATGTAGTGAACATTACCAGTGGAGCAGACAGACATATGAAATGTTAAATAAATTAAAAATCACTTAAATTGCCAGCTGTTCCAGTGAACAACCAGCTGGCTTCTTATACGTGTCTGTTACGATAAAAAAAGGGCTTCTCTCTTTGGATAGGTCAGAAGACAGGTGGCAAAGATGATTTCAGTTCACTTTGGAGAGCTGATGTTGAGACATGAGTTTTTTTAACTGGTTCACTTCTTCGGTCAAAGTGCTGATCTGAACTCTAATAGCACTGTGACTTTCTCCATGCCTGTGAACTGAAGGGTTATTCTGAAGTGCTGTTGAACATGGCGTTGTGTGTGTTTGGGGCCTCCACAAGGCCTCTGTAGACTGAGACTGTGAAGTGTTCTCCACTGGAAGAAGGACTTTAGCATCAGCACCTTCAATTCCACATGGAGTCTTGAAGCGCAGTTTATGAGGAAGACCTTTCATATTGTTCACTTGCCATCCTAAAGAATTTGTATCCACTGCTGTGATGCCGCTTGGCTCTTCACCAGGGTACTTTTGGATATGTTCACCTCCAGGATCATCTGAAAGCTCAGGGCTCCTAATGCGTGACCCTCCAGGCATGAAGAACCCATAGTTTTGCGCCTCATCTGGACCACCATGCTGTGAGATTGATAATGCGTGAACAAAAGTAGGTTGTAAGTTTGTGCTGGGGCAGTTGTAAGGCAATGCTGGATATGTTTGGTTGTGTGGCCCAAAGGAGTAGATCTGTGCTGGTGAATCTGTGGGATCTTTGATCAAACCGAATTTGAACTTAAGTGCCAGTAATTCAGCTTTCAGCCGTGCATTGTCTTCAAGAAGAGCAAGAACTCTGCTTTCCACCACCTTGTCACTGTTGCGGCGTTTCTCACGCGAACGCCTGGCAGCTTCGTTGTTCTTTTTGCGCTTGTCCCAATAACCTTGGTCTTTTTTCACAGCAGGGATGCACTCATTGTGACGCAGAGTGATGCGGTTGTCTGTCTCAGAGCTTTCTTGGTCTTTCAGACCACTGGGATTGTTAAGGAAAGAGCAGGCAAGTATGCTGCTGGACACCGTTTCTTCTGCGAAGGACATCCTGACTGACTGCATCAGTTATTTCTTAAGGGTACATCCCCGCCATGGCAACACTTTGATCACACTTTCATGCGTTTTGCCTTAAGTCTGGGATGTACTATATATTTGAAATCACAAGACAAACTCAGGTCTTATAAAAGGTTGGTACTCTTTGTTGCGGTCTTGAAGGTCTTTAACTCCCCCTAGTGGTTGAAAGCAGAAATACAATTAAAGGGTTTATGTAGGCTCACATATTACATAACTAAAGCAATGTGGCAATTTTAGAAATAAAGATATATTGTGCTATGAAGACAAATAAAAAAAGACTAATTTTGGTAGCTTAGAACATTTGAACATAAAAACAGAAACCATTATCTTATTATTAATTGACAGACTCATTTATATAT